>JAWZYT010002638.1:12500-401018 GCA_034508575.1 Petrolisthes manimaculis
AAAACATACCTCAAGTATTATGCAGTTGGGAATTCTGTATGGAAGTGAGGTTGTCTGTAAAGAGGAGGAGGAGGAGGAGGAGGAGGAAGGGGGAAGGGGGGGAGGAGAACGAAAAAAAACAGGGTACGAACATCATATGAAAGAAGGGTTGATGTGTCCTTACCATTCCTCCCATCATTATATTTTTATTTACACAACAGTAGGTCGGGGACATTCGCTGACCAAAACGGGTTCCTGTGTCTCATGAATCCTTCCTTTAAATAAATAAGTAAATCTCCCTGAATTTGGTTGTCACGTTCATTGTCACCCAAAATCTTCCTTTCCTTGGACTGTTGCGTGACGTTACTTGGCATGTTGGGGGTGTGGGAATTGGGGGACGAGTTTGGGGGTTGGGGGGTGCGGGAGTAGGGGGACTGTTCGAGTATAATTGCCTTTTCTATAGTGACTGACTCCTATATTATAATCCTACTGGAGTATACACTAGTAAAATTATTGCCTTCACTCAGTCATTCACTATTTAAGGGGAGAGTATACTTTTGGTACATTACAGTGCCTTGATTCCTCCAAAGTATGCCAGAAAACACACCCAGATAAAGAAAAATAATGGTATCCTGTTGCCGGGAATAATTTGGAGGAATCGTAATTTCCAAAAATGTCAGAACAAGTGAATGTAAACTGAATTGTAATTTCAGTGAAGAGTATAAACGTTTTCAAAAATGGAAGGGAAGAGTTATAATGGTTTTGCGAAATTACAGGATGAAATAACCTTTTGATAAAATTGCCTTAAAAAATATAATAAAAGTGTATGACGTAACTGCAATAAAGCAAAATATCGTCATAAATGTAAATAGATAAACAATGTACAATGTTAAAGGGACCCAGAAATGTAGTTAACAAATTTGAGATAAATAAATCCTTCATATTTTGAAACGAAACACACACACACACACATACGAAACACACACACACATACGAAACACACACACACATACGAAACACACACACACATACGAAACATGCACACATACGAAACACACACACATATGAAAGGAGCTTGTTTCGTGGCATGATCAGAGGGAATCAGAAGCCTCCAATTTTCGTACACGATCACAGTTAATAATCGTTAATATAACACCATTAAATTGATGGAGGCAGAATATATTAGTTCCTGAACGACACAAAAAAAAAAAAAAAAAAAAACTACAAGAAAAAGATTCTTTAACGCTTATCAAATTCTCAAGACCCATAAAGAATTTACTTAATGAAAAGATTCTTTGTTCGGTGAAAATTATCTTGTTTTTTTTATTATATTTTGAGAGATATTGATATTTTTTTTAGTTTTTTTTTTATTTGTTATTTCTATACGAATGAAAAATACTTCTTACAATGGTATTAGTAGGGTTTTTTTTTATAATTACTTATTAATAGATGGAGATATTTATATATAGTTTCTTGCTGATATTTGAAGATATTTGTATTTATTTATTCATTATCTTCGCAAGAGAGTGGGGGGAGAGAGAATGTATGTGAGAGAGAGAGAGAGAGAGAGAGTGTGTGAGAGAGTAAGAGAGGAAGAGAGTGAGTGTGTGAGAGTGTGAGAGAGAGAGGGAGTGAGAGAGAAAGAGGAAGAGAGTGATGATGAGTGTGTGAGTTGGAGAGAGAGTGAGAGGAAGAGAGTGAGAGAGTGAGTGAGAGAGAGAGAGGAGAGTGAGGGAGAGGGCTGGACCTGGTGGACGAGGCTACTAATGCATCTAATCTGGTGGAGAGAGGTGGAAGCTGCTTAACAGAGGGGGGGGGGGCGGGGGGGGGGGTAACTGCATGGATGGATGGTTGGTTGGTTGGTTATTTGCATGGTTGGTTGGTTGGGTGGTTGGTTGCATGGTTGGTTGGTTGGTTGGTTATTTGCATGGTTGGTTGGTTGGGTGGTTATTTGCATGGTTGGTTGGTTGGGTGGTTGGTTGCATGGTTGGTTGGTTGGTTGGTTATTTGCATGGTTGGTTGGTTGGTTGGTTGATTATTTGTTTGGTTGGTTGGTTGGTTGGTTATTTGCATGGTTGGTTGGTTGGTTGGTTGGTTGGTTGGTTGGTTGGTTATTTGCATGGTTGGTTGGTAGGTTGATTATTTGCATGGTTGGTTGGTTGGTTGGTTGGTTGGTTGGTTGGTTGGTTGGTTGGTTGGTTTGGTTGGTTGGTTGGTTGGTTGGTTGGTTGGTTGGTTGGTTGGTTGGTTGGTTGGTTATTTGCATGGTTGGTTGGTTGGTTGGTTATTTGCATGGTTGGTTGGTTGGTTGGTTGGTTGGTTGGTTGGTTGGTTGGTTGGTTGGTTGGTTGGTTGGTTGGTTGGTTGGTTGGTTGGTTGGTTGGTTGGTTGGTTATTTGCATGGTTGGTTGGTTGGTTGGTTGGTTGGTTGGTTGGTTGGTTGGTTGGTTATTTGCATGGTTGGTTGGTTGCATGGTAGATTGGTTGATTGGTTGTTTGGTTGGTCCTCCGTTACTGGGATCTTGTTTCAGTGAGATTGTGATTAAAATATAATTATACAATGTTAATATTAAGAGTAATAAGAGTAATAATTATAATACCCTGGTGATGATGCATGACAAGTGGGGACATCTTTATTTTTCTTTTATTTTTTTATTTTTTTTTACTAAGTTGAGTACGAAAGGCCCGAAAGCCACTTAATGTCCTCTCCAATGCAATAATACGAGGCCTTAACCCAGTACGGTATATGAATATGCTGCTGCTAAACCAAACCTGTATGTATGTATGTATGTATGTATGTAATCTTTATTGATGCACTCCTCCTTGTGTTAGCTTGATTTTATTTTTTGCACCCCTCCCCCTCCCTCTCCCTCCCCCTCACCCTCCCCCTCCCCAACCCTCCCCTCTCCCTCTCCCTCCCCTCTTCCCTCCCCTCTCCCTCCCTTCCCCAACCCTCCCCCTCACCCCCCTCCCCATCCCTCCCCCTCACCCCCCCTCCCCAACCCCCCCCAATCTACTCTCACTGTGCAACACCTGACTAAAATGCATCTCACTTGGTTCCTGTTTTTACCGATAATGACCAAACTTTGGAAGATAATGCTGGGATGTCCACTGATGAAAATTTAATAGCTTTGGTGGAAGAGAGAGAGAGAGAGAGAGAGAGAGAGAGAGAGAGAGAGAGAGAGAGAGAGAGAGAGAGAGAGAGAGAGAGAGAGAGAGAGAGAGAGAGTAAAGGTATGAGAAAAACGAGGGTATTAATATACAGCTTTGGTGAACTTGGGTATGAAAGTTTGAGTGTAAATTTCTGCGTCATGAGGTATAGCAAAAGTTGTCAGGTATGGATTAAAATAAGGATGCATGGTTGTATAGACAGTTTTCTTATCGTGATAATATATATGTGTGTGAATATTATAGTTTATTCTATCTCTCTCTCTTCTCTTATCTTTACAGGAGATAAAATAGAATAGAGAAACAATAACTACAAGACAACTGTATATACTATTTTCTTATCGTGTGAATATTATAGTTAATTCAATTTATCTCTCATCTTTTTTACAGATATGGGGAAACAAGACTCGAGAAAGGAAAAAAAATTAACTCGATAAACAGTAAGTACCAGACAACGAAGATAAAATAAATAGGGAAAGGGATAATAGTAAGAATTATTTTAGGAATTATTCTTATTATTATAACATTTAGCATCACCAGTTACATTATATTTTTTTTTTCTCGTGTCAACCAAAAAATCTATTGTTGAAAGTGTTGTTGATTCTTTATTAAGTGTATTTTCAACGGGCTTGCTATTTTGATTCTTTAAGGGGGGAAATTTTGTATTGGTAAATCTGGAGCAACTGAATCCTCCAAACTACTCCAAGCAACAGACTAGAAGGAGGGAAGGGGAAGTGTGTGTGTGTGTGTGTGTGTGTGGAAAGGAGGGAAGGGGAGAGGTGTGTATATATGTGTGTGTGTGAGTGTGTGTGGAAAGGAGGGAAGGGGAGAGGTGTGTATATGTGTGTGTGTGTGAGTGTGTGTGGAGGGAGGTGTGTGTGTGTGTGTGTGGAAGGGGAGGTGTGTATATGTGTGTGTGTGTGGAAGGGGAGGTGTGTATATATATATGTGTGTGTGTGTGTGTGTGTGTGTGGAAGGGGAGGTGTGTGTGTGTGTGTGTGTGTGTGTGTGTTGGGCAGGGAGAGCCTTTAAATGGTGTAGTGGTGAGGCGATCAGCTTTAGCCTCGAGATCAAACGCGAATTCAGCCATGTGGGTTTGTTTTATTTTAAGAGTTTTGTTGTCAGCGATATATATACAGACCGATACAGAATGAGGAGGGGCAGAAGGAAGTAAGATTTTCATTTTGTCAGACGCATAATTATGATATTTTGTTGTTGATGGTATTTGTTGTTCTTTTATATAATTGTTTGTTTTACTCAATCTCTATAAACGACTGTTGGTGTGTGTATTAGAAAGAGAGATAGATAGAGAGAGAGAGAGAGAGAGAGAGAGAGAGAGAGAGAGAGGGAGAGAGACAGAGAGAACCATGCTTACATATTATACTGACACAGAGAGAGAGAGAGAGAGAGAGAGAGAGAGAGAGAGAGAGAGAGAGAGAGAGAGAGAGAGAGAGAGAATGAATTATAATATTGTGGGTGCGTGTTGTGTGCTATTATGAGACTGTCTGTTACCTCACTATCCAGGTATATAATCTTTCTACATGTTAATAATAATTGAACCCCGAGTTACAATAACATGCAGACGCCTCAAGGTTGGTTTTCTGATTAATAATAGTGTACAAATCGACTCTCCTTCATATTTTCCATTGTAGTACATTTTTCTTTATCTCCTCCAGCTTCGTTCGTTACTGGAGCTTACTTATGGGATCGCCTCTGTTTGTCTGTCTGTTTGTTTATCTTTCGGTCTGTCTGTTAATCTTTTTTTTTCCTGTTTTAATCTTGTCTTTCCTTTTTTAATCTTATTTTTCCTGTTTTAATCTTTTTTTTTTTCCTTTTTTAATCTTTTTTTTTTTATTATTATTATTCTTTTTTTTTCAGCAACAAATTGTAACTACGATTTTTGGACACGTTCACCTTCATATCAATATTCAGGAAAGTGAGGTTCACATCCAACCTCTTTCAAGCATGATTTTTATTTGTCAGAAGAAAAAAAATTGCTTTACTATGAGGCTTATGGTTTACAAGTGAATTTTCCCTTAGACAGAGAGAGAATAATAGCTCTTTTAATTAATGGAAGTCAGTACTGAAATTGTGAAAGCAAAGAACATAATTAATTATAAAGAATTTAATATATGTTGGCAGTGAGCATTACACAAATGGGTAAAGTTTAAGAGAGAGAGAGAGAGATTGAGAGAGAGAGAGAGAACGATAAAGAGAGAGAAAGATAGAGAGAGAGAGAAAGATAGAGAGAGAGAGAGAGAGAGAGAGAGAGAGATTTAAAGGAATAAAAAGAGAGGGAGAGAGAGGAGGTATAAAAACACAGACACACAAAGATAAATAGATAGATAGATAGAGAAAGATAGAGAGAAAGAAAGAAAGAAAGAGAGATTAAAAATGTATAAT
Source organism: Petrolisthes manimaculis (assembly GCA_034508575.1). NCBI lineage: Eukaryota > Metazoa > Arthropoda > Malacostraca > Decapoda > Porcellanidae > Petrolisthes > Petrolisthes manimaculis. The sequence continues at coordinate 18,051 of JAWZYT010002638.1, forward strand.
AAAAACAAAACCCCGAGCCTTGCAGCCATTATCAGGGTCTGGTCTCACCTGGTGTTAGGGTCTCATATACATAATGGTTCACTGAGTACCCTTAAGGGCTTCAAATTGGTTCCCTTAGGAGTAGCGGACGCATTATGAAAAACAATTAGGCCTCCATCGTCTAATTTGTTGTTATAAAGAATCAACTCGTGCAGGCCACATGTATCTTACCTCCATGACACACACGTTAAAGGGAGAGTATACTTTTGATACATGCGTTACTGCAATAGTAAGCAACCTCATCTTTGTTAATATAAAAAAAAAAAAAAAAAAAAAAAAAAAAAAAAAAACGAATTTATATTTTTTTTATTTTTTTATTATAGACTATTGCAACATCTGGCACGATAAACATTGCCCGATTCTGGAGGTCAGAGTATTGTTGTCAGAACGAAAATGGAAGCAAAACTTAAATTCCAAGCTAATGAGAAACACTCTAATACTAATGTGTCTTTTCGTTGAGGGAATTTCTGCGATGTTATTTTGTTTTTTGGCCAAACGCATTTACGTCAACAATCAGAGAGGAAAATGAAAGATAAAGTGGCCAGAGTAAGAAATTCTCAGTTGGGATTTATTTCACCCAAGTAAGTATTCACGTTTTGAAAGTTATCTGTTAGGTTAATCTTTGATATTTCACTCTAATAAAAATTTCTATATTTTACTCTTGATGCAACCTATTTTATTCAGTCATAGCCAAGCTTGACATGACCTAATCTAATGTAACTTCACCTGACTTAAACTAACCTTCCCTGACATGACCTAATCTGATCTAACTTCACCTGACTTCAAGAAACCTGTTGCTTGAAATACTTTGGAGGAATCAGTTGCTCCAGATTTAATTGCCACCACTGTACTTTCCCCTTAATACTCCATCATGTATAGGCTATTAATTCGAAGCACACCTGGATATTTATTATGGGTCGTGACTGTACATGCATATTCACACGAGCAGCCACGACCTCAGCATACCAAGACAGTGAAGGCACCCATGAACTTGCCTCCGTGGAAACACCTGCATGCAAACTCCAGCACGCACGCACACACACACACTCAATATCTTACTCGGGTCTCTCTCCTTTATTCATATTCTTCTCTAATAATTTCCTTGTAGTCTTGCTAATTTTTTTTATTCATTATGGTTTGTTCTCACCTTCTCCTTTGATGTTTACTTACGTCCGGACGCCAAAGGAGTTGGTGTGAGTTTTACAGAATCGTAAATTACACAAAATTCACTCATGATTTATGATAACATGAAAACACTCACACACACACACACACACACACACACACACACACACACACACACACACACACACACACACACACACACACACACAGACACAACACACACACACACACACACACACCAGTGACTACAATCATCTCCTTACACACAAAAAAAAAAAAAAAAAAAAAAAAAAAAAAAAACTGTATACTTGAGCATCAGGGATTTTTGTGTACATTATTCCGTGGCTGGTTGTTAATCCCCTTACCGTCTTAGTAGGAAGGAGTGTTACATTCTGGTGTCGTCTCCAGCCACTTCCCTTGTCTGGGGTACGTGTTCATCTTTTGACCACTTTTTGCCTGAGTACCGTACACTATAGGGGGTGCGGGAATAGGGGACAGGCTTGGGGGGAGGGGGGGGGGGTTAGAGGGTTGCGGTTTTTATTTGAGGGGTGCGGGAATAGGGGACAGGCTTGGGGTGGTGTTCATAACTTTATAACTACCTGTATACCTTCATAACTTTATAACTTCACCTTCATAACTTTATAACTTCACCTTCATAACCTTATATTTGTATCTTTCACCTGAAATGCATCTATAACTTTCCACTAACCTCAGTAGTGATGAAAAACAAGCAACAATCATATTAAAAATCAAGGTAGCTAATTTATTCAGGTAAGGTTACATTTTTACACTGACTTTCTTCACGTAATTATTTATTCGTTCCATAAAGATGAACTCAATATATTTACTGGGAACACATGTATTTTTAATTATTATATCAGTTAATAATTTGGCACATGATACTTACCTGCATATATAGTCAACTTACTTAATCCATGGCAATCTTAGCATATATTCATTTCTTTATACCATGTTCCCATCGCACGTAGCTCGTCTATGTTTTAAATTCATGTTTTCATATCTCGCTGCCGCTTCCTCCACTCAGACCTGCCTTCCTGCCAGCCTCCTGCCACACACATCTCTTCACTTGAATATCTTTTTTCGCTTGCACTTAACTTCCTTCCTGCTTGTGTGTCTTGTATCATTCCTATTTCTCGTTTCTCTGTGATTCTGTCCTGTCAACTTAACCATCTAACACATTAAACAGGAGGCTTGCATGTGTTTAGTCTGCTTATAAAAACAACATTATTATTATTATGTCCATCACTACCTGCTTGTGTGTCTCGTATCATTCCTACTTTCTCGTTTGTTTCTCTGTGATTCTGTCCTACCAACTTTCCATCTTACATAATCATTATATATTTAGTCGTCTCTGAGAACAGGAGACTCGCTCGTTGTATCGTCTTCATATATTATTGATTACAGAGACTCACACCTCCCCTTGCTTTAAGATTGCATATGGTGCGTTGAATATTGTAGAGGGTTTCTGTCTGTCGTCTTCGTCAAGCGGAACTGTACCCAACCTGAGGCAAAGTAATGTGATTTTCTGTGTTATTTGTGTCGGTGTTTTATTTATTTCTTCACTCACACACCTTTCGTCTCGTCACTCTTATCTTTCTCTCTCCCTCTCCCTACCTTCCTCTCTCCTGCTGCTTCTGCACGAGGACAGCAAACAGTGGGGGATGCGGGTGCTGTGGGCGGGGTGGAACGTGGTGCCAAGGGCAGCACACAGTCCAGGTCTGCCACTGATAGGGGCGTTGTTGATGTCCAGGTGGCGGGTACGTGGTCTGATGGGAGAGAGGAAGGTTTCCCTTCCCTTCCCACACCGCGCCCTGGTGTCTCTCGCCTGGTCTCTCACTCTGCATCTGCTGCCTCGCCTCAACGTAAGCCAGACAAAATAAACCTGCGTAGCAGCGTCAAGAAATAAATGGCATAGTTGTGCCATAGAATGTGTATATTTTTGTAGGGAATAATAGTTTCTGTTTTATTATCTATGGGGGTAGAACAAGTGTTTCCATTTTATAACATAAATGACGTAGAGCTTATTAATGCAATTAATTATGATGTACATATTTACCCATTGAATGTTCTTAATACATTAACTTATAATAATGTTACAGAGAGTTCTAATCATACTATAGATAACCTATATGAACCCATACTACACCAACCTATATGTGATTATATTTTCAATAATGAATTTCCAACTCAATTATTTCCCAATAATAGCCTAAAAATACTTTCCTATAATATTAGTAGTGTTCCTCAGCATCTGGATTCTTTGTTTGATCAGTGTTTGAGCTCATCTGTCGTCGAGTTTGATGTTATTGGTTTGTGTGAAACTCGTTTAAATGATAATATTTGTAATTTATATAAATTAGATAATTACTTCCCATTCTTTCATAATAAGTCTACACAAAGTGGTGGTTTGGCTATCTATCTTCATAGTAAATTTCAAGGTATGAAAATTAATACTGCTTGCTTACAGCTATCACACATTGAGTCATTATTCATTAAGATTTTAAAACCCATCCAGTTTGTGATAGGCATTGTTTATAGACCTCCCAACTCAGCATTTTCTGACTTTTTAGAGTCAATGGAAGAGATCTTACAGATATTATCTACTTTGAACTTGAGATGTTATTTGGTTGGGGATTATAATATTAATTTATTACATATTAATGATAATGCTACTAATTACATTAACCTGTTTCAAGCATATAACTTTTCTCAGACCATTATAAAACCAACTAGAGTTACTAACAGGTCTGCCACTTTAATAGATCACATATGGACAAATGACATGCAAAATTACATTAGAAGTGGTATATTGTACACATCAATTAGTGATCATTTTCCTGTGCTGAGTTTTTTCTCTACAAGTGCTCAATATAGCACTTCATTTATTAATTTTACCAAAAGAATATACAACGATGATAACATTAGTGCCTTTAAAGAAGACCTAAAAAATTATAAGTGGGACTCAGAATTAAGTACTGGTGAAGTAGATAATCTTTTTACCTCGTATATGGACAAATTCAAAACTTTATATAATAAACATTTCCCCCTAAAATCTTTTTCGATTAAAGAAAAGTATTATGGGAAGTCATACATAACATCAGGAATTATAAAGTCAATAAAACACCGCAATAGACTACAAAAATTATATGCAAAGTGGCCATTGACTTATGAAACAACATTTAAAAAATATAGAAATATGTTGACTGCAGTAATTAGAGCTGCCAAAGAAAACTATTTTAAGTCAAAATTAAATCTTCAATCTGGTAACATGAAAAAAACATGGGAAACTCTTAATAATTTAATGGGAAAGAAGAATCCTAAATTACCTTTTTCAATGGATTTTAATGATAATACATTTTCAAATAATAAGGACATTGCGGAAGAGTTCAATAATTATTTCAGTAGCATTGGAAGTAAGTTGGCTTCAGACATTATCCCAGCCACTGTCCCATTTGAATCCTTCCTTCCTGAACCTGTACCATTTTCTTTCTTCCTTAAACCAACTAAAGAACAAGAAATTAACAACATTATTAAAAATCTTAAAGTTACTTCACCTGGATATGATGATATTCATATAAAGGTAATTAAGGAATGTAGTAAGGAAATTTCCCCTTTTCTTAAATTTATTATAAATAGATGTTTTAACGAAGGATGTTTTCCAAAACAATTACAAATTGCTAAAATTATTCCAATATTTAAAAAAGGTGAAAAATGTAAACATAACAACTATAGACCTGTTTCTATTCTTCCCAGCTTCAGCAAAATAATTGAAAAGATTTTTGCCATAAGATTAATGGATTATTTTACCAAGTTTTCATTGTTTACAGAATGTCAGTATGGATTTAGGCCCAAATACTCTACCGATCTAGCAATTTACAACCTTTGCCAAAGTATTTATGATACATTAGATAACAAATGCAATCAAATTACTGTTTTCTGTGACTTAACTAAGGCATTTGACACAATATCACACAATATTCTTTTACAAAAACTTAATACATACGGCATTCGTGGAAAAGCAAATGACTTTTTAAAGAGTTACTTGAGTTTTAGAAAGCAATTCACAGCATATAACAACAATTATTCATCTCAGAAACATATAAATTGTGGTGTACCACAAGGGTCAATTTTGGGTCCATTATTGTTTCTGATATATGTAAATGATATAGTACATACAAGTAACAAACTCAAATTCCTGCTATTTGCTGATGACACGACAATATTCATCAAGGGTCAAAATATCAATGAAATGACTAATACTTTGAATATGGAATTAGTTAAAATTTCAGAATGGTTAACAAGCAATAGACTTACATTAAATATATCTAAAACATTTTATATGGTGTCGTGTTTTAAAAACATAAACGAAGCTAATATTAGTATAAAAATAAAAAACAATATGCTGCATAAAGTCAATTCCATAAAGTTTTTAGGGGTAACCATTGATGATAAATTAACATGGAAACCACATTTCCACCAACTATGTAATAAAATGTCTCAGATAACTGGTACCTTGTATAAAATAAGAAATTGTATAACTGCTGATTGTCTAAAATTAATATATATGTCTACTGCTTATCCACATCTGCTTTATTGTTCAGCAATATGGGGTGGAGCATTCTCAACTCTTATAGATGCATTATGTATTGCTCAGAAAAAAATGGTAAGAGTAATGTTTCATAAATCACGATACTACCATACTGATCCTTTGTTTTGTAATAATCACATTTTAAAAGTCCAGGACATAATATCTTTACAAACTTGTATATTTGTTTTTAAATCCATTCATATATATCCCAATAATACAACCTTTGAACTGTTATCTCATAATATTAACACAAGAAGACCTAATGATTTAAAAATTCCTCACTGTAGAACTGTTCATGCCCAGAGAAGTGTGAGTGTGAGGGGAGTAAGAGAGTGGAACAACCTCCCTCACCAAACTAAGTCACAAACCTCTATTATCTTGTTTAAAAATAAAGTAAGATGTTCATTATTTCAAAGATATGAATGTTAGCTAATAAGACATTGTTGTACTAATATATATATATATATATGTATGTGTGTGTGTGTGTGTGTATATATGTATGTATATGTGTATGTGTGTATATATGTATATGTATATGTATGTATATGTATGTGTATGTATGTATGTGTATGTAATAAAAGATAGAGTTAGGATAAACACATGTGCGCCAGGTATTTTGTGATGTATATAAATAAGGTCTATACAAAAGCTTCGGCTTAATAGACCAATGCCTTTTTTTTTAATAATAATGTATTTTGTAATTTAAATGTACCATTTGTAAAACAAGGCTAATAATAAAATATCTCTCTCTCAGTGTGTGTGTGTTGATCTGTTTTTGACATCCTCTCCCACTCCTCACTTTCTGTGTGTGTGTGTGTTGGTCTGTATTTTATATTTTCTCCCACGCCTTCCTCACGTTACTATTTACTTTCATCTTAACCTCATCATTACTGTGTCCCAACAAGGCTACTCATCCCTATTCCATCCCCATTCCTTCCCTATTCCTTCCCCATTACTCTCTCCTTTACTCTCTCCTTACTCATTCTCTCTCTGTATATAGGTGAGTGTCGTTTAGGGCCTGGGTGTAAGTAGGTATATAAGGCCCATAGTTTCAATTAAAATATTTGAGGGCCCTTACTGGAGCTCTATGAACTCTGCAAATACCATATAAATATTTAATATGAACATATACCGTAAACATTTAATACCATAAACATTCGATACCATAAATATTTAATATATAAATATTTAATATAAACATATACCGTAAAAGTGACAATTGTTTTTGCTTCTTTTAAGGGGAAAGTTGTGTGTTGGTAAATCTGGAGCAACCGAATCCTCCAAACTATTCCAAGCAACATAACACTATTATTTTTTATCTTGTGGTGCTGTTTCCTAGCATATTTTGGAGGAATTAATGAACTCCAATGTACCAAAAAAGAAAGAACTACCACCTTAAGTGACTCGTGTGATGTAGTCAGATAATTGGAGGTAAACGAGTGCTTCAAACACAACCACCAAACACCACCTATACGTATAATTATGTGGAAGGGGCTTGTTTCGTGGCATAATCAGACGGTACGGTAATAAAATAAGAAGCCTACAATTTCCATACGTCACAGGGTATGTCATAAATTCATAAAATTCATAAATTTCATCTACTCGAAATAATGGGGTCCTACTCGAAATAAGACGTAAAGAGAGTGAGCAATAGTTTCTTTAAAATGTGGGGTCCTACTCAAAATAATGGGGGGTCCTACTCGAAATAATGGGGGTCCTACTCGAAATAATGGGGGGTCCTACTCGAAATAATGGGGGTCCTACTCGAAATAATGGGGGGTCCTACTCGAAATAATGGGGGTCCTACTCGAAATAATGGGGGGTCCTACTCGAAATAATGGGGGGTCCTACTCGAAATAATGGGGGTCCTACTCGAAATAATGGGGGTCCTACTCGAAATAATGGGGGTCCTACTCGAAATAATGGGGGGTCCTACTCGAAATAATGGGGGTCCTACTCGAAATAATGGGGGGTCCTACTCGAAATAATGGGGGTCCTACTCGAAATAATGGGGGGTCCTACTCGAAATAATGGGGTCCTACTCGAAATAAGACGTAAAGAGAGTAATGTGTGGGGTACAGTTGGATATATAGCCTTACAGAGATGGCCCAGAACAGAGGAGGATTTTTTTTATAACATCCTCCCCATCCCCCCTCAGTTATTTCTTTCTACCATCATCACTTTCTTTCCTCTCGTCACTTTCTTTCCTCTCGTCACTTTCTTTCCTCTCAGCCCCATCACTTCCCTTCGTAAACCCCAGCGAGAGAGAGAGAGAGAGAGAGAGAGAGAGAGAGAGAGAGAGAGATTGTGTATATGTATGTGTGTGTGAGAGAGAGAAAGAGAGAGAGAGTAAGAGAGTGTGTGTGAGAGAGAGAAAGAAAGAGAATGTGTGTGAGAGAAAGAGAAAGAAAGAGAGTGTGTGTGAGAGAAAGACAAAGAAAGAAAGTGTGTGTGTGTGAGAGAGAGAGAGATTGTGTGTGTGTGTGTGTGTGTGTGTGTGTGTGTGAGCATCTTGGGAGCAGGTCAGTCAAGTAGGCGTTTTTAATTAAGTTTGTCGTAAAGTCCTGATCGCTGCCCGCCGCCAGATCACTGCAATGGGATTTTGGCTAATTAGTTCAAACCCTTTGGGGGCGGGGGGGAGGGGGAGGGGGACGAGGGGGGGAGGAAAGAAAAGGGAGGCGTGAGGCGAGAAGTAAGAAGGTAGTTGAGGAGGGGGTTGACTGTGTGTGTGTATGTGTGTTTGTGTGTGTGTGTGTGTGTGTTGAGGCTGCTCTGAGGTGTGTGGGGGGTAGGGGTGAAAGTGTATAGGTATGTACAGTTACCCGCACATGAATCTGGTCGCCTATCTTCTTATTAGATACCTACAACAGGAAGAAAAGTGAGCAAAAGTTATAGTTTGTTGACAAGCAGACAGTACTAATGTTTTACTGTCTGCCAATCAACTATCTACATTTTTATTTTTTTTCACTTTTTTTTTTTTTTTTCACTTTCTTTTTTTTTGTATCCACCTTACAAGTGACGATCCATACCAGCTTCATGTCTGGGTAATTGTACAAGTGGTTGAACAGATTAATTTGTGTGAGCCTGTGAGTGTGTGAAAAAATTGTATGCTTCCATGTGTGTACTAGTATATAACACACACACACACACACACACACACACACACACACACACACACACACACACACACACACACACACATTAAAATAGAGTGAAAAGGAGATGAAAAAATATGAAAAATGGAGATGAAAAGGAAAGGAAAAGAGAGAGAAAGAGAGAAAGAGAGAAAGAGAGAGAGAGAGAGAGAGAAGAGAAGAGAAGAGAAAATGAGATAGAGAGGACCGTACATGCTGGAGACAACGAACCAAGTAAGGGACATACTTCCCCCCTCACCTCCCTCCCCTCCCTCCCACCTACACCCCCTTTAAAAGAAGACGAGAAAACTAAGTGTGGGGGTAAGGAATTTGTCGACCCCCCTCCCCTACTCCTCCCTTCCTGCCCCCCCCCCCTCTACCCCACGATCCTTCCCACTCACCAAGCCCCCTCCTCCATCCTTCCACTTGCCTATCCTCCAAACTATTCCACCACCATCCTTCTTCTATTCCTCCTCCTCCTCCTCCACTACCACCAGATGCCTCGATCCTATCCACCCCCACCCCCACCCCACACGATCCTAACCACCACCAACCCCACCCCTCTCCACCACCACCAACTTCCCCCTCTCCCCAACCCCATCCCTCTCCCCCTCCACCAAATTCCCCCTCTCCCCAACACCACCCTCTCTCCAGCACCACCAACAGCCCCCTCCCTTCTCCCAACACCCACTCTCCTCCTCCACCAACACCCCCCCCCCTTCCTCTCCCCAACACCCCCCCCCCCTCTTTTATAAAACTTACCCCAGTAGGATGAGAGAGTCGATCCTCATATTTCATTTGGTGTAATCCCTAATAGTCTCCGCCACCCTGGTTACTAATAATTACAAAGTTTTGAACCAAGTTATCAAAATGACATCTGAGATTTTCCTACCTCAGAGCGGGGCGCATCTCAAGACTTACCTACCTCCTCCTCCCCTCCCTCCTTCCCTCCCTCCTTCCTTCTTTCTTTCTGTTCTTTCTCTTCTTTCTTTTCTTCCTCCCTCCTTCCTTCTTTCCTTCTTTCTGTTCTTTCTTTTCTTCATCCCTCCTTCCTTCTTACCTACCTCCCCTCTTTCCCTCCCTCCTTCCTTCCTTCTTTCTGTTTTTTCTTTTCTTCATCCCTCCTTCCTTCTTACCTACCTCCCCTCTTTCCCTTCTTCCTTCTTTCTGTTCTTTCTGTGTTTTTTTTCTTCATCCCTCCTTCCTTCTTTCTGTTCTTTCTTTTCTTTATCCCTCCTTCCTTCTTACCTACCTCCCCTCTTTCCCTCCCTCCCTCCTTCCTTCTTTCTTCCCTTCCTTCTTTCCTGCCTTCTTTCCTCCCTCCCTCCTTTCTTTCTTTCCTTCATTCCTTCCTTCCTGCCTTCTGTCTTTCTCTTTTTTCTTTCTTTTCTCCTTCCCTACTTCCTTCCCTCCCTCCCTCCTTCGTTTTCTCCTTGCCCCGTCCCTTCTTTTCTTTCTTTTCTCCTCGCCTCTCCCTCTTTATCAATTTTTCCCTCTCCCTCCTCTATATAATTCTCCCCTCTCGTCCCTCTCCTTTCTTTCCTTCTTCCCTATTCTTTGCTTCACTCATTCTACATTCTCCTTTCCCTACAACCCTTCCTTTTATTTACTTCACCTTTGTTTTCTTCTTCCCCTTTTCTTCTTTTTTTTCGTCTTTTTTTTCTTCTTATTTTTTTTTTTTTCTTTTTTTCTTTTTTTTTCTTTTTTTTTTCCATATTCTTTTCTTGTCCCTTATGTTCCTCCTTTCTTCTCTTCTTCTCCTTCTCTTCCCCTTCCTTTTCTTCTTCTCCTTCCTTCTCTTCTTCTTCCCCTTCTCTTCTCGTCCTTCTTCCTTCTCTCATTCCCATTTCCCCTCTCTTCCCATTCTCTCCTGTACTTCCTCACCATTACATTACCCCCACCCCCACCACCACCACCACTACCTCCACCTCACCCTCAACATGCCTTCCATCTCGTTCAGTACCAGATTCTCTTACCTACCCACCTTCATCTCTCTCTCTCTCTCTCTCTCTCTCTCTCTCTCTCTCTCTCTCTCTCTCTCTCTCTCTCTCTCTCTCTCTCTCTCTCGTATCCACTTCCCCTTTTGCTAAGTATATACTCCTTTCCCCTCCCGCTCCCCTCTTCCCCCTTCCATTCCCAACCCACTCTCTCTCCACTATTCCTTCTCACTCACTCACTCTCTCCCCTCCTCCTCCTCCTCCTCCTCACCACCTACAGTATATCCTTGCCTTGTCCCCCCCCCACCCCCTATCCTTCCTCCCCCCCCCTCCACTACCACAGACCCCAATTAATAAAAAAAAATCGGCAAGTTTTTCGCCCAAAGCAGATTAGCAAAGTTAGACGGATTTGTGGGACATTATTCACTCTAGTCTACTTCTTGAAGCTTAATTAAAGAGAATTAATATGAAAAGTTTTAGTGGGAGGGACTGGGAGAGGGATCGGGGAGGAGTTAGTTACTTATCATAGTGGAGAAGGAGAAGGAAGAGGAGGAGGAGGAGGAGGAGGAGGAGGAGGAGGAGCCGAGGGACAAGTGGTTCTCTGGCTCAGCTTTTGGTCCCCCCATCCCCTCCCATCCCCTCACATTACCCCGCCCGTTACCCCATGCACCGTTCACCTCACAACTACCAGGAACCCTACCCATCCCCCCTACCCCCAAGAACCCCACATACCCCCCCCCCCCACTGACACTATGATCTTAGAACAAAAAAATACCAGTGAATGTAGAAAGACAAAAAAAAAAAATACATGTCACTATTATGATCTTGAGACAATGTTAAAATGTTTCTTCCATTGTGTGATATTTTAGGGAATAGGATGAGGCACAGATGGATACATTTGAGTGAGTTAGTGTACAGTACTTATTACACCTTCCAAAAGTAGTCATTAGTCCTGGAAGTTTATGTCATTCCAACTAGATTCTTCTGGAAATTTAACCTGGAATCATATTACTGGAATTAGTCTAAAGTTGTAAGGGTGTGTGGGAATAGGGGGACAGACTTGGGGGGGACAGGCTTGAGGGGTTTTGAGGGTCAACAGACCAATGCCATTTACACAACACATACACATTTATAGAAGTATAACTAACATACACCACTTGTATATTTGACCAAAAGTACACTCGCAATCCAAAATTTGTATCTGCAGGTCTTGTTGAAGTTTCGAATCATTTAACATACTGTAGTGAATCAATTACAACGCTTATCCTGTTTCATATTTGCTTGAGCTCGATTACTATTCGATCAGGGTATTCGAAGCAAGCCTGCATACATATTTTGGGTTGCGAGTGTACTGTACTTCTCAACACAGCACAATATTACACTATGCTATACAGCCTCCCTCTTTGTATGGGGGAGGGGGGAGGGGGGGGCGAGGGGCGAGGGGCGAGGGTGCGGTCTCCTGGGGACGGGGAGTGTTAAGCCCTTTGGAGTGAATAGGTAAGCTAAGATCCTGCTTTAAAACCTTACCAATTGTCAAGTTGTATCTTTTCTACCTTGACCAAGAATTCAGTTACACATACAGTAGTTACAAATTCTATTACTTAGGGGTGTGTGGGAGGGAGGAAGGAAGGGAGGGAGGGAGGAATGAAGAGCAGAGATGGTTAAGGAGTGCGGGGAGAATTTGTGAGGCTTGCAAGGATGTGAAGGAGGATGAGAGAGGACAGAAGAGCCTCAGGAAGAGTGAAGGAAGGACAGCAGTATTATTCAAGAGTGAAGGAGGAAGGAAAGGGAACGATAGATGAGTAAGGGAGGGAAAGGAAGGAATGGGAGCGATGGATGAGTAAGTGAGGGAGAAAGGGAATGAGTGAGTAAGGGAAAGGGAGCGATGGATAAATGAGGGAGGAAGGAAGGCAGCAATGGATGAGTAAGGGAGGGAAAGGAAGGAAAGGGAGCGATGGATGAGTGAGGGAAAGGAGCGATGGATAAATGAGGGAGGAAGGAAAAGGGAGTGATGGATGAATGAATGAGGGAGGAAGGAAAAGGGAGTGATGGATGAGTGAGTGAGGGAAAGGAAGAAAAGGCAGCGATGGATGAGTAAGGAAGGGAAAGGAAGGGAAAATAAGGAAAGGGAACGATGGATGAGTAAATGAGGAAGGAAATGAGTAAGGGAAAGGAAGGAAAAGGAACGATGGATAAGTGAATGAGGGAAAGGAAGGAAAGGGAACAATGGATAAATGAGGAAGGACAGAATGACATGGAAAGGGGAAGTTTCGGGCAGATATCCTTTGTCAGTGAATTGGAAGGAAAGTCATTGATTCCTCCAAACTATGCCACGAACCAAACAGATTCCCTATATTATTCTTTTTATTAGTACCATTGAGGGCTTCTGTCTGTCTGTCTGTCTGTTTTCTGGAATAGTTAAGGGGGTGCGGGAATTGGGGGACAGGCTTGGGGGTGGGGGGTAGAAAGCCTGTCCCCCTATTCCCGCACCCACCCCCTCTAGTTCCCCCCCCAAAGCCTGTCCCCTACCCCCACACCCCCGTAAGCTCACTGGTAGGAAGGAAGATGAAGGAGAGAAGTGAAGGACGTGTAGGAAAGGAGGAAATTGAATAAAGGAAGGAAGTATATGGAAAGGAAAAAATAAAAATGGGGAATGGAAAGCAGTATATAATAGGGTCGGAGAGAGAGAAAGAGAGAGAGAGAGAGAGAGAGAGAGAGAGAGAGAGAGAGAGAGAGAAGGATGCAGTGGATATGAGAGAGAGAGAGAGAGAGAGAGAGAGAGAGAGAGAGAGAGAAAGAGAGAGAGAGAGACACTTCACCCTCCACCACACGGAAACTTTGCCCCCGCTCGTTGAGAAGTTTGAGTTTAATAGATTTTAATCCTTCATTTAAGGAGGAGATATGAAAAGACGGGGGGGGGGGGAGGGGGGAGGCGGGGGGGGGAACAGGAAGGTAGGAAAGGAGGGAGATATTCGTGTTAGGGAGTCAGGGAAACGAAAGAGAGAGAGACAGAGAAAATAAAAGTGAAAGAAAGAGAGAATCAGGGTGAGTGAGAGAGAGAAAAAAAAGAGAAAAAGAAAGAGAGAATAAGGGAGAGGGAGAGAAAGAGAGATAGAAAAAAAGAGAAAGAAAGAGAGAGAATCAGGGTGTGAGAGAGAGAGAGAGAGAGAGAGAGGTAGGTAGGTAGGTAGAGGTGAGTGAGGTAAGGAGGAAATACTCGTTCACCACCAACAAGCCGCCTCTCGCCCAAAACACATTAATTAACTAACTTGCTAATCACAGGAGGGAATAAATAAGGACCTTCGGGAACGGTGCCAGGGAGTGGGGGGGGGAGTGGGGTAGGGGAGTGTGGGGGGGGAGTGAGTGGGATGGGGGGGGAGAGTGAGTGAGTGGGGTGGGGAGTGAGTGAGTGAGTGGGGAGAGAGAGAGAGAGGAGTGGAAGTAATGGGTGGGAGGAACTTGTGAATTGTAAAGCATGGATGGATGAAAAAAAAATGGAATTGTCGAGTGAGATTACAACAACAACAACAACAACAACAACAACAAGAAACAACAACAATGAGTGGGAATTGAAAGAGTAATTTGGGATAGTGAGAGAGAGAGAGAGAGAACAAATAAATACAGTGAAAAGTAAAAACGTAGTGTAAATGCAAGACAGGTAAAAAAAAAAAATGGTAGGGGCTATATGTGAGTGAATTACAAGTTGCTAAATTATAATATTCACTATACCCTACTGTACTGATTTGGACACATGAAAACCTGACACACTTCACACAGCAAATTATAAAATAGGAAGCACAAAACACGATTAATTAAGGAACCCTGTGGAGAAAAATGAGTCCTTCAAATATTGCCACGAAACAACACCACCTACTGTATAATTATAGGGAAGGAGCTTGTTTTGTGGCAATGGTCAGGAGGAATCAGAAGCACTCTAATCTTATACACAATCACAGGGTTCTTATCAATGTCTCATCCGACCCTATAATTATATGCTAGTTGAAGGGTCCCTCATTTCAGTTGTGACTTTTTATATATATATATATGTCGGGAACTTTAATGTACAGTTGCCAAAAAAGGTACTGCGACAACTATTGATACAACATTAAATATATTAATGTCCATAGTTGTTTGTAGGGATTATAAGTATGTGTTACAGAAGGATATGTATATTTCCTTCTGTTATACGTGCTTATAGTCCCTACAAATAGTTGTGGATATTACGGGGGTTAAAGTTCTATCAAGATGTGTCGCAATACCTTTTTTGGCAACTGTACGTAGCCGGAATTCATTAATTAAGGGGAGATTCTTTTCTTAGTATATTGGAAGGTTATTGAATCCTCCTAACTATGCCAGAAAACACATCCTCATTGGTGGTACTAAAAGGGGATGTGTTCTGTGGCATAGTTTGGAGGAATCAGCAGAAACCTTCCTATTTACCAACAACAAGAAAGTCTCCCCTTAATTAAGTTACCTGGATGGGGTCCTGTTGTTTTGGTTGACACTCTGCATGGCAACGTTCTCGCCTGCCATACACACACACACACACAGACACACACCTACAGTACTATCAGAAACAAAAGTGGTGTGTGTCGTTGTCTTGTCGTCCGATGATTTGATATAACTCGTGAAACTTAATTAATGAAAACCCCACCACATGCAGTAAGTAATGTTTGTTGTGTCCCTGTTTGGTTAGACCTGTTCCATTATATTTTCACCAATTTTCACGACACTGAGTTTTGTGTTTGATAGTACAGTACAGTACAGTTGGCGGGTGAAGTCCTGTCGTCGCTTCACCTGCTTCACCGAGACGTGCAATGTTTATGGACTCGAGAAATTCGCACGTTTTCTACACCTAATAATTTCGAGTCTATGAACATCGCGTGCCTCGGTGAATAAAGTTTGATTTGCACGATGGAAGGAAAGTGTCGGTGGATATTTTATTGTGGCTGTACCTCTTCACTGGATTTGTATGTATTTGTACACACTTTCTTCCAACTCCTCCAGCACATTTCCTTTTTTTTTTTTTCTTTTTTTTTTTCTTTTTGGCCTTCGTCTACTTCTCTTCTACTGCATCCTTTATCTCCTATTATGTCCACCACACACTCCCAAACCATTCCTGCTGCTGCTGTTGTTGTGCCAATCAGTAATCTTTTAATGTTTCCAACACATACTTTTCTCCCAGTCCCTCCCCCATCCCCAGTTCCCCACCATCGCCTCTTCCAGTACTTCACCCATATTTATTTTATTTTTTCCTCGTAGCCTGAATCATGAATTAACTTTCCCATTTACCACTTCCCTTATGTTCTCTGTTCCTTCATTACTTCAACCATATAATATAAATCCTATTTAACCCGGACCTAAATTCTTGCCAAAACCGTAAAATGATCAAAGCACTGAAACATTTCCCTCAAAAACATCAGCAAAATATGATGGGGTTGGAAAATATAAAAGTAATAACATTTTAAAACCCAATCCGATACACAGTATATGTGGTGGAAGTTAATCTATTGCCACACACCTCCTTCCTCTTTAGCTTCACCGTCTGTCTGTCTTTATATCAACCAGGGAGGTGTTATTTGAGGTTACCACATAGAGGCTGGGTAGATTGAGGTTACCACATAGAGGCTGGGTAGATTGAGGTTACCACATAGAGGCTGCATGGGTAGATTTCACAACTCGTTCTGAGGAGGAGGAGTATGTCACTGAGGTGCAAATTTCTTCTCCCAAGTGTTCTTCCTCTTTTTATCTTTTTTCTCCCTCGTATTCACTGGCATATATGTTATTGACCAATGTCCTAGTACCATTTTTTATAGAACGCACCTGTACACTTTGATCAAGAGATTTATACTCGCGTCACCCCATTCACGGACTTTAGTATTTCATGCCCTGCCACTTTGAACTCCTACACACACACACATCCCAGCATATATATCCATCTCTACTGCTCTCGTTCTTTCACTCTTGAATCTGCATATTGCTGCTATATACGCCAATGATTCACAACCATATATGATAACTGTTAACATCAACACTTCCTCGTTCAATCCTTCTATATATATACAAAGCAGTGTTCTAATCTATAGTGTTTGGGTGTGAGTGAAGGTGGAGAGGGTGAAGAGGTAGTTAGGATACGTGTATGGAAGGCAAAAGTGTATGGGAATTAAATTAAGATGTTTGGTGTGAGAGCCAGACCAACAGTGAGATGTATGAACACAGTGGAAGATTACCTGAGGGAGAGGAACGTGAGTGGAAGGGAAGTACTTGGCTGAGTGATGGTGGTGGTGGTGGTGGTGATGGTGGTGGTGATGATGAAACAGGGAGAAACTGGAGACCGAGTGATGGAGGTTATGGTGATGATGGTGGTGATGATGAAACAGGGAGAACTATAGAGATTTATTTTACCTGTCGCCAGAGCAATAGATGGATTATGTAAATGAATTGTTTGTGCTGTATTCGTTCTAGCATAACAAAAAAATGTCCTAACTACACTTGGACTTAACTGTATTTAAATATCTATTCAAAATGTTTGTTTTACATCTATTCAAAGTTTTTACCACCGTGTTTTTTTTTGTTTTGTTTTTAGGAATATCAGGGTAATGAAGACTTATTTCGAGTAGCTAGAAAGTAAGTGACCACCATCATCATCGTATCTCCATCACCACCACCACCACCACCACCACCAGCACGACAACCACCATCATCACTATCACACCATGCACTATCACCACTACCCTAGTCAATGAGGGAGGAGAGAAGTGTGGTATGGTGTGGTGTAGTGAGGTAAGGTATGGTGTGGTGTGGTGAAATGTAAATGAGAGAGGAGAGCAGTGTGGTGTGTTGTAGTGAGGTATGGTGTGGTGTGGTGAGTTGTGCGTCGGTATAGGTGGAGTGGTATGGTGAGTGAGGTGAGGTGTGGTGAGTTGTGCGTCGGTATAGGTGGAGTGGTATGGTGAGTGAGGTGTGGTGTGGTGAGTTGTGCGTCGGTATAGGTGGAGTGGTATGGTGAGTGAGGTGAGGTGTGGTGAGTTGTGCGTCGGTATAGGTGGAGTGGTATGGTGAGTGAGGTGAGGTGTGGTGAGGTGTGCGTCGGTATAGGTGGAGTGGTATGGTGAGTGAGGTGAGGTGTGGTGAGGTGTGCGTCGGTATAGCTGAAGTGGTGGTGAGGTATGGTGAGGTATGGTGAGGTGTGTGTCGGTATAGGTGGAGTGGTGGTGAGGTATGGTGAGGTGAAGTGAGGTGTGGTGAGGTGTGTGTCGGTATAGCTGAAGTGGTGGTGAGGTATGGTGAGGTGTGGTGAGGTGAGGTGTGTGTCGGTATAGGTGGAGTGGTGGTGGTGGTGAAGGCTTAATTAGTTCCAGGTGTTCTGTAACAGGTGACGGGCATAACCCTTCCTTTATCTGACACCCCATATCACGCTCCTCACTCCCTCGCTGCCGTGGAAGGAGGAGAGAGAGAGAGAGAGAGAGAGAGAGAGAGGAAGGAAGGGGGTAGAGTGAGAGAGAAGGGAGGGAGAGAGAGAGGAGGGAACAGGGTAGAGAGAGAGAAGGGGGAGAGACAGGAGGGAAGGGGGTAGAGAGAGGTAGAGAGGAGGGAACGGGTTAGAGAGAGAGAGGGAAAGGGTATAGGAGGGAAGGAAGGAATAGGGGAGAGAGAGAGAGAGAGAGAGAGAGAGAGAGAGAGAGAGAGAGAGAGAGTATAGGAGGAGAGAGAGAGAGAGAGAGAGAGAGAGAGAGAGAGAATATGATTTGATTTGAGGGTGAGCTAAATAAAATAGCTTTATGCTGCTTGTAGCTGCTTGTAGTATTAACAAAACATCTTATTAATTAAAGTTAGAGTTTCGACTTAATTGTGTCATCCTCATTTCGAAGCAGTGAATGGTTTTGTTATTTTGTTGGTATGAGCTGTTGTTATGGTTTCGAAGCAGTGTCGGGTACCTCTCTTCGCCATGAATGAATGACTGCTTACGAAGAACATTTTAAGTGAAGAGTGAACTTTGTGTTTATGAATACAGAAGCCCTGCTGATCTTCAAAATTTCCTGGTTTTCTATGTTGAAAATCACAGAAAACGGATCATTTATTTGACAAGTTCACTAAAATTTCACCTACATATACATAATTGTCAACTTCAACCCGAATCACTGACTTTCAATCCTTAAACTGTTCTTCGTTCCTTTCATTTTATTTCCTTCGTGTTTGCAGTCTCTCTCTCTCTCTCTCTCTCTCTCTCTCTCTCTCTCTCTCTCTCTCTCTCTCCTATTTCATTCGTGTTTGCAGTCTCTCTCTCTCTCCTTTCATATTTCCTTCGTGTTTGCAGTCTCTCTCTCTCTCTCTTTCTCTCTCAACAACCACAGTCAGTCTCGACCCTTTGTATAGACTCGATCGAAGCTTCAAACAAGGATTCTAGTACTGGGAGAAGGATGAACCACTTCTTGTTGGTACGGTACAGCCACCTACCGGCGACGGGGAATCACTAACGGCTGGCACCTTTACTTACACAGCCAGGAGTGGTGGACGTTTTGTTATTTTGTTATTTATTTTTAGATTTGCTGAATTTGATTTGTGACTGAAATGGGGATTATTGGGTGTTCAACAATAAACTGTTAAACCAACTCTGAGTGGAATAAGGACCTATCACTATTCCGCTCTTCAAAAGATCCTGAAACGCGAGTGTATTATGGAATTTAACAACAATGATGTAATTATAAACTCTATAGCCAAATAATTAGTATTAAAGGTCCTGTGTGTTTCTATTTTTTTATATAGTAAAGACTTACAAATCAATCAGGATAAAGGGAAGTAAACGGTAACTGGAGTGTTGATTCCTCGTGTCCGCTGGAGGCACCACAGTCCCAAACAGCCAGAGGGACGACAACAAAATAACATGGAGTGGCCTATCCTTCTCCCAGTACTAGAATCCTTGCTTCAAATCACCAACTCGTATCTATAGCTTCTCGTTCTCTGGTCATTTTTCCGAGCTTTTGACGATACCGAGGTGATGACATTAGGCTGGAGTGCTGGGGGAAGGGGCGGGGGAGGGGGGTCAGTATACTTTGAGCAGTGGTCGGGAGAGGTTGTGTGTTGTTATAGTGAAGGTGAGGCATTGTTGTTGATTTTGTGTATTTTATGTGATTGTTGTCCCTGTTCTCTGCTACTTTCTCCTTCTTCCTAGCCTAGATCGTCTGCCAAACCCATGTAGACCGGTATTTCATAATCAAAACATTCCCATATGTTAATTATTTCACCATGATTGATTGATATTGGTAGCATAGTTGGAGAAGATAAAACATTTTACTCAAGCAAGTTAATCGTGTACCGTAACTTAGATGATTGGATACTCGCTAAACCTAGTATTTGTTCTTTGGTAATCAAAGTAACATTCCAGTAAATTGTGACTAGTAATTAAGGTTCATCAGGATCCCATTGTTTCCCAAGATACGAAATAGTGGTCCCGGGAGTTTCCAGGTACAAAAGATGTGATACTCAGGACAACCTCAGATCCTAGGAATTCCCAGTATACCCGTTTGTATGGAGACTACTGTACTCGTATATCCTGGGATCCCGGGAATTCCCAGTATACCCGTTTGTATGGAGACTACTGTACTTGTATATCCTGGGATCCCGGGAATATATCGGTATCCCGTTAACACATCACACTGGCATGAATCTTCCAGAACCTTGGGAATTGACCAAGGATCAAGAACACATCTTAAATAGTTAAGGATAACATGAAACAAATAAGCAAAAGTGAAATCAGTTGTTTATAAGGGAAAATAAGCCCAGAGAAAATATACATTAATAAGAAATTACCACAATATGCCACCGGGACCCCCGTTGATGAACCCTGCAGTAGTAATCCTAATATTGATTCCTTGTGGTGTTATAGACTATTGAACCATATTTGTATTTTCATTATCACCATCACCCATCCGTAGGGGGATATTGTCTGCAGTGATGTGAGCAATACTTTCAGTTCTTCAATTCTCCCTCTATTCATTTTGTATTTCCTTCCTGCTTGCTGTTACACCTCTGTATCACCTTTCTCTGGCGCTTTATGACCTCTCTGTTGCTTGATATAATAGCCTACATGTTTGTTTCGTTCCTTCTGACTTTGTTGTTCGGAGGAGTCCAACCAGGGTCACGCAGTGGTTTTTTTTTATCATTTAATAAACCACCTAATTTGTAACCCACCTGTGCTTTTGTCCACCGGGGTAAAAAAAAGAGTATGCTGTTATCCCGACAGTGAGAGTTTAAACTATTATGATATACATGTAGGCTGTACAGTACTCCCAAGTGTGTGTGTGTGTGTGTGTGTGATGGCCTTGTTGGACTGTGTCATTGTTGATCATTCTCCCGTCTGTCGTCTGTCGGTGAAGACGGGTTACTTATCCACGTGTCCTTTGGTTAATTCTGTACGTTTCCCCCTGAGAGTTACACTTGTCTATAATCCTCCTCCTAATCAAAGTGACCCAGTGGTGGCAGCGAAACTTTTTTTTTTCTGATTCACACTGCTGAGAGAACAGGGTGGAAATCTCGGGCAGAACCTCGAATAAAAGATATGTTATCACTATTATCAGCTGGGTTGGATTGTATATACCAAGGTCTAAAAACTACTTATTAGACCTTGGTATATACTATAGAAGTTACCCCGTAATATATTAATTCTCGTCTTTACACTGTCAGGTTTCCAAATGTATATACCATGCCATAATGTTGAGTGTTTTTTGTAATGTTTCTTGATTTTAAATATTTTTGGATATAGAACAAAAAGATGTATGAAACACTAAATATTCTGACATCCACGACTTTTTCTTCAAGTACCAGATTATTTTTTTGTTATTTTTTACTTATCTAACGACCCATAATTTCCTCTTTCCAGCAAATGGATTATACTGGGCTTCTTTGTTCCAATTCCCTGGGATCTCTCAACACTGACCAGACACTAGTCCCACCAACCCACATTATCACACAAACCCTGCAAGTAACAATGGCTCCAACACCTGGGATCCCTCTGAACGGAGTGAGTACAAGTATTATCATTCAGAGTTGTGTGTGTTTGTGTACGAGACTTGGTAGTTTCTGATTCCTCCTGACTATGCCACGAAACAAGCTCCTTCACTATAGTTGGTGTTTCGTGGCAATGTTTGAAGGACTCGTCTATTTCCAATATTCTGACTACATCACAGGGTCCTTAAGGGGTTTAACTGTTGTAGAAACTAAAAAACAGCTGTGACCTCCCATGGCCAGGGTGTCAGACTATCCAATCCCAAATTAATTAAGGTGTCCAGAAATTGTCTCTTTATCTCGACTGCTACACTATGTAATGACCTGCCATCCTTTGTATCACCCTAATTTATCTTACGACCTTCCTACCGTCAAGATGCTGGTGTATCGACATTTAAATTTGTACTAGTGATTCATTCGTTTTGCCAGGCACAGTAACCAGTTTTGCACCTGTATTGTTGTTGCCCTGCTCGTTAAAAGTTCAATAACTACTCTGTGACCTCAATAAGTCATAGTAACATTCGAATCAGAGTAAACTTTTAATTGCCTTGTTTAATATTAAGTTGAAGTTAAAGTACCGGTATGTGTAATCGTGGAATATTTCAAAACCAATGGTACAGTAATATCTATTTTGGTAATGTACACTCGGTTACCATAGTCTCTATTCCACCTGAGTGGCTGTGGATACATCCTCTCTTGCCAATATGATGTCGATAACATTTGTTCACTTGCCAGTTCATGGGGTCTTGATCAAAATAAGGAAAAATGTGTGGCATTAAGATTCCAGAGGGGCTCGGTGGTCTGGCAGGATATTGGTACAGTACTCTGTGTGACTCTGTCTGAATATTATCTGTTAGGGCATGCCATACCTTTCGTTGATGCCCATAAGGACCTTGGTGTTCTGGTGGATACTACTCTTATATTCCACATTCATATTAGATCCATTGTTAATAAGGCCTCAGGAATGTCTGCAAACTTCTTAAGGTATACTCTCTGCAGATCCCCAAAGTTCATGCTCACCCTGTATAAAACCCACATTACACCAATTTTGGAATATGCTTCCTGTATGTTGAACACTAGGTTTACCAGGGATCTCAGATTGCTGGAATCAACACAACTAACTTGGACAAGACACATATATGAACTTACTCATTATCCGCATGACGAGACTCAGAGCATTAGACCTGTATTCTGTACAGGGTTGATTAATTCGAGCTTATTACTTAAAATATTGGAAAAGTTTCCATAATGAAAGTCCCCTTCATCCCACTCACACATGCTTTTCTCAACCATTGCTTTTACTCAATACTAACCGTTAATATAACCTGCTGTAACTACATTCTGCTTAGGGTACACAACTCACGTCTTTTTTTCATACACGATATCTATACCTATAGACAATACAGACCTATAAAGACTGGCGTTCCTGCAGATTGGTGCTATCCCTATATTCCTACTGCGAATCCTCAAAACTGCCTAGCTTCAGCACATTGGAATAGCCAACCAGGCGAGCCGAAGCCCGAGATCTGAAACAGGCGGTTTCTGAATGACAGCCCACCCAAAACCTCCATTGGTTCAATATGTGTCTAGCCTCGTGATGGTTTGGGTGGGCTGTCGTCCAGAAACCACCTCCTCCAGATCTCGGGCTTTGCCTCAGGTGGGCTAGAGACTAAAAGGTATGGTATCCGAGTGTACCTACTCCCTCATTTAATTTTCTGTTAATGTAATGCAATCTTAAACACTGTATGGGGAGTCTTTGTTGATAAAATTGTTGTTACTGCTTCAAGTCAAAGGCATGTATGTACCCACCAATAGTAAGTCTTAAATATGCCTGATATTAGGATGGGAGGTGGCTAGGTACAGTTGAAAAAAAAGAAGTTTCCAGAAGATTAGTTTTATTAATTTAGTCTAGAATAGTAATACCATATAAGTTTAGTGTTTAACAGTAATAATGTTCTTCTAGTCCAGATTAGTAGTACATTAATATTTTTACTATTACTATTCTAGACTTGAATGTTAAAATTTATATTAGACTACAAGCAAATATTTTTCTTATTTCTCAGTCTATCCCTTTTCCCTGGAGCCCAGATGATGAGGCTGATTAAAGCAAACAAACTGCCAATTAATAATGTCAATCTAAACACAAATTGAAAAAATTATGAAATACTAGTACACTTAATTTAAAATGTAACTACAAAATTAGTACAGTACCATAACTAAAAGCAAATTTCATTACATTGGCATTAAACATTTCTAATTCATTGCAATTTATGTTAGGAGTGCAGTATCACGTGAAATTGCAGAGTTTTTGACACCTCACGCTGTTCAATAACTAATCGTAAAATCTGCGGTATATTTTGGCTTCACTGACCAGTTGCACAACACTTCCTTTTGCAAAGTCTCCCAAGCACTATAGTAGTTCTCAGCCTTGCCTTTTAATTTTGCATATGATAGACAATTCAAATCTTCAACAACATAGTATTTCCAAGAAGCCAAAATTTTGTGTAACCTAATAAGGATTGATCTCCGACATATGCTAACCATACTCTTGGATGAATGTAGGTTTTTCTTTGTGGTGCCAAGCTTTATGCCATTAGTGGCAACCTCATGTTTGTTGTTGTGAGTGATAGTGTTGCTCCATATGAGACTGGTGGGTGAAGGTAATGTCTTGTCATTTCTTGCAATACAATTTTTGGAAAAGTGAAAGTCAACACTGGAGTGAAAGAGCATTGGCTGACTGATATGAAATTCCTTTGGCAATTGTACATTTTTAATTTTTTCTACAAATCTGTCAGATATGGCCCTTTTCATTGCTTCATGACTATAAGGGCAGTGACCAATAGTAATGGTCTTGATATACACAGGTGCATCAAGGAGTAACATGAGGAGACCCCCTTGTACACCCAGCACTGTCCACCTGAAGATCTTGTCACTGCAGGACATGGAGAGAGTTGGGTCACCTCGGCCTGGCTTGGTGCGTACAACTCCAGTCACATGGTAATTATCACCAGGTAACTTTGGGTCAAGTCTTTCACCAGCAATGCATTTTGCTCCAGTCCTGTGAATATCTGGCCTTACATTACTTTGTAGTCCTGACTCATTTTTAGTTACTTGTAGATTATCCTGTTCATGGATATTTATATGAGAGTTACACATACTACCCATTGCACTAATTTCCTGTACAGTACAATGATTATTATCAACTTTAATTTTCTTTATTGATGGTTCTTTGATTAAATCATCATGAATGTTTTCTCTGGGAGAGGAGTCACAATTATAGTTATTAGCATTTTCAGCAGATTGCTTACAAGTAGATGTGATTGCATTCCCCACATTTTCTTCCCATTCTTGCTTTGGAAATATGGATGCATCACCACAGGGTGTGTGACTGACATAAAAGTGAAAATGAATACCACTCTTAAGTTTAAACTTGGAACTAGTTGTTTCTACTATACTGGTATCCCCATTGATGGCTTTCTCCACCTGTTCTAGGAAGTAAACAATTAATGCTCTCCTGGCCACCACCTCAGCATGACTGTCATGTACTAACATACCTTCACTGCTCAACTGATTCTCACCAAGACACTTTGACCCAGTACCAAGAGCAACAACTTCAAAAGTTTTATTTTCTTCTTTTACAAAACATGATAGTACTGCCCATTCTTCCTCCTCTTTTGGCTTGCCAGTTTTTCCAAGTCTGTTGAATTTCAAGATGCACAATTGGGCAATTCTGTCAGCAAGTTTAGAGTTCCAAACTTTACTCTCCCTACTCATTTTAACACTAAAGTTTAGATTGGAAATCTAATGTATTATGGGATCTGAATAGTCATCATTCATTTCAGAGTCATCGTCTTCTTCCTCATCATCATCGTTGTCGTCATCGTCGTCGTAATCATCATTGTCATCATCCTCGTCTTCACTGTACTGCTCCGTGGCACTCTTGCCAATGGGGAGGATTTCACTGCCTTTCTGCTGGATAGCCTGCACCTGTGCCTGATACAGCTGCTCCTGCTCCTGTAACATGGACAGTAGGGAATTTTAATCAGTACACTAACTCCCTTCTACCCATTCTTGTGACTCCTGCTTCTTTTCTTCTCCATTATTGGAAGACATGAATGAGAAAGTATGAAGTATTGTTGGTAAATGGGGTGTGGAAGGAGTGAATGACTGTGCTGTGAGGGTGTTGTTCTTGGCCAACACCTTTGAGCACAAGATGATACACGGATATAAATGGAAGAGAAGGGATGATAGAGGAGAACAAAAGAGTTTAATTGATTATGTAGCCGTAGATGAAAGATTACAGAAAGTTGTGAGAGAAATGGTTCAATGCTCTGACCATTTTGCAATCTTGGTAAGGATTAAGTGGGAGTACAGTAAGAGGGAACAAGAAGGAGGTGGCAAGTGAAAGATTGAATGACATCTAGTATAAGAAGGTGGGTGAGGTGCTAGAGGATGTAAGGTTGGGTATAGTGAGAAGTGAAAGAGAGAATATAATGTACGTAAGAGGATGGTGAGTGAGAGGCCCACAAACCCACACCATTCACTACACAAATACTATCATCTCTTAAACCCTGCCCACCCCCAACTAATCTCCAAACACATGCATGGCCTCCTAACATCCACCCATCTGAATCATCTCTTCCCTGTGAGGACAGAGTGCACCTGGCCAGGCTGCAGTGTGGCCACTACCCGGCCCTTCTGACGAAGAAGCTGGATTGAGCCATTGCTGATGCCTCTACTGGATGCAACACAGCACCCCCTTCTATTAAACACATTATTGGAGACTGCAAAGCACTCGCTAAGGGCATTGTGGGAAAGCCCTGTTCAGGCCATGGCCTTCCTCACTGGATTGGGGCTGCTCGGCCAGACAGCTTGAGGAACTTCAACAACAACCACCCTGCTAAGCTATGATAATGTGAAGTACAGTTGCCCAAGGAAAGACTGCAACCAAATTTGCTGCTGTGTGGCAATATCTGGCAGCTGCTCCAAAATAAACACTCGTATATTTATCAATGGATCACTCTGAACCTATAATTTTTGTAAGGATGAATGTAATTAGCTGAAGCCAATAACATCCATCCATACAAAGGTTGTAGGTTCTGAGTGATCCATTGATAAAATACGAGTGTTTATTTTGGAGCAGCTGCCAGATATTGCCACACAGCAGCAAATTTGGTTGCAGTCTTTCCTTGGGCAACTGTACTTCACATTATCATAACTCATTACTCAGGTTCTCAGACCTGCCCACACTTTACCTTGAGTTCCTGATCAAGGTCTACAGGCCTGTCCACTTGGAACCAAGCTGGGTCAACAACTCGTGGAGTAAGGGTTGGATAAATGGGTGGTTGGGCCATCACGTCACCAATCAATCTTGCTCAATGATCACCACTTTCTGTAATAAAATGGTACTTATAAGAATTTCATATGGTGGATGATATTTCCTTGGATGTGTGTGTTGTGTAACTGGCCTGATAACTCGACAAAAAGAAATGTAACCAGCAACCAAGGTCTGGGAGAATCCAGTGTTGAAATTTCATGTCTCCTCATAACACTTTGGCAGGGGTCATTTACCTCTACTGATTATAAATGAGATAACATCTTTGATATCAAACTTTATAGATTCTTGTACTCAGTAATATACCTCTGATGCCTGGCACCTTAAGGGAACTCCCCCCCCAAGGAGGTAACCACAGCACTTCCTCCCCTTCCATTCATATTTCTCTCCCTCATGTACTTCTCCAATCTGTTCACCCACCTGACTGGTGGTATGTTTCTCATTCCAAGTCCCTCCACCTCACTCTCATAAATCTTCTTTGTAAATAAACTCTGTCTTGCATTCTCTTCAAATGTACTTCGTTTCACACACTCAATCACCAACTGCCTTCTCATAATATAGACCACACCTCTCATTACTTCCCCATCTCACCTTGTCAGGCCACATACTCCTCCTAAGTAACGAATCTCTACCACACATATTGTTGTGCCCATGTCCATGTCTCTGACACATATGTTAGTGTTAGGTCTATACTGTTTCTCAGTTCCCTTTTCACCTTCATACCTGCACTGCTCTCTCTCTCTCATTTCTCCTTAATTAAGGTAGCATACAGTATGATTGCATTACAAGTAATATTCTGTAGTTCACATGCTCTTACTGTTAGTCATTCATGATGATAAAAAAATCCAAAATCATGTACAGTATATGTAGTTCAATATACAAAAAGTTACGATTCCTATATTTATCATTAAAAAAATTGAAAAAGCCATATTTATCTGTTACTTTAGCATTATAATTTTAGTTGACAAAAAAAAAAACAAGCTTCTTCATTAGACTAAACAAAATATTACTTGGTAGATACCTTGGTTAACTTCTAGACCACAGTTGTAGGATCCCAGGCGTACTTATGGCTAATGCCCAAATTGGAGAGTGTTTTCAGGTCTTCCTCATTCAGGTCAAAATCAAGCTTTATGTTCTCCCTGATGTGGTCCTCAGTGGTTGACTTGGGCAGAACACCTAAAGGAATAGAGGTGAAGTCACTTCAAGGTAACGCAACTACTGGGTGTGTCACTCAAATAGGAAAACCTCAGTATCCGACTTAGCAAGGGTTTACTATAAATATATTGTAATGGTATAGTCATTTTGGTTTGAAGTGGTATATTTAATCTACTGCATTTGCAAATTTAATTATTTGTTAAGAAGTCTTGCATGTATCCCCCAATCCACTGTACTGTATATAAAACAACCCTCTGGACTTGCTTATGCATAGTAAAGCAAATATAAAACCCTATATAAATTGTGTTTTACTTTTCCTTAAGAATTGTTTGAAATGTATACCTTTATGGCTATACACATGGATGATGTCACTAGCAAAATTATTTGACATGATGACAAAAATTTTACAATTTTATGTTTCACTTTACCACACTGAATCAAAGAGCCAATATCTAGTCTCACAAAAATGACCAAACATTTTGCATAAGCCTAAGCTGGTGACATAACAGGCTCTATACTGTATAATGCCAATTGCTCAGCCTGGTACAAGTTTCAGTTCCAAGTCTGTTATCTGTGTACAGTGTATATTACAGTACTCCACAATTTAAGAATAACACCTCTACCTATGAAAAAAAAAAATAATAATTCTGATTTCCCTGGCCTCAAAACTAACTTACCAACGCCCTGTTGTGTGGCCCAGCGTAGGAGGAGCTGTGCAGGAGAGGCGAGTGGCAAGGGAGGTGACAGTGGGGTCCAGTAGCAAGGGGCTTGGCTGAACACTTGTACCCAGTGATGAATAAGCCTGGAGGTGGATTCCTTGGCACTCACAGAAGGATTTTAGCTCCTTTTGCAAGTAATATGGGTGGTATTCTGCCTGCAAAAATATATATATAATTTAACTATACTGTACATATTTCAATGTACTGTACTATCTTACTACATTTGCTATTACATAAATGGCCGAGAATGATTACTGGACAGTACTCAATGGCTTACAATATACAGTCAACCCTCAATTTTGTGGACATTAGGGAGAAAGAGGTGTCTGAGAACCATAAAAGTCTTTAAATTACCAATATTGTACGGCATATTTTCCGATAGGATGAAGCACATTGCATATTAAAATGGACACAAAAACAATACTGCATCTCCTAAGTAAAATGAAAGGTGTGTGAAGCCTATATTTCAGTCATGCCTGCTCTGTACCTGGCCCTATGTTCAGTGTTCCTTCTCCACTCTCACCCATACAATGTGTCCTCCATCCAGACAAAGTGCCTATTTTCACTGTCTCTGTTCACACAACCATTGCACCCAGTTAAATGTCTATTTAAAGTCCCTCTGGTCTCATTTTAAAGCTGAATGTTCATAGTTTGTTATGATGTCCTTTTGTTTTTCAAAAAATTCACTGTTTTAGAATTAACAAATTTGAAAATTTGGTAAAATGCTGTTACTTTGCATAAGAGTGTGGGTAAGCATGCTAAATATACGCAATGTGTAAGGATTCAACACACACAATTATAAAATATTCATCCATGAAGTTCTACCTCATGACTCCTATACCTGGTTGACATGTGGTTTAAGGGCAGCGAAGGAAAGAAGGTCCTTGAGGTGGTCGACAGTGTAGTTGGATACACCCACTGCCCGCACACGCCCACTTTTGTAGATCTCCTCCAGCCCACTCCAGCTCTCACCTCGCACCTCCTTGTTCCTTGGGTCCTCAGGCTGTCAATTCAGAAAGGTTACAAAATGCTTTTGTCTACATCTGCACAAAATGTTATGCATCACACTTATGAGTGCCATATTCTTACATAATAAAACTTAATAGAAATCAGTTATTTATTACTACACACATACTACATCAAACATTTGCAACATTAATTCTTCCACACCAGAATATGCCATGTAATGCATGTTGAGTTCATGGGATATGTCACATGATGCCTATAATACTGTATACTGCCACTGTTTGTGATTGAATAAGTGTCCTGTGACAGAGAAGTGGGAAAGCAAATACAAAGGAAACAGAAGGAAAAAAAGGGGCAGTTAAAGAATTAAAACTGAATGGCTGAGGTCCAAAGAAGCACCACAATATTTTAAAGTATTGTCCACATTTAAGCTACAGGGTGTAAAAATTCTGGAGTGGAAGATTTAATTATTTGTTTGATTCACAATCAGTCATTTACCTTGAACCTAGAAGCTGCTGGCCAGTGTATGAGGTACAAGTCAAGGTAGTCCAGATGCAGATTTGCCAGACTGTTCTCAAATGCTTTCAGACTTTCCTCACGACCCTGATCACGTGGACCTGCACAAAATAGAACAAAATAAAGTAAAAAAATTCATAGTATCCAACTTACATCATCACAAAAACATCTACACTACACCTTGCACATTCTGCCAGGTACAAATATAAACAATTTTCCAAGATAGTGACTATTTCATCAACTGTGTTTAAAAAGGGTCATATTTCAGATCTCCCCATGCATTACAAAACTCTATGAATAGCAACTAGCAAACACATCCCATCCCACAAAACAATTAATTTTACTATTCTCATTACCTACTGAACCTCCACATAACTTAAGTTTGGATTGACTATAAATATACCATATTTTGTACTCTGCATCCTGGCATTAGTTTATGGAAATTAAATTCACACAATTGTCATAAAAGTGTCTTTACTCTTTAATCTATCTATCTATAGCTCTGACGCCTAATTCCCTCCGGGAACTTCCCCAAGGGGGTGACCACAACAGGAGTGTCTCCAATTCTCCCTGTTCCAACACTCCCTCCTTACTTGTTCAAACCCTCCTCTGCCCCTCACATAAAAACAAACACTACAACAGTGCCATACTCTGAAACCCGTATCAGACTAACAGGTTAATCAAAGCAAGAAAAAATAATATACTCCCACATTTATTGTTTACTTATGAATACATTATCACATTCTACTTCAAAAAGCATTACTGTATAAATATATTATTTTGAAAGCTGCTCACCATCATATCATAGCATGGCTTAGAATCTTTAAAACTCCACTAACCGAACAGGGATGTAAGTACACAACATGCTCAACAATAAACAATTGCTATCACACTGTAAGGCTCTGAGAAGTTTCTGTTTATAATGCTAAGGCTGGCATGTCTTTGCGCTTTATATCATACTGCAGTATTTCTGCTTGCACAAATTCATATCAAGTACAATGCCTCTATCTCCATAAAGAATAATGAACAGTATCACAACCTCTATCATCACATAAAAGTGGTTAAAGTACTAACAACAAGGAAAGTCATGTCCAGTGGCACCAAGTCAATTTGGCTATGTTTCTTGGTATGTACTGTAGTTAACATACTTTTACCCATGCACTGTTGTCATGGTAAGGCTGACACATATTCCAAACCCATGTATGAATCGCAAATGAATATAACAATAAAACCCAAAAAATCGCATTGAACCTCGTTGGCTTTACATTGTAAACAACCTGGAGCCATCAATGTTTAATAATTATAAAGTATCTAAATGTATGTTACCTTCCACACAACTAGCCAAAAAGTATGTATGTATTTGTAACACAACCAATGCATAAAGAAAACATTATAAACTATCACTCTTATTACCAAATATCTCACACCATAAATAAACTATCACTCTAACTACCAGAAAAGCACACGAAATTCTATTATCTTAACACGTGTTAACACTTAACACTTTTCTGTACAGTACATTCTTCTCTCCTGAATACACCTCATCCATAGTCTGTACTTCCCTCTAGCTTTTGCACCTTTCTCTCATACACCTTAGTTTGCCTCTTACTCTTCATTTGTATCATGGTTGCCATTTCAGACATTTTCCAACACATCTACCCCAATGCCGTATCACTCATGAATTCCTCATTTGTCAGCTTATCCCTCCATACGATTCCATAAGCTCCAAGCTGCCTTAAGACCCTGAGGAAGGCAATGGCCTGGGCCAGGCAGTCCCATAGTGATAGTGACGTGTATAAATAAGGTGTCATCATCTAGTGGGACATGAGAGAAGCTATCAACACCATGAAGCTCCACTGTCTCATCTAGTTCGACACTCATTAATCTAAGGGCCTTGCATGAGGCATGGGCTACTGACAGCTTGCAGTCCGTAGGTTAAGGAAAAAATATATGTATATATACATGTTGTTGTAGATGTACTCCCGGGGCAGAATGGCCTCCTGCCCCACAGACCCCTGGTATACTCTGGTCGCAGTGAATAAATTAATTAAAATAAAGGAGGGGCTGGCCCTATATGCCTGGGCTACTGAAGCACATCCCAAGGAAATTGGACCAGAGCTTACTGGACCAGGGAGTCTGGGGTCCTCCGACCGTCAGGGAAATAGGGGGAAGGTCTTTGATCCCACAGCCAGTGCTGTGGGCCCAAGTCCACGTTACCACAAGAGCTACAAGTGGGGCCGTACCTTCCATGAGGCCAGCCCTGAAGGGACCATAAGGGGGAGGGAGTTTACACTGCTGCATGCAAAGGGAAATGCACCCCCGTGTGCTGGCGGTCCACACAGCAGTGGAAAAATAAAAATGTATGTTGTGTTGTTGGCAGGTGTGGTAGTGTGCAGGGTAGTCATTCATAATGTGTTTAATAGTGTGAAGTGGTCTGTTACATCCTGGACAGGAATCCACAAAGATTTCATCCAGTTTCTTCTGGTAAGTCATAAATTTAGGTTATTACTGCTGGTGTTAACTTTTTGTAATAACATAGGATGCAGCTTGCAACCAATTGCAGAATAATAGATAGAGAGTAATTTCGTGATACTTTAAAGGTAACTGAAAACTTTGAAAGTACAAAAATCAACACCTAATCCTAAAAATATGAAAAATATAATAATAATAAAAAGTTGCTTGTTTTAATTATTGATGTGTTAGTTATTATTGTTTGCATCAAGCTTACCTAATTACCAAATGATTGATATTGTATGGGAAAACTCAGATAATAATGCATTTGTGGCATTACAACCCTATTTCCATTGCCTTTCTGATGCAATATCCAACCACAACCATTAGTGGAAGGGTACCGTATATATTATAGTTAAAAATTTATCTCATTTGCACAAGAAGTACAGAATACAATTTAAATCACCAGTACGAAAGAAACAATATAACTGACAGAGAAGGATTTCATAACACTGCCACTTTACTCAGTAAAAATTTGGTTTGGGTTTCAAGCCTAGCTCTGTTAGTTACTTTGCTTCTTCAGCAATTTGTTGGTAAGACACCCACAACATACGTCCCCCTACAAGCTATTCATTGTTTAATTCTTTACAGAACTTCGGTACTTATCAACGAGTGTTTGTCTATCCGCAGGCTTAGTACTGAAGTAGTTTTTCTGTTCCTGTGAGTACTTATCTTGAACTGGGATAACATCCCTAAATGACCAGTCTTGCCAGTTGTTGTTATAGCGTTCCAACAACTCCACCACTGCTGCATCATCCATCAGAATTTCTCTGTCAAGGAACACACCAGATGCAATCTCAGAATAGTTTTCCTCATTGTCTATAGTTCTAATTTCAATATCTTTTCTGATTGATGCTTTGTGACAGGACTATTTGACTGTACAGTTGGCTGCACTCCCATAAGGGCCACACAGCTTTGCCAACTCTGATCAAGAAAGTAATTCTGAACCACCAGCTCGAAGTTCTCCTTGGTGGCAATGAATGGAGCTTACAACTAGTAGTTCAAGGTTACCATCTCGGTCAGTGTTGTGTCAGGGCTGTGTGGCCCTCATTGGAGTGCAGCCAATTGTACCTTTGACTCTTCATAAGGACAAGATAATATTTTTAATAATGCTGCATTATTTACCAAAATCAATCCACCTAAGGTATCATAGGATCCTAATACTGTAAAATGATACCAAGCTCATTATAAGGGTTGGGCTTCTTAAATTCTATAGAGGTTGCAGCTTTACTGCTGTCAAATTTAGTCCATCGATAGATGATATCTCACTCCCTTAATTAACAAAGCATCTCCATCACTCAGGGGATTGGCCATAATAGTAACCACAAAAGTGGGCACTATTTCAGAGCAAATGGGTCATTCCCCTACTGCCACAGGGAGTCTAACAGGTTGACCATGTAATTCAAAGACAGATATATTTAAATAAAAATACTGTACTGTACATTAATAATCCATCACTGGTTTCAAAGGTCACAGCGTATCCTGAATTTTTGTGTAACTCGGATTTCCCCCTATCAAACATGCAGAAAAATGTACTTTTCCTCTTATGAATGATGATACCGTCAACAGTGTCAACCCGACACTTTATGTATGTTTTAATAATCCAATCCTTAGAGCATCTTCCTTCGTAACCTTATGATGCTTGGAATCACTAGCACTATCATTTGGACCCATGACTCGTAACACCGACATAATAAAGGAAAAATTCCAAAAATAACACTAAAAGGCCCAGCAAGCATATAACAATGCAAATGGCAAAAAGTATTGTAATGCAAAGAAGGAATCAGGGTTATTCCTTACATCTCCTAACACAGTGGCAGTAGTACTGTACCTCCCTCGGCAGGGCTCTCTCTCCCTAGTACCTGATTTCATTCTGAGATATCAAACAACAATTATTTACATTAATAGACAATTGAACTTAATATGAATAAGCAACCTGAACACTGCATCTCACCTGGGTTGTCGTTTTGGTAGGTGTGGACAAGTAAGTGCGGTGAAGATAGCTACTCCTCTCAGAGCAAACCAGCCTCCATACTTTGGATGGAGACAAACACCAAATATCTTCTTGTGTGGTTGCCAGTAGCCAGGGGTGACATCACAGTACTGATAGTACCGCACCGCCCCAGACACATGTCCTGCTGTTTGCACCAGTACACGTGGTCTCTTATTTGGGGTGGTGTCAAAGTCATGGATAATCTCAATAGTGTGGCTTGGTAGAGCTTGCTTGATGGTGGCAAACTGCCAGGCCATACACTGGTCCAGAGGGTCCTGCTTCACTCTTTCACAATCCATTTTACTCACAAATGGGATGAAGGTCTTCTCAAACATACTTGGTGTACTAATTATTATGAAGGCCACTGCATCATCATGGTATGGCAAGCGGAAGGTGGGAGCAACTTGTTCATTATACCACCCAATTTTGAACAGATGATATTCAAATCCAGCTGGAGTAAGCACTGTGTCAAGGTGCTTCTCCACCTCTTTCAATTCCTCTATGCTGACTTCTTTCATAGCTGATGTGGACATCCCACCCAAATTTTGTTAATATTGATTCTACAAAAATATGATACCTTGGTATGTTTATGAATTACAATATCCTTTTCGATGGTTCAAATTAAAATGTTTAAATATACAATATGGTTCTCAATATGCTCCACTGAAATATTTCTGATTTTTATACTTAACCTTGCAAGTGTTTCACAGTACAGTACACTACTTACTTGCAAAAATAAGTAACAGTAACTGTAGTCTTAACCACTTCTGGTTTTTAAACCTTATACAAGCATTTCTTTCAGTACAGTCCTGAAAAGATGGAAAAAGTCCTCCTTCAACATTGTGCTGATGACTTATCAGAGAAATAAAACCATATGGAACACTTCTTATACCACACATACATACACAATTAGGAATACAATAAAATTATTCTTGTACTCAACTTCGAACAGATCTTACCAAATCACATGGTATAATCAATCATTTTAATGTCTTCAAAAAAAGGATGAAAATAACCCATATTTAATTAACCCTTAACTCGCAAGTGACGACATGTCATCACAACCAACACAGAGGGTATTGTGTGGGGAAGTGGGAGCAGCAGCATGCGCGATGCAGACAGGAGAGGCCCAGCAACCTCCATATACATATACATTACAGTATTATGATTTCTACTCAATGCTATATAGTTCATTGCTCTTCGGTCAATGGTTTGAGGGGTTACGTCTTTCCAATACCTTACTGGGCTGGCTCACTCACAGTGTCAGGAACACAGCAGAGAACTTCAGCCACTTTCAGGGCTTACTGAACAACATATAGTACTATAAAGGCCTACTTCCCTTCCATTATGGACCAAATGGCTTTCATTTTTGCCTAAAACCAAGAATGTCAAAATCAGCTGGCACTGGCAGGGTACAGAACACAGGATAAGTTAACCCCAACCTCTCTCTAATATACCAATTCACTCAGCTCTATAAAATAATCAGGAATTATTATTTTCAGTTTCCTTTAGCTGATTCTTAAACATACAAAAATCAACACTTACTTAGTTTAGAGGTAATGAATATGTCTTTCCTAGTGAGACCAAACTTGGGAAGGTAATGGAGGAGAGCCTCACCCAGATCCTTCTCATTCCGGTAGACTGCAGCTGTATCTGTCAACACATGCCATTTTACCCATTAATAATCTACCTGTGTGGTTATCATAGGTAAATAAAATAAAGCAAATACTGTACTGTAATATGTTGCGAACATGAGACAGGTGACCGAGAGGGTGGCAATAATGTTTGGATACAAAGAGTACAATGTCAGGAGGTAATGGAGTTTATGGTAAATGAGTGAAATAGGGATCCAGGAGAAAAAGAGGAAAATATACATAAGATTATTTAAAAATAATGTGGCAGAGGAAATAAGTTAAAGAAGAAAGTACAGAATGGCAGTCATAATACTGTAGATGGATTATCTGTGGAAATACACCTAAAATAAAATTCATGAAAACACCTAAAATCATAACAATTAACAGCATACAATACAGTATACAGACTAGAGTAGACGGCGCTTATAATCATAATCACGTATGTGGAGTGTCTGTTTACAGTACAGTACAATACATAGCTGACTGATGTGAACAGTATTCATTACTGTACTAGTTTTTGAATACAATACTTGCATAGCATGTTGATTACCACTTTAGATGAATTTTCATAGCAGTTTCAGAAGCGAGTGTAAGTTATGAACTTATGAGGGTTAATTCAGATAACTTACTGTGTTAAGAGTCTGATTCTTCACTCTTTGACTCTGTATGTTCAGAAAGTTACTGATACCATATTCTATTGATCCATACAATGAAAACTTTATCATTATTCCAGAAAATAGGGTATAACTAACCATGCACCACTATACTCACAGTAATTTGATGACTAGTAATACACCACCACCAAAAGATATGGTAGTTTCAACAGTGTATATTAATTTTGATGACTAATATTATTCATACAGCATGTTATCTAACACCAAAGATAATTTTTAAAACAGTGTACAGTATTA
Organism: Petrolisthes manimaculis; assembly: GCA_034508575.1. Classification (NCBI taxonomy): domain Eukaryota; kingdom Metazoa; phylum Arthropoda; class Malacostraca; order Decapoda; family Porcellanidae; genus Petrolisthes; species Petrolisthes manimaculis. The sequence continues at coordinate 55,639 of JAWZYT010002638.1, forward strand.
ACCATGGTAGGGTATATGGGGGCAAACTGAGATTCAATATATCAAATTTAATATGTGACTAGGCTGGGGTGACAAATGCTATGCAGCAGCATAGTGGGTGGTTTGAAATTGCTATTGCTACAGAAATTGTTACTGTGTTTCTGAAAATAGTTCCTTGAAACACTGTTCTTTTATCTCTTTCTTCACCAAATTCAGATTAGAGGCTGCCACAAAACTTGAAACATCAGAACTAGATGGTGCTATGTTTGGAACACAAATGTAATGTAAACAATTTAAGGACCCTGTGATTGTGTATGGGAATTGGTGGCTTTTGACTCCTCCTGTTTATGCCACGCAACAAACTCCTTCCCATAGGTGTGTGTTTCATGGCAATATTTGAAGGACTCATTTACCTCCAATCTTTACAGTATGTCTTCTACAGGTTAAAAATTACTCATCTAACAAGATAACAAAGTTTATACAGCACAAAAACTGGCCCTATCAGTGTTATTTATTCTCTCTAATTTTGTGTACCCCAGGCAGTATCCATTTAAATTCAACAACTAAAAATATAGAAATGGTAAGAGTCCAACTTTACCAAATGATCTGTAACCTGCTTCCAAAGCAGCCTTGACGACAGAAAAGATTAATTCATGTCCACGAATCTTGTATGTTCCAACTGTAATTACAGAGAAAGTACAGCAATTAGTTCATTCAAATCTGCATTACAACACTAAATATAAACAATTGAACATGGTTTGGTAAAGGTTCATAGACATATTATAATTACCCACTTTGAAGCCAGTGTTGTAGCTAAGAGAATTCAAATTCAGTCTTTCAGTTGATCTCATTTTCAAGCAAATAATCTTCCTATTTTATCTTCTTTGCAGTAACTATAAGACCAAATTGTAACTGTTGTGTAACCAGCATCTGGGAGAAATTACATTTTTTATCTATGCAAACACTACAAAGTAGACACACTTCGACTGTATTCACACTTCTGCTCTACAAACACCTTTCCCCACCTGCAGCTGACTTAGTGTAAGCAAATAATCTGCAGAATGTAACTTTTTGCTCTATCCCGTACTATGTAATTGAAAAGTGGTGCTTGGACAGCCAACTTGAAGAATGAAACTACAGCAGTTTTCTCAGCACTACACTAATATTATAATTCTCCCTTATACTGTATCACCCTCTACTTGCACACACATTTTTGCCTTTCAGCAAACAAACCCCAACACCATAAATCTTCAATACTTCTGTCTTCTCCAAGTCCATGAAGTCAGCATACAACTTCCTACCCTTCCCAATATATTTCTCCCCTGTTGATTTTAATACAAATATCTACCTACACATCCTCTACCCTTTCTGAACCCTCACTGCTCCTCACTTACTATATTCCCCGTTAGTTCAATCAGTCTTTCATTAAGGACTTTCCCATACACCTTCCCTGGCACACTAAGAAGTTCTCTCGACAGGCAACAAGTGATCAGGTATGGGAAGAGAAATGAATCTGTATCTAGATTTAGATCTGTTAATATACGGTACATCTTAAGAATGATGGTAAAATACTTGTTGTAATGCCTGTATTGTATAGTTTCACAACTTTAAAAATAATAACAAAGGTGAAATATTAGCAGGACTGGCCACAGGCTTTCATAACCATTTGGGGGAGATGTTCAGCCCTGTAAATAAATTCTGTACAGTCAGTGTACAAGTAGTACAGGATACTCAGTCATGGCAAAGGTTTACTGTCTCCCAACACTGTTTTTTTCATTATCTAATGATGAGATCTAAAAGTAGTGCATTGAGATGACTTTATCTCAAATTGATATAGTTATTTATTCAGGCTACCTTGACTACTCCATTAATTACCCGTAAATTATTAAACAAAACTAACAAGCCTAAGGCTACAGCAACACTGACAGTTGTTGCAAGCGAGTGGGTGGGTGCATGAGCGAGTAGCAACACTGGGGTATAGCTACAAAATCCCAGGCATACTTTCCCACTAAAACTATAACAATTGACTGTAAATATAGTTATATCATCCTACACAATCAGGGAACTATGAAAGCTGCAACCAATATGGTGCCCAGACGGTATTTTATTCTTCTACAAATATGAATTATTTAGATAATATAAAGTCCAATCAGGGCACCACAATCAAAACAGGACAAGCAGAACAAGACAATCACTATAATCATAACAGGATATTCAGAGCACCACAATCAGATCACTGCAATCAGAACCGAACAATCAGATCAGAATCAGAATTCCATATCACTACAATCAGAATAGGACAGTTAGAACATCACAATCTGATTAGGACAATCACCATAATCAGAACAGAACAATCAAAACCTGACATTCAGAATACCAATGACTACATCACAATCAGAAAAGGACAATCAGAACACCAGTCTGGACAACACAATCAGATCAAGACAATCCCACAACCAGAATGGAACAAAATCAAAACCACAATCAGAACAGTAAATGAGAATTATCATGTTCTGATGAGCCATGTAAGTGGCCAGAGACAATCTCGAGTCAAAGACAAAGCAAAATCAATTTGAAAATCTCATATTCAACGGGAGACAAGTGCCAGAAGTGCGAGAAAAGTCAACTGATATGCTCTCTCTCTCTTCTGACTGCGAGGAGACTCGGGCCAGACCACAACTGCTCGCTGCTAATAAGGTCATGTCTATTTGATCCAACAGTCCCACTTTTCTCGTCCTTGATCGCTCTCACCTGCTCGCTCACAACCACAGTCAAGTGTGGCCGTACCCTAATACTTACATCCAACTAGAGGCATAGACACTCCATTGGAGAGTATGGTTGCTTTCTGCATTACTTTCTGTAAGTAAAGGAAACCAAACAGATTTGTTTGTCTTAGTGTGGCGATGACGCAATAACATGAATATAAGACATTAAGGTCAAGTTATCAGTTTTGGGTAATTATTGAAAGAATTGCCATTTTGTAGCAGTGTTGCCAGATCCGGCTAGGTCCCAGTATTTTGCCCCGGTTATTTCTTGTACTTTACCACAGTTATTTCCCGGTTATTTGCCCAGGATAGGTCCCGGTAGTGTGCTGTGGTCTAGGTTAGGTTAGGTTAGGTTAGGTCAGGTCAGACTAGTTTCCAAATTATGTTTGTAAATGGGGCATATCTCGAAAACGGGGCATTTCCGAGAGAAACACCATAGATGACGTGTCTTAGAATGGTCCAAAATAGTGGATAATGATACCAATATATACAATATAGTGAACCCAGGTTTTCTGTAAATTTACCCCCAAATATAATGGTAACACAAATATCAATAAGGAAATTACGGTATACAAAAATTACATAGGGTACATTCCACATTACCTTCACCACTTCATTAAGTGAACTTGCTGAATTATTCTGGGCCTTTGTGGTTATGACTGAATATTGTGAAAGAGGTGAGTGAGTGAGTGTTGTACTGCCGTGCTGTGACCGTCTGCCAGTACAATGGTGAGTTGGTGTCCTAATGTCCAATGGTAACGTTACGTACTGTCTGCTATAATAGTACAGTAGTCACTCTACAAACTTGATAAGTCTGGTTTGATGCTCTTCAGTCTTCATGTCGTACTTCACAAAGATGTAGTCGTAACCAATAAAATGTTATAATAACGTTGTTTTGAGTTTTGACAAAAGGAAAAGGCGGCCAGGACAGTCCGGTGAATATTTGGAGATTGTTGGTTATGTTGTTGATGGGAAATATTGACTTTACAACGGCACCTTATAAACTTGTATATATATTTTTTATCTTAATCTATTTCCCTTTTTACTTTACAATTTTCTATTCCCAAAAATGCTTGTTACAATTTCAATGGTTGATGGAAAATATTGCCTTTACAACGGCACCTTATATCTTAATCTTTATTTTGCACCTCATACACCAATATATATATTTGTTTTTATCTTGATGTTGTGGGTTTTTTCTATTATTTCTGCTAGAGAAATAATGCTCTTTAAGTCGGGCCCTTCTATATAATTTGAGACCGACTAAATATGGCGACTATTTCCCTTTTTTTTTTTTTTTTTTTTTTTTTTTTACAATTTTCTATTTCCAAAAGTGCCTGTTACAATTTCAATGGTGCACGTTTCATAATAACATCTTAAAGTACAGCCGTACGATGTATCAGTAATTATCGCGGGGAAGATTTTACAAAATACATCTAACTCGGCCATCACTCTGTTCCCCAACTTCCATATTAAATCCGGAACCGGGGTAACTAACTGAAGGGTTGCGTGTGATCGCCAGCGGATTTAACAGGGGAACAGTGTTGGCCGAGTTAGATGTATTTTGTAAAATCTTCCCCGCGATAATTACTGATACATCGTACGTCTGTACTTTAAGTGTTTTATATTTTATGTAGTTGAAGGTAATAGATATTTTTAAGCAATACATTTTTAACATATATCTATACCATTTATATGATATTTTATTGTTACAAAATATGTTATCACTTATACCAAAATGTTGTAACAGCCTACGTTTCGTTATGATTCTGTAAAATTACCCTACGCCCTACAGACAAGGATTTGAGGTCGAAATGCCCTACATATAGGGCGATTACCCTACGGTTGGCAAAACTGGATTGTTGGACTAATGATTGTAATGTTGCGTTTACAACGGCGCTTCCCTTTTTCGCAGTTACTTCTCTAATTATTCACGTCCTAATTTCTCGTAACTTTTAGATATCAAATAATGAGACGCAAATCTTTTTTGTCTTACTGTACACCAATCATGAAAATAACTAACGTGTCATTAACAAAAATATTATTCTCACAAAGTTCACCGTCATACCAGCTGAGTAGTGTATTTCTTTTTTTGCCATTTTTATACTCCTATATTGCACAGTACAGTTCTTTATATAGTAGTGTATTTCTTTTGTCATCACCTATCTCAGCCTAGGTTGTAGCTGTTATTGGCTTGTAGCATCTACAATATCTATGATAATGCATGAATGGACATGGAGTGACATCAGGCGTATGGTATGCAACAGTTAATTTCAGAATGGTACATTGCAGTATCTGTACTTCGGACTCTATGGACTTTATCCCAGTTGTATTTTACTACCGCTTAATAGGCTTCTTATCTGCTATTTTCACTCTGCTTATTAGTATCTTTCATTGCATAATTTTTCACCTGAACTCTATTTCATGAGATTATTTCCCCATCTCTGGAAGTTAACAATCCTAATGCTTTATCCATTCTAACCTACATTTTATACTGGTACCTTCACAGGAGTGATGGAACTACACCACAGAAGGTGAAACCTTATCCTGGTAATTATAACCCTATAGCAGAGGTTGACTCAGGACACATAATACAAACTTATAATTTTCATATTTATTAACACCTCATACAACCATCCAACAATATCTACTGTACTGTAATATAATACTGTACTTTGTTACTGATCAATATCAAATAAACTTTTAAAATATACTTTATATAACAATATTGCCAATTACTGTCAGCATAATTATCATGAATTATTACTGCACCAACAAAAATAAAATATGTATGGGACCTATAGCAATATTTACATAACATTCAATTCACATCCAACATACTTTATACAACCTGAATTCTGTATGTGATGAAACATTTCAATATTTCTATATACTGTACTGTAGCTGCCTTGATGAATTCTACTGAATAATCACATATTGCCCCTGTAGCTGTATGTATATGATAAAACACCATTTGTGGTGGAATCTTTATCATTTTTACGAATGGTAGTTTATCCTTAAATACTTGGGAAATTACAATGACATATACATTATGAGATTCATAATACACACACAGTCACACACACATTCAATTAGCTGGGTTTTTATGCCTTACTGTATCTCACCACTGTCTATACATAATTTAGTTTAGTTCATGGTGAAGTTCTAGATTTTGAGAATGGCTATTTAATCTATCATCAATCCTATCTACATCAATACAAGCTCCTCCTTAAATAGTTTTATCAGATACATCTGTTTCTATAGTCTACATCATATCTCTGACACTACTATGTAACAAGAGCTTTCTAAGTCTACTCCTAACTGTTTGACAGATAACTACTGTATAAATTTATACAAAAACAAATACAGTTACTTGTCTCAGTACAGTACAAGAATAACAAGCAGGCTCCATTGAATATTATGGTACCAGATTTAAGGCTGAAATAATACTATGTTATCCAATCAAATATAAAAGAAAAACTGCAAATGAAAATCTAATTGTGTGTGTGATTAAAACTCAGTTTGTAAACAGCATCATATAATGGTGGAATAAAGGGACTCCAGGCATACCTTGTTCATTATACTTGATGGTGCAACAATTCTAATATTTGTCTTTCCTTCACATGAACCTTGCAAAGAAAGGAAGAGTGAGGGCAAGGAGGGGTGTAAGGGGCTTAAAAGATGGAGCTGTGTTACACAGGTCAGTTGTACACTGGCACACATCCTGCACATAGTCCTCCGCACGCTTCTGGTAGCAGTCGTATCCCTCGCGCTTCATGTAGCCACACTCACGGTGCACACGGTACGAAACAGCTATGTCCACTATAATAGAAAGAGACAATGTATAAATAATCAGCAATGTGAATTAAACCATTTTCAAGAATACAGTGTAGTATTATAATGAGCCAGACATACCCCTAGCCTACAGTATTTGCTTATCATAAGGGTTGGAAATAACCTTTTTCTGAAAATTATCTATTAAAAACTGCCTTTACAGATTAAGTGAGAGAACAGATATGCTTCATATTCTATATAAGAGAGTATTTTTCCATACCTTTTGGTAAACTTTACTCATGACACTTTATGATTATATGGTCCATTATTGCATCATATAAAATATAAGCTATGAGTTGTAGAAAGTAAATTTAAAAAAATTCAGCATAATTAATTACTGTATTGCATGATCAATAAGATTAATGAGATATACAGTACTACATAACAAGGAAAAGAGTACTTTACCTACTGTAGGTAGGTCTATACAGTACTACAATACCCATTAATCAATAATATACTGTAAACAGTATACATATGGTAATCTTTAAGCAGAACCACAAAAATAAAAAGCAATTCTTAACTTTTTGCTAAAATTCATATTTCCGTTTTTATCAGTTAAAATACTGTAATAGGATGACGGTGCACATTTTGACCATGTTTGACACCCCCCAGGGGGCTGGGTTGTGGGGTAAAACAAGTTAATAATTAAATAAAGAATAAATTTTAATGTTCTAGAATTAGCCTGACTTGACCTGACATAATATAAACCAGGGTAGACTACCGAGACCTAACTGGGACAAACTACCGGGACCTAACCGAGGCAAACTTGAGGGGGAGTCGAGTCAAACATGATCAAAATGCATTGTTGCCCTTATATTTCAACCTAAAGATAAAAGCAAGAAGTATTGGAGAACCCAAAAAGAGTTGGGGAAATTCTTTTGTTTTCCATTTCTGTGACAACTATTAACTAGCATACAAATAAACAATACTGAAATTTTTACTTTGTAAATACAAAAAGTAGCATCAAGCATTTGGACTTGAAGCAGTGATTTCGAGATAACCACTAATTGCAGGGATCAACGCTGAGAATGATAGTACATATGCTAACAAAATGAAAAAAAAAAGCACAATAAAATAATAAATTAACAATGTAACAGAAGCAGTGAAAATAACAATAAACAAACACAATAAACAAACACAGTAAAATAACCACAAACCCTTTAAAAAATGCACAATAAAGTTTTATACTGTAATAGGGGTTTTGTTAGTAGAGGTACTGTCAATAGGTGTCATATCAGTCCTATGATCTGATATATATATTTCATCTGGCAAAAATATTGTATAAATTCTGTTTAGAAATTATGATGACATTATTGTGCATCTTAAAATTATATGAAAAGGGCAACAACACTTACTAGCTCTGTGGTACCCTATAAGTTACTTAGTGACATGATAACTGTAGTTCAGATAATTTTAGAGTAGGAATTAAAAACAAGTCTTCTTTCACAGTTTGTTTCGGGGCATGGTCAGGAGGAATCGGAAGCCTCTAATTTTCATACACAATCACAAGGTCCTTTGGTTTTATGAAGTAAATTAATAGGAGCAATTCTGTCCTGCTTATTTGCATCACAAGCTCTACTGGTGCAATACTCACCACATCACACCAGCTCATGTAATAAAATGATTTAAGTTATGGCCAAGTAACCACACCCAGTCTGATAATGTACAAAAACTCTCTTTGGATTGTAAAAGTTAACTTAAATATCTTAATGGTGCCCAGTATATCCACCATCACTGCTCTTCTAAACTTGCAAAACTGTGTTGACCTTCACCAACTCTGCCCCACAATATAATAAAGCTGTCCTCCCATAGCCAGTGTGTCAGCCTATCCAACTCCAGACCAACTCATCATGAAAATTCCTATTTTATCTCAACTTTTAAATAATGTAGTGACCTACTGCCCTCTGTAATTCCTTTATCTTATTTGCATGTGAACTAGCACAATTTTTCTTTGTTGTTCCAGGTAAAGCTATGAGTGGATAGTTTTGTCCTTGCTGTTGCCTTACTCATAAAAAATGAAAAACCAGAATGTGAAACATCACATACATAAAACTTATTTTAAGCAAGCATGAAGCACCATGAGACTGAATGGATGAATAAAAAACATAATTACTGTAGTGGTGACACCTATGCAATACCTGAGCCAATAGTGTTCTGTTTATTCAGTGTACTGTATATATCCCTCAGGATAATATCAGGTACAGTCACCAGCACTGCTGCGTGGTACAGGGGCTCACATGTTTAAGAGATTTAAGTGATTCAGTTCCTTAAGCAACAAAGTTTACTTTATGTACTAGTGTATCGAGGATACTCCATCTCACACACATGGATAGTTTCGAGTTAAATAATCACAGTGTTGCTACATCTCTGAATATGTGTGAGCCCCTGTCAATGCAGCAGTGCTGGCGAGTGTACATCTTCCTTCTAATGTTTCTGAGTTCTCATCAGCTTTTCAGTAACATGAAACTATGTTGATCATGTTGAGCATTGCTTATGTGGTCATATACATCCATGTAACTGCTACTATACAGTACGATACTGTATAATTTATGCTATCACATCCCAAGGCATTTTATAATCAGATATAAAGATGGTAAGCTGGAACAGAGAATTTGGAGGCAATTGTACACCATAAACAGACACACTTAACTGGATGATGGCTTGGTAAATTCTCCCTCCCCACTTTTTAGAAGCTAAGAAATTGAGAGTTAATACTGTACTGTCATATAATGCATACAGTTACCAAGTACAGTATTGGTTTGGAGCCATCAGTGGTATAAAATTCTTGGCAGCATCTTTATATAATTTTTTAGCTAATGTAAGACTTAAAACATGGACTGAAGATTTTTTGAGCACTAAAAGAGAATATATCACATAATATAAGTGATTTTACTGTTGTTGTTTTTTAATGTACAGTACAGTATACACCATGAATGTTCTTACAACCATAAAAGCTGTCAATAATAAAGGGAATATTTCTATAAGTTGTGATCAAATTATATAAATATTAATACAGTATTTCTATTGGTTACTAAATAAATATTAGAGATAAACAACCCTCTTCAGAAGAGTACAACTGCTTTAGCATATGGAGATGCCTCAATTCCCTGCCTCTCTCAAACCCTGGTTACTGGTTGAATTGTATTTCTTTCTGCATTCTAGGCTACATCTGCAATATCAGACCAGCCTCATCTGCATCACCAACTCAAGAGATAATTGCCATTATGCCACTCTACAGTTGTAAGGAAAAGTTTAATGAGTTGAGGCGATCACTATACAGCAATATGTACTATACGCCTACCCTTTTTTAGTGTATACATTGACATTGCCACTCCATTGTGGTGGGTAAATATCCTTACAGTTTAAAATATTTCTAAATGTGACTCCTGCCAAAAAAAATCCTATAAACACTATGAATGGATGTACAGTACGTACTACAGACGATAAAACCTTGATTGAGCGATCTTTTTAAAATAATAAACTTGATTGCATAGACCAGTTTCTGTAAGCACATGGGTATTTGTACATAGCAGTAATATAAGGTATGAATTAAGTGATGTACAATATTTACAATATGTTACTGTAGATTAGTTTATTTTAATAAGTTCACTTACGGTAATACTATATGTTAATAACAAAATGAGAAGGAGTTTAATCTCCGACAAGTTTGACATAAAAAACATGACAAATTCTACTACAGTAATTATTTTTATTGTGCTAATATGATATTTATGCTTTAAAAAAATCTAATACTTACCAGTTACTTTCAAGTAGGAATGAACCCTCAACACTATTTAGTTTTGAGTTTGTTTAATTTCTTCACACCTCAACGGAAGGTGCATAAACATGAATAACAAACCAGGCAAATTCAAGGAGATGATAAATACACTACTTTAAGGTAAATACTGTACATCCTCTTAAATTTAAGCTAGCCCTTGTTGGTACCTATATACTGTATTTGTTTTACATATTAAGCTAAAAACTATATAATTATCAAATACATGTACAACATATTTAGTGGTATGTAGGGGGCAACAAGTGGGTATAAAATTCAACACACTGAGCAATAAACTCCTAATAATCTACAAACCAAGAATAAAGCATTATTGGAGATGCAAAATCGCTCTTTAAAAGGGGTAAAAGGGCTCAAGCAATGCTTATTTCATACTTATCTATTTGGAGTCTTCAACTTACATTGCATATACTCAACTGAAATATAAGTATGGAGAATAAATCATAATAACATGCATATAATACCTATGTACAGTATATACCTGTACAGTATATACATTTCTGTAGGAAAACCAAAGGCCCTAATTGATATGCTGTCATAGCAGCAGCAAAGATAGTCTAGTATTTGTTTTCTGTATGTATTTTTCTTGAAAAAACACAGTTTATGTCCAAGTACAATAACAAATTTACTATATTTATAAGGCTCACTGCATTTTTAAATTGGATATTATTTTACAGTATTCAATTCACAATTCAGACTCCAGGCAGTATTTCATGGTGGACCTGAAAGATATACACACAGCTGACAGCAGAAAATTATATTTATCCATGTTTGTTCGATAATATTAGATTCGATGAAAAAACTTGAAAATACTACAAATACCACAAACATAAAACCTAGTTCAAATGTCAACTTCCATTCCTAAACCTTCCGAACATTTCACTCTAGAGTAAGCATCAGAAGAAAAAGACAGTTTTATCCTTTTCTCTGTAATCTCGCCCTTTTTTTTAATTAAAAAAATTCACAGTATTATGAGAGTCTTTTAGTTTTGAGTTTGTTGGAGAAGACGCATAAACTTTTCTGAGTGATAGTACGTACAGTAGTCCAATCGAAGCAAATTACTGTACATTACTTGTTTTCGTCACAAAAATGTCTGAGAACAAATTTACTGACCTCAAAGTCCTAAGTACAACTGTTCACTGCAGTAGCCTACATACTGTATCTCTTGGAACACATGAATGATAGACAGTATAGAGGTACAGTACTTCAGTTTTTAACTTATCTAAAAAACTGCAGGTAACTTACTGTATTCCTTGGTTTTTCTGCAAAATGGTTCCATATCCACGAACTCAGTATTATTTCCACACTCCGTAATGAAGGCTGCTTGCAAGGCTGGGGAGTCTGCGTTGAATTCATCTCCACATGCCGAGTCATTTCCAGTATTGCAGACATAGCACTTGAGGGCAGCAGCTAAAAAATAAAATATATAATTAAATAAATGTATAATAACATCAGTACAAAACAGTGACCATGATGTAAGAAAATGCCAAGTATGAGCAGTAATGTGAACAGTGGTAAAATGACACATTTAATCACAAGCACTAGACCACATCCAATCCATTCTAAACCAGTGTAGGCTATATAGTATAGGATTTACTGGCTGAATCATAAGAGACTGTACATCAGTTTAAAACAAAGATGACATCCAGGAAGTATGAAGCGACAAGGGTACGTAAGATGAGGAATGCACCAAATAATTTGGAGTGCCTTTGTAGGTGATGATACAATCCCCTATAAAATAACATTTCCTAAATAACCATATTACAGTATCACTAGAGTACTTCTGCATTCAGCTTAATCAGCTAGTCACCATGTGGAACACACTAGGAAGTAGACAATTAACAGTTTGAAATAATTTAAAATGCTATAAATAAAAATTGCCAGTCCTTATGGCTGCTCTACATAAAAGGGCAGGCCATTTCAGTGTCCTGAAAAAGATTTTTTTTATATTTTTATATATGATCCGACACTGGACATAAGCTTCATGAAGCACATTACCATGGCCTAACTTTTGGTGGTGACTGTAGTGGATATGTGGAGGGTCTTGGGTGCACCCACCTACCCTGCCAGGATGTGGTTCAATTAGATGTTGCTGTGAACAGACCCTAGCTCTGGCGTGGGCCGTGGTATAGTATGTTGCAGTCTTGCAAAGAGAGAATAGTATACAATATATAAATATACTGTACTCACACAGTATTTGCAAGAGTTACGACCCACATCAGCAAACCTTTAATTTCAGTGATATTATATAATATCACCACACAATAATTATCCTAGCATTGTTTTGTCCTTAGGTATTGAAAACCAAACTACCACAGGGCTCAATGAACCACAAAAATGCCCCACAATATAACTGAATAAGTTATTTACATTCGTGATTTTGTAGAGTGACTAGAATGGTATGGTCATCCCGCCCTGATGAACAATTCGCGGTATGTCGGACTTCAAACAAAGAATTCGGAATGTGCTCTCAAATCTGAACAGAACTTTAATTAACCTGTCTTTCTCACTCCACTCTTTGTATTAATCGACATTTGTTTTTGTTTGTCCATCCTTGCAAGAGGCAGCATATCCACTGTTGCAAAAATTAAGCACTTGAAACATGGAGAAGGGATACTTATTTAACCAAAACTATAACTACCAAATAATGCACATGTTTGAGGGGGCAATGGGTGGGCTGATCCCCTACAGAAATAGAGAGAATAGAGTGCAAATATGGCACAAGTATCACTGTTGTGAAGAGTTTAAGTAATATATTTATCGAAACACGCAATTATCATGGCTGGGGTGGCGTGTGCAAAAACAGCTACTGACCATCGGTAGGTAATAGGCCTTACTAATATTTAACATAATAATAATTATTATACAAAGGCAATATAAAGTTTTCGTCAATATAGACATCTAGATTGATAAGGTAATAAAGTATTCAGTTTTACGATAGCTATACATATATTCTTGCAATTTAACATCAATGCAACACTACAGTTTGAGATTGTAGACAGCCTATACCTATAAAAGTGGCACAATTTTACATTCTACAAATTATAACATACACCCACAATGATTGAGTAAATGTGTCACTTCAACCCGGTGACGCAATTCGAGGAGTAGTGTTTAAGTTAATATTGGTCCCAGAGCCTAAGTATAATTATGAGCCACAGTAAGTATCCAGAGGTCGACTCTGCTTCGAATAGCCTGATCGAGTATTAATTAAACAAGCTTCAGTAAGAATGAGAGACTGGATAAGAGTGGTAATTGTGTTCGCCGAGTTGACAAATGATCGAAACTTCAGCAAGACCTGCTGGCTCTGTTTCCTGGCATACTTTGGAGGAATCAAGGCGCTCCAATGTATGTATGATGTGGGATGGTGATAGTCAATAGTCACTGATTACTGGAGAGGGACAAGCATCTTTCACCTGGGCTGTACCGTGAATTCCTGAGTCCAATTGTACACATATGTAGTTTGCGAATACACCTAGACTTTGAATGGTCCTTTCATGTGATGTGGAGCCGATAACTAGGACGAAGACCTTGGCTGGTACTTTCACCAGGGACGTACGGGTACTTTCACCACAGACCTCCTGAGCAGCTTATCCATAAATGGTGTGTTTCTGAACTGGCCTTAAATTATCCTTGGTTTAATAGCTATAATATATCAATGAATAGCTTTCTAACTACCAGTTCACAACGGTCATTATAGTTCATTAATATTATTGACTGGAGTACTTTTCTACACTACACCTACTAGTAAAGCGAGAGAAATATTTTGTTTGACTTGCCATATAAGCTGTTAAATTAAGCGTGTTCTAATTGAATTTGTCCCTATAAATGGCAATAATAATCTCGGAGTGTCATTAAGTCTCACTAAAAATAAAGGCAGCTAGGTTAACTCAGGCAGAGGTGATGGAGTACCGTAGCATCATTACGAAAAAGTACGCTTACTTCCTCCCAAACACGCCTCTTGGTTATAGTAGGTCAGTATACTTATATTGTTAGAGCTGCTCCCTCCAGAGTAGAAATATTACAGTATGTATGCAGTTTACTTATGGCCTGATAATTATTACATGCAAGTCCTGAATAATAAACATAGGATTCTCAGCCCTCCCATTGTGTAGATAGGATATCCAGTCCAGTAGAGGTGAGTGAGTATCGAGTTGTGTGTTAGTGGGGGTGTAAGGCTGGGAAAGGATAAGGCGTAGTCGGGAATAAAACCAACATTATTACATTCTCGCAAAGATGATGTAAAACTACTAATGTACACAGACTGAAAATTACAGATACCTTATTAAGAGTAGTTACTGTTTATGCTGCTCTGCTGTACTGTATTCTGTATCGCAAAGATGATGTAAGATTAAAGGTGTGGTAGGGAATAAAACCAATATCATTACACTCTCACAAAGATAATGTAAGACTAATGTACACAGACTGAAAATTACAGATACCTTATTGTGAGTAGTTACTGTTTATGCTGCTCTGCTTAATTTACTGTAGTTGATTTTCCAAGTTACACTAAGTTAGGCTAGTCACTAATAAACTTATTCTGATTTCTATATCTGGCTAACACTTGGCTTTATCATTATACTTGTATGTACAGTAATGCCTTGCTGGACAAATTTCTGCTCTACCAATTTTGCCAAACTTATAGACACAACGTGGGGGCTTAGAATACATGCAGTGACGGGTTTGGCAATGACTGAACTGGATACGGGCATTCAAACATTAGACCTAAACCCATTATCCAATTGTCAGGTATCATAATTATCATAGTGGCATATCAATGTGGACAGACAAACGTTGCACCGTTGCATGTCAAAATGCGATACAAATACTGTATATATATTATACGCCGTGGGATCGAACGGCCATTTGTCAAGTTTTCGTCGTCCAATCAAAAGGATGATACGGCCAAGGTCCCCTTCATAAGGAACCTTGGATACAATACTCCCTTCCCTTCCCTCCCTATTTATTCTGTCCACGTCAATGACATGTATCCTGTCCTCCTGGGTTCGTTTTATTCTATCCACGCTCTCAGCTGTGTGTACAAAGTATGTCACTTTAATTTTCTTATAGATTGTTTGTTTCTTTGATGCAACTAGGCATCTGACGGCGCAACATGTTCTTATAGAGGGTAGGAGGACCAGAGATTTAAAGGCTCGAAAATTAGTGGCAAGTGGCTCGCATCCTGTCAGTCAGCTGTACCAGTCGTTGATACAGTCGTGGTCATTAGTTCTTACCTATTCATCTTACATAATAGTTTTATTCCAAACCGTTGTTAACATATGTAAGTACCGCTGGTGAAACAGTGAGAAGTATTATTACATCCGTTTGAAACCCAATGCATATGCAATAACAGTTGATTGCCCGTGTGCTTTTACAATAGTAGTAGCCTACTCGGGAGAGAGTATTCCCGAATCACCCTCTTGCAGTCATAAATCATTAGCAAAATGAAAAAATAAATTCCCAGAGAGCAAACCTCCATCAAGGTCATGCATTTTTTTTTTTTTTTATCAATTGCGCCGTAGCGTCAGTCAACCGGGGTTATGCATCTCTTCCCTAAAGGATAATTTTTCCTAAACTCTCTAAAGTTTGGAGGCACAACAACCCATATTTCCCTTGTATTCTAAACAACCATGGGGAAAGTTTGGTTTTGCACCTCCGCTTGCACCGAGTCTGACGATCACCTTACAAGCTTAAATAGGTATTTATTATTGTATAGCCTATTCTCTCTCTCCACCAAATACTGTGAATAGATCGTAAAGTATTTTAGACAACTTATTTTCAGACAGACAGACCAACGAAGACAAAAACAAAACTGAACCACTTAGTTGGGAGGAAATAATCAAATTTGTAACCATTTAAGGGGGAAATTTTGTTGTTAAATCTGGAGCAACTGAATCCTCCAAACTATTCCAAGCAATAGAACACCATTATATTTGCTCTTTTGGTTCTGTTTCCTGGCATACTTTGGAGGAATCAAGACACTCCAACGTAACCAAAGTGAATGACCCCCTTAATTAACTGGGATCGTCCAGACGGCAACACTCAATACGTACGTGATCATGAATTCCGGTATCCAACTATACCCTGTTTCTAAACTTTTGTTCCTTTTGGCCTCTTATGCTTAGATAGATAGAAATATATTTTCATTTTTACAGTATATTAGTGATATAGTATTCATGAACAATTACTATCCAGAAGACCGAATAAAGGCCATGAAACCAATTTACCTTCATGAGTTTTAATTCTCTGAATGACTAGAGTCATTAGTAAAAACAAAAACAACACAATTAGAAGACTGGCATATCACCTACACTGCATCGCCAAGTTGCCAACCAACATTTTGCTCACTTGTGCTCAGTCCGTTCCAGTCATTGTCAAGATCAGCGTCATGGTGTGCCTGGAGGCAAACTAGACTTAATCTTGCACGTTGTATGTTCACCTCCACCGAACAAATAAGAGAGGCTATATTTTAGCAATCATTAGTCTGTAAATCAGATACCTCAAATAGTTATAAACCGATTTTCACTAAATTACGGGGCCAATTAGACATGTGCCGGCGCCAGGGGATGGTTTCGGTATTAGCAAACATTTTCCAGTTACTAACATTGAGGTTGATAACGAATATCAGTGACTGTATTCGCAGACTTTAACGAATTTAAGTTAAGGGAGAGGGACTTTTTGGGGGAGGGGATGATCATCCATTGTGGAAGTGCAGTTTCCAAACATCCGTATAGCATGTCAAAGATAATAATAATATGTTAAGAATTAGTTTTCTTATGAAGACGTCAAAATAATCAGCTCCTATAGGAGACCACAATTATACTTTGCTATATCACCTTAAGTACAATGTTAGGTTTGCCATTAGACATTTCGGACGAGACATTTAAATGAATACCACTGACTGAGATTTAAATATTGTTCATTTTAAGTTAAATTTACGCTGTTCAAGTTTAATGCACGAAAAGAATCAACCAAGTACAAAGTACGAACGGCCTCGTAAACCGAACTTGCTGCAAGTGTTTGTGAGATGTTGTGATGGTGTTAACACACACACACACACACACACTTGTTGTAGGCAATATAGGTTGGTTTCATTTCAGATCGCACAAGGTCGCGAGCGTGTTGTGTACGGAGGTTTGAATGTAATGTATGACTGAGAAACGTTATACTATATACAGTGTGTAGTAATGTTGGTTTTTAACAGAATATCATTATAACTGAGGGAAGCTCCTTATGTCCGGTCTTACTATTTTTCAAACGGCTAAGTATAATTTTATAAACCTTGCAAACAAAGTGAACAAACCCATCCAGTGTAAAATGTCAGCAATATATACCTGGATTCAGATTATATATATATATGATGGAGACCTTGCCCACATGTACACTGATGCAAATCAACATGATTCAACAAATCCAAGTGTTAATTTACTCTAATCAGTTGCAATTAACAACAAAAATTCAGGATGTAGTCAGCAGCATACTGTAATTTCGCTGCATATCCAGATTTTCAAGCCTCCATCCACTTCATTACAAAATTCTGCCATTTGTCACTGGGCACTTCAGTTGCTTTCGTTTGAGTTAATAACCTGCAAGACTGTGAAATTGGCAATGTGAGAGTAATATGAACGAAAATATTTGCAAATTTATATGAATACATAATATTTATATACACACAAACAAACATTTACTCAAACCCACTGACCCATAAAAACAATATTGCTTCACGATTCATTTGCTGTCCGTGATGGATTTAATTGATCAGTATTGTAGTTTGTTTTAATCTTGAACCTTAAAGATCTCCAAGGTCATACGAGTTAGGGGTGAGGAGAGAGGAAGTGTGTGAAAAGGGAGGGAACCTGGAGACAGACCCACGTGAAGGTAAATGTAAGGTAAATGAGCAAGAGATGTGAAGGAAGGATGGATGGATGGAAGGGTTGGTTGGTTGGTGTGCAGCAGATCATGATAGACCACGCTGTCATTTCTCCTTAGCTAGACTTCCTGTTATGATAATATATCGATCAGAGCGAGAGAGAGAGAGATCAATTCTTTCTAATCACTTGCTAAAACAGTTTACAGCTTCATGCCCATGTTGACTGTAACTTTCTTTTTGTTGACTGTAGCTTTTGCCTAAATTAATCAAAAAGCTAGCTAATACGACCAGAGGCTAAAAATATATACTGATTACAATCTATATATCTAAATGAAGAGACTCTATTTGTCTGTCATACTATACAAATTGTCATGTGACCACCTACAGCAACAGGAATTCACACACGTTAAGTGCACGTACACGAGGAGGGGCAGAGGATATTTTCGTCACAAAAAACACTCCACTAATTACTTAATTAAACATACTTCACTTTTATAGTACGCCTGGCAATCCACTAGGTTTGTTTACATTCCACGCTGCCACCGCTTGGAAGGAAAAAATATCATACCATTCTTTTACCTTAAGGGCAAAAAAAAGTATAGTAAAAATTAAAACAGATTCATTCCTGACATTGATCACTGACTAGAATCAGTTTCAAATTTCACTAACCAACACATAACCAAACTTTCGGTAAGGTTCAGTACTATGAACATTGAGAGACTGCAAACCTTCACCAGAAAAAAGCAGGTCATGAAAATCTAAGAGTTATCCTTCCAATACCTTACCCCGTATTCTGAAAAAAAAAAAAAAAAAAAAAAAGTTCTTTGATCCAGATTTAGGTACAGACCTCACACAAAATCTAGTCACAAAATGCCAGCCAGTCACAAACCCCACCTTGAGTACAAATTCACATATGTAATTATAACCTTTAAACGAATTCTATTTACAATGAGACAAACTATCAAAACAAACTAAAAGCCTACAAACAAATTCACATATATAATTATAACCTTTAAACTAATTCTACTGACAATGAGACAAACTATCAAAACAAACTAAAAGCCTAACCTTCTGTCAGCGGTAATGACTATATACAAGATTGTTTATATATTGCCAAACCCACACCGAGGCAGAACATTTCCCCAAATTGCTTGACTGACTGATATTTGGCGCCGCAACAGCGAGGTCATATGGCGCCTTTGGAAGGGGATTGAAAAGTGGGATAGCCTGCAAAAAAAGATAACGCTGAAAAAATGGGACAATTTGAAAAGTGAGAGAGAGTCCCTTTAAGTCAGCATCTGCCATAAAAGGTTGTGAAAGTCTATGGTCAGTAAACCGATACTTCACCTTTACTCTGAAGGGACTAGGCTATGTGATGTAGGCCTAGTCTGAAAAGTGGAGAGATACGAGTCCTTCAAATAGAGCCACGAAACACCATCTATATGGAAGGAGCTTGTTTTGTGGCATTGTCAGGAGGAATAAGAAGACTCCAATTTTTCTTACACGATCACAGGGTCCTTACTTAATCAATGGCAGATTCTTATGCTGATGAATTGAAAGACTACTGATTCCTCCAAAGTATGCCACGAAACAAATCTCCTGTTAGTATAGTTCAGAGGGCGTCTGTTTCCTGGCACAGTTAGGAGGAATTAGTAAACATTCAATTCGTCAACAAGAAAAATATTCCCTTAACATTCGTATAAAGTTTATACGAATATTAAGGGGAGATTTTCGTGTTGGCGAATTGAAGGTTTACTTACTATAAACAATGTACAGTCACGAGCACTAATAAGTATACAGTTTTGGTTGAACACACACACACACATTGTCCACTAACCCCAATGAAGATCTTACTTACATGGCATTTATTTACTGTCTCTAGGTATTCGAAGCACACCTGGATACTGTAACTTATTAGTACTCGCTCGTGTCTGTCCATATTAGAGGTCACTCACACAATCTAGTAACTTATTGCCAGTCACGAAGTTCATCTTTACTAACAATTTCGTAACACACACACACACACACACACACACATACACACACATCCTACCAACAATAATGAAATAACTGCATTATCCAACTTGGGGTAAGACAATGGCCTAATTTACACACAACCATGAGTAAAGGAATAATTAAATATTGTTGTTGAGTAGCAAAGTAATTTATACTATATAATTATGTTTAAAGGAGTAATTCTTAAGGACCCCGTGATGTAGTCAGAAAATTGGAGGTTAGCGAGTCCTTCAAATAATGCCACGAAACACTACTCATACTGAAGGAGCTTGTTTTGTGGCATGGTCAGGAGGAATAAAAAACCTCCAATGTTTATACACGATCACAGGGTCCTTAAAGTGACCCCGTGATGTAGTCTGAAAATTGGAGGTTAGTGAGTCCTTCAAACAATGCCACGAAACACTACTCATACTGAAGGAGCCTGTTCCGTGGCATAGTCAGGAGGAAATCAGAAGCCACCAAGTATCATACACGATCATAGGGTCCTTAACCGAACACATGTAGAGGTCCGTGAATGAGTGAGTGAAAGTACTGACCATGACGAAATTATAAACCTCAGACATTAATATTTCCTCATGTTCTTGTGCAAGCCTCCAGACGCGACCTTTTACCACCCAGACTCTTGTTTACAAACAACTTGCATAGACTGTGTCCAAGTGGTGGCTGTACCAAGGTCTCTCTTCACCTTGGGTTGGAAGTTTTGGGTTATATGGATACTAGCCTAAACGAAATCTTAAGGGGATACTATACTTTTGGTACATTGGAACGCCTTGATTCCTCCAAACTATGCTAGGAAACAGAACCAGTTGAATAAAAGTAATGGTGGCCTGTTGCTTGGAATAATGTGGAGGTATCAGTTGCTCCAGATTTACCAACACTGTACTACCTCCTTAATGGTTTAGTTTAGTGTAAGAGTAAGTAGGGCTGTAAAAAGCGTTGCCTATAGCCTATGTATGCATCATAAACGTCCGATCGCCATGAAAAACATCTAGGATTTATGCGTTAAGTTCGTATTAAAAAAGCATGTTACCAACAGTCATAATTTATAACCAGCAAAAGATTTTAGCAACAATTTAGACGCTCTGCTAAGGGGCCTTCCTTTGTATCTACACATTTTTGAGGTCGGCGCGTTGATCTATAGATGTAGGTTTATATCTTTTCAAACAGACTTGGACGCCTAAGCCATCATACTACTCCTTCATTCACTCTCCCACCATCACAATATCTACAATCATCCATCACCTTCACCCCTACCATTATACTACCACCTCACATGCCACTCCACCATCACCAATCGTTATCACCATCGTGAACGTCAACATCACTACCACCAGTAGGATACTAGCCCTGGCTGCCATTATGAACTACGGTATACCATAATGGGAGTTCCTAGGAGAGGTGGCTGGCATCGTGGCACTATAGAAGGCACTCGTCCACAGGGAAAAATAAAATGAAAGAGAGTGTGAACCGGTATGTGTGTGTGCGCGCGTGGATTTCTCAAGTCCTGCTACAACACGCACACACATACACACAAGGGTCTGCTGGTCTGGATCTCTCTGGCATTGAAAGTAGATGACTCAAGGCATCTTAACATTCAAGCTAACCAGTCCACCGCAACTCTAACATCCCCCCACTTTCATTAACTACCGGTACCACCACTCTCCCTCTATCTCACCCTCGGTCGACCACCACTCCAGTGCCCCCTCTGTAGCATTGTCTCCTCCTCTTCCTCCACATTCCTCCATTTTCTACTCACTGTAAGGCATCTCCACATCCCTTCACTCTCTGTATCGCTCATTCTACTTCTCCCTCCCCCACTACCCCCATCTCCCCCCCCCACTACCCCCATCTCCCCCCCACTACCCCCATCTCCCCCCCACTACCCCCATCTCCCCACCCAACCCTACCTCTGCACCTTCCTTATTCAGTGTCCCCCTCGTCCCTCCACTTCTCCCACTCAAGGAGAGATTCTTTTGTTTATGAATTGGAACGTGTCTGATTCCTCCAAACTATGCCAGGAAAGAGTCGACCTTAAGGGACCCCGTGATGTAGTCAGAAAGTAGGAGGTTAGGGAGTCCTTCAAACATTGCCACGAAACACCACCCATACTGAAGGAGCCTGTTTCTTGGACTAGTAAGGAGGAATCAGAAGCCACCAAGTTTCACACACGATCATAGGGTCCTCCAGGTAATTTTAACGAGGGATCGGTATAGTTTGGGTGAATCAGTATCCCACCAACATACCTGAAAAAGAATCTCCCCTTAACCTGCAGTACTGAGAGAGCGAGAACAAAATGCCTGTCTAGAGAACACTGGCACAGTACTCTAGACTGGCTGGCACTGGGGATGAACCTGTATCGATGCCACTACTACCAACACCTGCATTTTCTCTACCTCCACCAACCACCACCACCACCAACAACACTACTTACTCCCCTTCCCACGTATACCACCTCTACCCCTCTTCCCACTACCATTACCACAATACCACTGTTCTTCTCACTACTACTACTACCTCTGCTCTTCCTACTACTACTAATATATATTACCACAACCTGTTCTTCCCACTACCACCACCTCTTCTCTTTCCACTACCACCCACCACCTTTGTTCTTTCCACTACCACAACCACCCCTACCACACCACTGTTCTTTCTACCATCACCACCACCACTAACATTACCAAGAACAGCATCTATACTCACTCAGTCACCACCTACACTCTCCTTGCTTCTAATCGGAGAGAGAGAGAAAGAGAGAGAGAGAGAGGAGGGTGTTGTGAGGGTTAGTCAATAATGATGCTGAGACAACACCTTACCTAACCTACTCCTTGCTCCCCCCCGTCACACACACATACACACACACACACACTAGGCCTACCGTACTGCCTGAGGTGATGTGGATGGATAGGTAGAAGGACTTTAAAGGGTTTGGGTGACCCTTTGGCCCCAGTCACTCCCTTTCTAAACTTTAACTGTCCCCTCTACCCTTCTATTTCCTACGTGGATACTGTCCCACATCTCTATCACTTTCTCTCTCGTCCTACAGGGTTTTTCAGACTTCCAAGTGGTTCTTCTTCAATCCTCAAATTAATTAATAACATACGGCCTACCACCACCACATTGAATTTCCCACTCTGTATAGGCCTACTACCTTAATAATATATACTACCACTCCACTCACAGCAGGCTTAATACATCACCTCACACTAGGCCTATCATCACACACACACAAACAAGCAAATAAACACACACAAACAAATACAACAAAAACACAAACAAACAAATACAACAACAAAAACACATCACACACAAGAGGGAGATAAAAAAAATAACCAAAATAAAAGAAGCACTAGAGTGAGAGTGAGGCAAGGACCTGACGTCATCGAATAAGCCTTTCATAATATTGAACAGTGTTGATTCAATTTGGTCATTGATTCAATTCATTATCTAACTCCAACCAATCTGTTTACATTAGGCTACCACAGTGTCATTTCTCAAAAAAACATCTAAACACATAAATAAGTAGCAATAACAAAAGAAAGCATCATTGTAGCACCAAAACTAAATATTTCTATGATATTATACAGGGCCACTTCTGAGTCAGCTGTTCTCGGAGGTTGAAGGAAGTAGTATGGTAACCAATAGTGATGATTGACAAAATATTGACATCCATCCCAAGCACACAAGCACGCACGCGCACCGACTAACACGATGTAGTCACATGGTAAGACATGGTCAGCTGATGTGACGTCACCATGACACTGCCTACCCTACCATCACTAACAATGCATAGCCTTGTGAACAGTGTAGCCTACAGGTAGTTATAGTAGAGTCCTAACTTCAGCAACTTTGTATAAGAACCTACTACAGATTAAATCATCAAGATTTTCAATACTTTCTATACTTGAATTAATTAACTATAATGTAAGGGTCTGTAGTTGTTTTTTTATGTTATACTGTACATATTATCTTTGAGATATATACTTAATACGGCATTTGTATTATTAGTATGTGTGTATGTGTATGTGTATTAAGTCACCTGAATTTCTCCCATGTTGGTCTTTACTTTATCAATCTTTCGATGGTGTAAAGTTGTCTCCAGGGAATAAAGTGTTGGTCAACCTGTAGTCCATGACAATGCATACCCTAACTTGTGTAATATTACCGGCGAGTCACCTTCTGACCGACGGACGGCAAGGGAAGTTAGGCCCCAGTGATTGTGTATGAAATTTGGAGGCTTCTAATTCCTCCTGATCATGCCACGAAACAAGCTCCTTTAATGTGTAGGTGGCGTTTCGTAGCAATGTTTGAAGGGCTCAGTTACCTCCAAATTTCTTACTGCAACACAGGGTCCCTTAACTTAAGAGGAAGGGAGAGACGATGTAATGCAACCAAACCTGTCTAGAAAATCCATCATACCAACACACGCATCAAGTTTGCCCGATATAGCCTAGCCTATCCTAGCCCCAATATCACTCTCACCATCACTCTCACACCCGGGGAAAGCTTGTGTCCTTGCAACCCAGTTTAGCTGTGCGTGCTTGTTTAATCGTAATATCTCAGTCGAATGTTATATATGCTAGGCAACCCTTCATTAAATTCAGACTGAACACTCCTTCCTAGTTGTGTATTCCTAACACGACGCGTTCGCCAAATGTAACCCAAATTAATACACAAATCTAGTTCACAAACAATGTCACTGATCAAAAGTACCGAATAGTACTTTCTGTGTTTGTTATCTAATTAAAGGGGGTATAATTATAGCACATTGTTTTGGGTGGTAAATCTGGAACAAATTATTCCAGGAAACAGTATACCATTATATTTCTTCATCTGGGTCCATTTCCTGGCATACTTTGGAGGAATAAAGGCGCTCCAATCTATCAAAAGTATACCATCCCCTTAAATATGAAATAATCTGTTTTTGGTGCATTATAGGCTATCATCAGCCATTGAAAATCCATTGTCAAGGCCTTTCCCAACCTTTTCCATTTGTTTCTGTCTCTCTACTTCAGCCACTTCAGCCAACGTCCTAATCTCGACTCTACACCGGGTACACCCTGGCTTCTCCGTCCATCCCTGTGGCGCCATGTACTCTGTCACGCCATCCATCCATCCATATCAGGACTACGCATTACATGGCATTGTCAAAGTTTATTATTTTTGTCCAATGTCTGGTAAGAATACCCTCAGGTTAAGTTTGAATAAAATTATATAATGCTCTTTTCCTATCCCTCAGTGTCATTATACCCATGTAGCATTATTCTCTTTCCTCTTCATCTTCTCTATGTTTACGTTCTGTAGGTTTTCTAACGCTCCTGATAATCCCAAGAAATTCCAGAAAACAAAAGAGCATATGCGCCAGAAAAGAATTCCATATCTCATGTGCACATCACTGTCCATGTGATGTTTGATTAAGGCAAACAGTTAATTAAAATGATGAGCAATTGTTTGAAATTCCGCGACGTCGACATCCCTTACCTCTGTTAAGACTGAACAATTCTGTGGCGCCTTTCTGTCTCAAACAAA
This sequence comes from Petrolisthes manimaculis, assembly GCA_034508575.1. Classification (NCBI taxonomy): domain Eukaryota; kingdom Metazoa; phylum Arthropoda; class Malacostraca; order Decapoda; family Porcellanidae; genus Petrolisthes; species Petrolisthes manimaculis. The sequence goes on from JAWZYT010002638.1 coordinate 81,425, forward strand.
AAGTTTCCACTGAACTTCCTTCTATAAAATATATATATATATATATATATATATATATATATATATATATATATATATATATATATATATATATATATATATATATATATATATATAAACTTACAGCACTGATTTCAGCACACAAATAACAAATTAATTAATACACAGATTTGTGTTGAGTGTTGACAAAACTTTTGTCCGCTATTGTACTTTCACGAGGCGTGAGAGAAAGTTTAGTAGGCTACACTGACCCTTTGCTACTGACTCACTCGTCCATGTGACTGGAGGTCGCACATAAAAAAAAAAATATATATATATATATATATATATATATATATATATAATAAACCTGTCTCGCTAGTGTATTATAGTCGACAGAACGCTCCAAGCACACACAGAATAGCCTATTCGCAATCCTGAATGACAGAGCTTTTACCTAGTTTCGATTATAACTGTTAGGAGACCGCATACCTCCACAAAGGCTGAGCATTTTCTCATAATTGAGTCGGTATGTTATCGTGAAACTCTACAACGAGTTTATGGTAAGGTTCTCTTCCAAAATTTATTCCTTTGTTGGTCTGCGAGACAACTTCTCAAATTTATTTACAAACGAACCTAAAACATAAGCTCCTTAGTAGATGTACAAGAGAATCCATGCCACACTCTGTACCATTTTTTTTACGTGTGTGATGGCGTGAGGTACAGGAGGTGCCGGTAATTAGACTAGTGTATATATTGTAAGAAATGCCCAAATGCATTAACAAGTGTTGGCTGTCACAGGCATTATAGATCTAATATAGGTAACTCGACAGCCCACCTAGGCCTAGACGATCACGAGGACACGGATTTTGAACCAATGGAAGCTTGACGCTCTGTCTGCCATGTAACCTATGATGTAGGCTAGACTATATTTATCTTTTTCTTGTCATGCTGCATAATCCTTCTCTTGTTATGCTACATAATAATACTTCCGCTCTGTGAATGACATGTAATAACTTGTTTATTGCATTTTCTCCTTTCTAATATCAACATCAAACAGTGCATCTGCATACAGGTTTGAGAAATTATATATCAAACGAAACACTTTCAAACAACACAATGAAAGCACAATTGTGATTTGGGCGTTGGTGTGACTTAATTTTAGGAGAGATTTGGATTCATACATAGGCTATATAGTATGAAAAACTTAAGCCTCTTCGATTTTCGCTCACGTTCTTATAAGTTAGTCATAAACATTTTTAGAAGGATAAGATTATGCTCTACAAATTATAATGGGAGAATATTTCTATCAAGATGCAAATTGTGTCGTATTTCACATTGGAAGTGCTTGCACTCTTCATCGACGAAACTAAAGTAGTGGAGTGTGAATACCACCACAGAGCTTCGGTACAGGTTAGAATGTACAGTACTACACTCGGTCTGAACTTTAATTTAACCTATGTTTCGCCCTGGATTCGACGTCCTACCGGCAAAGGTGTAGAAACTTTGGACTGTGGATGTACAATTTTGTATAACTCTTTATCACCTGACTTACAACCCATCCTAAAATTTATTTATGATTGGCAGGAACATGCATTGTTAACTGACATTTCAACACCCCGATTAAAGTGGTAAAAAGTAGGTATTAATTTCAGGCACCACTACATTTAATAATTATTGTAGATATTATTTGAAAAAGGAATATCATTGTCAAGTCATCAATAAAACAAATAGAAAAAGGTTTATAAGTCTGAATCCTGGGTAACGTAACGTGGCTAAGTATTTTAATTATACCACTGTAAATTTCAAGTGTGGACCTAGATGTTAGCCGCCAAGAATAAGAATAGCAATCTGTAAAGAGCCCAGCTGAAATTAGCGACACGTATTGTACAAAATGTGCAACTCACCACGTCCACCTCCTGCTAACAAACACCTTTTGTATCGCGTCAATAACAAAGCACCAGTCGATCACGTCTTAAATATAATTCGTCATATCATTCGGGATTCATGTATAGTATTTCATTCACACTGATTAATACTAACAGAATCTGTTCGCCTGCCAAACCACTTGCTATAGCTCCTACTGCATGAATGGTACAGTAACTCACAAAATATAGACTCCTCCTCCCCCCTCCTCTTTTTCCCAGCACTATAATGTGTAACATGTGTGATATCGGCGGTGGTAACATTGTACCTGACGTCAGAGATGGGGAAGGGGTATATAATATTATAGGGGTGTCTGGATGGAATGGCTGGTCTACTTGAAACACTGCCTCAACTCATGCTTCGCCTCATCTATCATTTATTCAAAGTGTGACGACCAGACCAGCAGCTTCCTCCCTTAAGGGGGTGTGGGAGTAGGGGATAGGCTTGGGGGGGGGGGCGGAGTAGGGGGACAGGCTTAGGGTTGGGGGGGTGGGGGGGGTTGCGGGAGTAGGGGGACAAGCTTAGGATTGGGGGGGGGGGTAGAAAGCCTGTCCCCTATTCCCGCACCCACCCATAACCCCCCCAAGCCTGTCTCCTTACTCCCGCACCCCCAAAGCCTACCCCCTTAAGCCCCACCAACCAACTACTGACGTCAGATACACTGCCACCAAAACCTTAATGGGATAGTATACTTTTGATTGATTGGAGCGCCTTGATTCCTCCAAAGGATGCAACGAAACCGACCCAGATAAAGAAAAATAATGGTATCCTGTTGCCTGGAATAGTTTGGAGGAATCACTTGCTTCAGATTTACCACCCAAAACAATGTTCTATATACCCCCTTAATGACATGAGTTACAAAGTGTCTTGACTAAGGGTGTCTATACTTTTATGAATGACTGTACTTCCTAAAGAGACTATTTGCTTCCCTCCGAATGTTGGTAACTACACACACACACACACACTCGTTTCCTCAAAAAAACACATCAGGATATTATTATGACTACTGAAGAATAATATAATGAACAGTTTAGTATAGTGTATCGGCAATTATCACGGGGGGAGATATTATAATCTATACGATCTCATTAACACCCAGATTAGCCCCACCTTCATATTGAACTAATATAGTTGGCGATCACTCGAAATCCAGATGCAACAGTTTTTCAGTCATCGCCGAAAATGTACATTACCTCACAATCATCTCCTGAAGCCATTACTTGTACAGTTGCCAAAAAAGGTATTGCGACAAATCTTGACAGAACTTTAACCCTAGTAATATCCACAACTATTTGTAAGGACTATAAGCACGTATAACAGAAGGAAATTTACATATCCTTCTGTAATACATACTTATAATCCATACAAACAATTATGGACATTAATATATTTAATGTTGTATCAATAGTTGTTGCAATACCTTTTTTGGCAACTGTACCTTGCTACTCTATCAGTGCTAAGATTCATACATTCACTCTTAATTAAGTTAAAATCACTAAGCAGGTTTGCAAAATAATCCACGAATAGCTCACAATAAGGAATAGAATGCAATGTTGCATTCATTAGGCTTAACACATATACGATTAGGAATTTGAGGATTACAATGGGCAAGGAACGAGAAAAAGTGTCATGGACTTTAATCTTTCTTCCAATAAAGTTATGATAATACTTTTCCCTACGATGGAAACAGGATCATAGGTAAGTACTATTAGTTAAAAAGGGGTATGATCCCAAGTCGTGGTCGAAGATTCGGAACGTAAAACCCATCGAGTTGGAACAATTACTGACGCTATATTATAAACCAACTGTTTGGACATATCAATTACTGTTCCAGTGACCCAATCCATTTAAAACAAGAATCAGTGGAAATAACTTTGGAACTGACATTTTAACACAATAGCCTCTGAACTTATTAATACATTTCATATGGAGTGTACTTGGTGGAGACCTGTGTACCCTTCATGGATGACAGGTCACTTTTTCTGAACTGGCGAATATAATCACACCGTTGGTAGACGGTTCAGCTCAGTGACACGCCGCTCAGTAAGGGTGAAACTAGTTGCCCTCCCTCTAACAAAACAGTTATTGTAGTCATGAGCTAAAGTTTTTCATCACTAATAAAGGTATCGGTCTGGTTCAAATCTTACAAGGCCAAACTTTACAGAAACCAAACGCTGAATTCAGGTTCGTTTCATTGGCTGATGTAGATTCTACGAGTTGTTACAGGATATTAATTATACACGTGACTGTACTGTATTCCTATCATTAGCACGAAGAAGCTGTTCATGGGAAGCAACTGAAGTATTACATGAACTTTCACAATTACATATATCACGCAGCTGCACTTTTCCCTCCACAAGTTAGTCGTTAAGGGGGGAATAGTTTAAAAGACTGCAAACTCCAGACTAATATGCTCGTCATAATATAATATCCTGCTGAACCCTAAACTCCTCCTGTGATGGGGAGAAGGGGAGGTCAAGGATGGGAGACTTGGCCTCACTCTACTCTACTAGTTTCACTTGTGGTCGCAAAAGTTAACCTGTCGTTGTGGTATGCCGGTGGAAGTAATTTGAATGACACTGCTTACAAATCGTATCTTTACCGTACACAAAACTATCGACGGGGCTGTACAGTACTCACCGGTTCCAATGAGAAGGGTGACGACGACTGTAATGAGTGTTTTCATGATGATGTAGGTAAAGTTGAGACTGAGAAAGAGAGGAGTACACCAGCTCACAGAGACGCTCAGGTAGAACTGAGTCTGAGGGCGGGCTGGGCTGGGCGGCAGCTATCCACTCCCCACTCCCCGGAGTCCCCAGTCCCCATACACACACACACACACAACAGTCCCAGAGGCAGGCGGAGCGGAGAGAACCGGCTAGCTGGCTTACAACACGCCCTCCAGGCACGCTGTACATACATGGGGGAAGAAGAGGGAGGGAGATAGTAAGGAGGGGGAAGAGGAATCAGCAGGGACGTAGACAAGACAAGGGAGGAAGGAGGGAGAGGAGTTTGTGTGAAATTGGAGGTTTGTGTATTGTAACTGAGATGGAAATGGGTGTCGGATAATGGAGTAGGGATAGATGGATGGATAGGAATGTCGGAGGTAATGGGAGGCAAGCATTTCTTTTTATTGTAGAAGAGGAGGTATGGCATAAGGATGAAGAGAGAAGAGTCAAACAAGGTCATGCCGGTACAATAAAAAAAAAACGACGACAACAACAACAAAGATCTGAGGGAGGATGTTTGCTATAAAAAAAAATAGGGAGGGAGGTAAGAAGGGACACACATGGTTTCGGGGTTCGATTCCCGAAAGGATATTTCGTCGAGATACAAAAATAGTAAGGAAAAAGGGAGTGGGGGGAATAGTAGAAGGAGAAGTAGAAGAGGGAGACATAAGGAATTACGTAATCTAGCTAGGAGGTACAGAGAGAAAGGATAATGAAAATGAACTGATATAATTTCCTGGCTCAGTAAAATAGCCTGCATAAAACATCATGAAGGTACATACACCAACACTATTATTAAAACAAATACGAAGTAAGAGTGTGGTGACAGAGACCTTAATTCTTTACTAACTCTCAGAACGTTCACCACAAAAACTAAACAGTTGTCAATATGTTTTTCTCCTCATGCTCCAACATACACACACACACACACACACACACACTTTCTCTCACCTCGGTTACACATGAACAGTAGATACTTACCTTGGCTAACCAACCTTCTCTGCAGTTATAAATTCTTGTGTGATAAAATTGTCTTGGTTTGAATTACATTTCGGTAACAAGGAATATGATGAGATGTGGAAGTCGGTGCATTTTCACCATATGTTTAAAAGCACTAAAATGTCTAATATATTTTTCCCTGTTGATTGAGAATTAAGGCGAATTGGAGAGTAGCTACTGTCATTATGTTGTTAAGGGGAGAGTATACTTTTGGGATGTTGGAGTGCCTTGATTCCTCCATAGTATGTCAGGTAACAGACCCAGAGGAAGAAAATTAATGGTATCCTGTTGCCTGAAATAGTTTGGAGGAATGGGTTGCTCCAGATTTGCCAACACTGCGTCAGGATGGAGACCAACTGTACTGGAAAATTAGGAAATAAAATCTGACCATAAAGTCAAACTATGTATGTTGACATTTAGGAAATTTTTGTTTATATACCTGATTTGTCTCGGCACTTTCTTAATACTGTATCTTCAAATTGAAAAGAGCGTTCAGAAACTACATACCTCCGGCAAGACCGAGCATCCCGTAACTATATTAATTTTATACCACAATTTGTTATTTATACTTTATAGCCTGAGCATCTCTCCTAAGAAGCTGTGAGTTTTATGAGCAGCGTTGTCAATATTTCATTCTCATTACCTCCGTTAATTAAGTTGTGAAAGTTTATGGGCATCACCAACATTATTTCAGCGCCATTTTTAACACAACTAAAAACATTTCCTTGAGCCAGACCCAGCCTCTCAAAATTTAATCACTTATTGCCAGTCACGAGGTGCATCTTTCATTTCAATATATCATCATAATCCACACGTAATTTTTGTGTTATTCTGCTGGCGGAGATAATAGTTCTCCATAATGCCTTAGGCCTAGTTCACTTCTTTTCATGTCCGTCGCTGTATAACTGTTTCTATAAAACATCTTTATAAGTAACCTTTCATAATGTCTCTAAGTATAGGCAAGTCACATCTAAGCCCGTTCTGCCAGCACACAAGATCATTTTGGTGAATTTCTTGGGTGTGATGCAAGTGACCTTTCATAGATATCTGCCGGCTGTTGTCGTGTGTGTGCGTGTGTGATGTAGACAGAAAGTTGGAGGTACAAGAGTCCTTCAAATATTGCCACGAAATACCACCTATATGAAGGGTATAGTCAGGAGGAATCAGAAACCTCCATTCCACGACCACAATGTTCTTAAGTGAGAGGTGTAGTAACACATGAGAATGGGGAACGAGGTGGGGTATGGAGGGTATGTTGGTGGGTAGCTCACAGGTAGACAGGGCAAGAGAGGTCGACCTGGTGGTGAGGCAGGGGGATGGGTATCTATAACTCTTAAGTTTAGCTGAAGATCGAGTATTGTATAATATATGGTACTAGAGCAGTACTGATATCTCTCATTGCAATCTCTATGGCTACACACACACAACTGTTTCAATATTATGCGTGACTGATCACATTACAAAGCACAATAATTAAAGTTTCTATTCTTAATACTATAGTTCTGCATTGACCCTATACCATACAGTACAGCGAAGGGGCCACATCTGCGATTCTCAATTCTCTGCTGGTAAAAACAAAACGACTGCTGTATAGTCAGTGGCAAGATAAGAAGGGAAAGTCGAGAGGGACGGGGGCAGTATTCCGGTAAGTTATTCAGCAGGTGTGGCAGCGGAGGGGTAGGTGAAGTGGGAGTGAGGGCAGTAAAGTAGTAGGGTATAAACAGAGCATCAAAAAGGCAAGAAAGGTATAACAGGGACACCTAGATCGTGGGCAGGGAAGGGATAGATGAAGTAGGAATAGGGCATGGAATGGAGGCAGCACTCAGGTATGCAGGGTAGGACATGTAGGTGGATGGATGGGGGAGGGGGACGTGGTAAAGCTTTCTACGGAGGAAGGGTTGGGTAAGTACAGTATACAGCCGAAAGAAAAACTTCATCGAAATATTTATCCATCATCGTATCATTAATAATAACAAAGTCCCATTACACGTATATAATGTAGCAACGACTAGAGATTTAGCATGTAACATAATTTACTTTTCATGAACAAAATGGTAATAGAAGGAAGTTTTCGATGAAGTTTTGGTGTTGTGTATACTACCACTACTACTAGCAAGTGAGGCTGAGGGAGGGAACTACGGTAAGAATTAATACGCGGAGAAGGGATATGTGTCAAGGTGGGGGTACAGTAGGTGCAGGGAACTATTATAAGGGAAGTAGGTAGTAGGTAGTAGGTAGCGTACTACTCGGGTGTTCCAGGCACGTCTGTACAACACTGTGTCAGGACAAGGTTAGGAGTAGCTTAATAAGGGGGTAATTCACTTTTGTTACATTGGAGTGTCTTGATTTCTCCTAAGTATACCAGGAAACACGACCAGATGAACAACAATAATGGTGTTCTGTTGCTGGGAATAGTTTGGAGGATTCAGTTGCTGGAGATTTACCAACACAAAATTTCCCGTTATGGTACTATCAAAACTTCACGTGACGACATTATCCTTCCCTTTGTCCATATAATTATGTTTCCCTGATGATGTACCAATATGAACCATGAAGTATGTGATGTTTACAGGTGTTGTGAAGTGGCGACGGTAACGTTACGAATCATCTGACATACAGTACTTAGAACTTGTTTAATACTCCATCAGCCTATTCGCAGCAGACCGCATGACTGCATATATATAGCCTACAGTATATTATATTATATATGTGTCGGTGTATGGATAACACCATTAAGTAACAGCAATGAAAGGATATTTTCGGATAAGTTCTGACACCTGCTGTACAGAGAGAGAGAGAGAGAGAGAGAGAGAGAGAGAGAGAGAGAGAGAGAGAGAGAGAGAGAGAAAGAGAGAGAGAGAGAGATCGTGGACAGACAACAATATCAAACTTGAACCCCTTGGCTCAAACTGGTTGGTTGGTTGGTCATTGTATTTAATTAATAAAGGAGTGTAGGCCTAGTGTTCTCCCATCACACCCTCTCAAACCTTCTTCACATCAACATATCCTAATTTAGTTTTTCCATCTCCAAATCCCGCAGGAAAGTACTCTATTGAATCTGGCGCCCCTTAGGACCTTAGATACTTCCCTACAATTTTCAACTGTCCGTTCTTTCGTTCTGTATTTGTAGTGCTTAAGAGATCAGTAAGAATAAAAGCAAATTATGATATATTTTATATAGCCTAATAAGTCAGTGCATGCAGCCAGAACACTTATCACCACGTTCTATCCCAGACTACTTCCCCCTTCCTTCACCCCAAGTAAACGTCAGCTAAACTGCAGTGGTTGAAGCTTATAGTTATGCCTGTATAAGCGAAAATCTTATAAACAGCGTTTTCATATTCCTACTACGCAAATTGCTGACCATGTAACTACACTATTATGCATAAAAGCATCCTTCTCGTGATGACATTTGAGATATCCTCCAAATATATGTGTAGCCTAATGGACACAAAAAAGGCTCTTTATTCATTCACATGAAAAACTAAATTATGGCGGGAACACACCACACATTTTATCGACCATTGTGTTGTTACTCTTGTAATGGTTATAATAATTACCTGACAAAGTGGTGACCAGTAAGGACATCCCCTGTCAAAAAAAAAAAATAGAAATTTAGCATACATCATTCGTACGTATTCCTATTTCAATCACTGCAATTATTGTACTAATGTATACAGGTATACAATAAGGCCATATGATAACCGAATAATAATGTAAGTATCACAGCGAAACAAAGCAAGCCTGAGGTCAAGAAAGTGGTCCATACCTTTGTCAAATTCGTTATTGTTAATTTATTCCACTGGAATTATTGAATTGTTTTCATTTATTATTTCATTACTGACGAAATGTTGATAATAGGATCAGTTGAGTACTGTGAGAATGCAAACGGAAATTGGTTAATATCTTATAGCTATTCACATTCTTAGACACTTATGGTTAGTTCATGAGGTGAGTGTTGCATGGTATAAACTGCTGTAAGGTATAAGTGTTTCCTTTTGTTACCTATTAATGAGTATAAAGGTATATGTGTAACCGACCCATGCTATATTTGTCAATGTGTTAGACTGTGGGAATGTAAAATGAATAGAGGATGGTTATATTGATTATATAGCGAATAGTTTGACGTTAGATATGATAATATATATTGTTACGAACAAGATATACCACTTGATGTAGTTTGTTGACACCTGCTGAATCATCAGGTTTTGGAGGAGCTTCTGGTACGTCACCCTCGATATGGTGGATTTAAGTAGGTCATAATGTAATGGTTTGTCTGTATGCTTGTATGTACTTCATTCTGCTATGTTATCAAGATATGTGTGTATGTGTGTGTGTGTGTGTGTGTGTGTGTGTGTGTAGTAATTTGATTCTCATTGATCCTGTCTACTTGTAGGTATAGTTGCATGTCTCTTGATTGACGCTACGGCGCAATAAAAAAAAAAGAAAAAAAATATACATGAGAATAGTGAGCGAGAGAGACTTGTTGTGTTTATCAAATAAGTAATGTCACGACTACAAATTGGTTAAATCCTTGCCCTGGGACGATACTATAATTAGCTAACTAAACAAATAGCAAATGAATTGACTATAGGGGATATTCATAAGATTCAAACTAGAGAAATACCGTTTTAGACACGAAATAGGAACACATTGGTTTGGAAATAGAGTAGCGGACGAGTGGAATAAGCTTCCAAGAGAGGTAATGAATGTAAAAACACGGAACTACTTTAAAAATAGGTTAGACTGATGACGACTAATGGAAAGCAACATTGCCCCAATAAGATAACTCACGCACATACACACATTTTTCAAGCAGCTGCCCTCATTCTGTCCAAGTGTTACTGAAGGTATATAATATGTCACAGCACGCCATAGACAGGCAGTGAGGGATAAATATTGATTGGTGTTGGAAGAGATACTTATAACACAGTGAGCATGACACGGACAGTAAACCATTATTATACGACCTGGAATGCGTAAGTAACACGGACTAAACAAATAGCAAATGAATTAACTATAGGGGATATTTAGCTGATGTAGAGTTGATATCGAGTGGATTTTAAGAATATTCTGAGTTGTTATTATTAGCATTTTGATAGAGAATTGATAAAGGATGATGATAATATGTATATGATAATGATAACCAAGAAATGGAGTTGGTGTACTGCGTGACGGGTTAATTGTTTCGTTATTACTCCAAATGATTCCAGCCGCCGTGGGGAGGTTACACAGTACAGTATGGCTCAGGCTTAGTAAGGTCCATATTATAGGCATGACTCTGTAGCTTATACCTAAACATAAATAACATCAAGCCATGGACACCACTTTTGAGGAAGAGTACGCCCGGGACTTTTATGATTATGCAAACAACGCTTCATCTGTCCTATGTTTACACTGTATATACCTTTACTTGACATGCTTTTTCCTGACCTAAAACATTATAATTTTTCAGTGCAATATTGAGAGAGAGAGAGAGAGAGAGAGAGAGAGAGAGAGAGAGAGAATACTAAATCTTGCTCTATGGTTGCACTATCTGATCTACTAGCCGCAGTATTCGAACTACAACCGGATTCCTATTACTTGCTGTTTAGTCAGGCTTATTAGTGAGTAAGGTTCGTGGAGTCTCAAGTACTTTGGTTAAGAGTTGACTGCATTACTGATACACCATCCGTGTCCCTTGCCTCAATTAGTTGACAGTAATATTGTTGATGTTCTGCCATTATTTGTGTTTAAAAATATCCAAACCAACTACGAAACTAGATTTTTTTTATTTTTTTTTTTTTTAAATAATAATTCTTTCCAGCATGACAATTGAGACTTGAGATGGTTCAGAGCAATGTCAGGTTACCTTACTACCTACAGTATATATATATATATATGCTCGTCTAGACTTCACGTGGATACCAATCAGTGTCCTTTAGCTACCGGTACTCCTTAGATTCTAGTTCTGTCTTCCTTGGCGGTACATGGACATAATTCTTGTGTCTCCACTCTTATTTTCGTTCGAATCATCAGGCAAATTACTTTAAAATACCGGCTCTCATTGCTATCGAAGCTCTTCCTTGCAATAGTTCAATAATCGAGATTCTTTACACATTTTAAGATACGGTTGGTAAGTAGGAAAGCAAAACGTCTTCTGATGCTACTTTGAATGCAACGTGAAATATTTGTGGGTGGGAGAGAAGGGGAACTTTGCATAGACGGAGGTAGTGATGTGTAATTGAAGGCTTGTTAAGAACATCCTGCGTTGTGCGTCGAGGCGGTGGAGGGGGGGTGGGGGGGGGAATGAGGGTGCAGGTGAATATGGTGAAAGAGGAAGTGAAGACAATATTAAGAGTCAGTTGTTTGTGTACACTAAGTGCTCACCGTACTTGATAAAGGAACAAGAGTGACGGGTCAAAGACAATGTTTTATCGTGTAGTTGTGGATACTGCCAGCTGGTCGCACCACACGTAGGCCTATGTGCCTAGTCTTCATCCCCCCTTCTCTACCAGGGCCCTTGAGAGACAAAGAAAGTATGAGAATGAAAGGGACGTGAAGCCTGACGTGAAGGAGGGTGAGCGGAAAGGGCTTGTTGGGGTCTGGGCGATGAGACAAGTCAAGAGCAACATTATTTGAGTACCACACCTATACCATAACACCACACAGTCATTACCCACCATAATCTTTACAAAAACTGAAATTATGAATATGTTACCTAACCTATTAAGGTGGTAATTCTATTTTGGTACATTGGAGTGACATGATTTCTCCAAACTACTCCAGGAAACAGGACCAGATGAACAAAAATAATGGTTTCCTGTTGCTTGGAATAGTTTGGAGGAATCAGTTGCTCCTGATTTACCAACACAAAACTTCCCCCTTTTAAGGACGGACTGTGGAGACGTGTCGAGAAATTTCTGCTGCTGTGATTCAGAAAGTGTATCACAATGGAGATTGCGGTTTCAGTTATTCTAACATTAAACAGATCATATATAATATTGTTTTGAACTAATTTTTTTACTGCCTTTTCCTTCTAGGTCCTGACTTACGGGACACCATGGATATTCAATCATTATTAATTAACAAAGCAAGTACAGGTGTTGTGTTTTGCAGAATGGTACGAGCTACAATGATCCTGCAGTTGCTCCTGTTTGTGGCAACGATGGGGATGATGATGACAGCAGAGGGCGTTGAAAAATCCTTACTGCACGTAAAAACCAGGCAGGGCCCCCTGACAGGGATTATCCGTGAGGCTGGGCCAGACAGGAGTTTTTATTCCTTCAGGGGTATTCCTTATGCCAAGCCTCCCGTTGGACTCCTCAGACTCAAGGTAAGACAGCAATAGGACATAAATGGTTGAATTTGCAGCAACTTCAGCATTCAAGATTTTTTTTGCTGACACTTTCGATTTTTCTAATACTAGAGCGTTGGGCTATATAGGGGTGAGGTGTTTTATAATGTGTCCAATCAACACTGAAGGTGAAGAATAACAACAGGTGTTTTTGGTTTATTGTAGAACTTTCTGCTACCAGTTAGTGTGTACTGACTACCAGTTAGTGTGTACTGACTACCAGTTAGTGTGTACTGACTATCAGTTAGTGTGTACTGACTACCAGTTAGTGTGTACTGACTACCAGTTAGTGTGTACTGACTACCAATTAGTGTGTACTGACTATCAGTTAGTGTGTACTGACTATCAGTTAGTGTGTTAGTGTGTAAATGGGCCATTGCAATGATGTGTCGTTCGTGATCGAGCCGACTCTTTCAAGTGAATAATAAGAGCAGTTTCTCGAGTGAGAGCCTTTAGTCAGGATATTTTTGTAAAATGTAAGTTTTAGTTGATAAATCCTTTTAATCATGTTGCTTCTCCCTTTAGGGGTAGTGAAGGCTGGCTTATATATGTATATATTTAAAAATATATATAAATGACCATATTTTGAAATACTGAAGATTTAATATTATGTTGGGCGTTATATGACCCTGACTATTGCACTGTCAGATGCATAGGCTTGGAATGATGAGAGTGAAGGGAGGAGGCGTATGTCTTAACACCACCATCCTTCTGTCACTTTAAGTTGAGTTGCCGTCTGGCATTACCATTGCTGATGAATTGGGAGTTAGCCAAGTGGAGGATATCCTGCTCGAGGAGGTACGTCTTACATTGGTAAGAACGTAGGGGTGAGCATCCCTGCAGTAAAAGTAGTAACTCTCTGACTGACACTCAGAAGTAGGATGTGAGTCAAGAGCAGAACAATTACCAAACCGGGAACTATTTGTGCAGTTCTTCCTCCCAGGACCAAACTCATAACAGTAAAAACACTGTAAAGGAAGCTCAATAAAAGGCTTCATCTCTAAAGAGGTGGGGTTGATGTTAATGCGATCTGGGGTATAGGCTACCAAAACGTATCAAAGCTATGTTAAAAGTTTACGCAAAAATGACTAAATACTAATAATCTTTCATGGCATAAAAACAAATTGTTTCATTCATCTTAAAAAAAGTTTATACGGTTAGTAAATCATCCGTGGTCACGGATTTCAGCTGGTGCGACGATTTCTTTTGCGTTAGCTGTATATATATATTGTTACGGATTTCTAGACCAAGATAATCTGCTGTTACTCCAACAGACTATAAGAGGGAAACAGAGTCCCTTGAGCTAACCTTACTCATGGAAAAATCCACAATAATCCCCTCTAGTTACCGAACATATCCAGATTCTACTAAACAAGATGGGAGGTTAAAACCAGTAGTTAAAACTTAACAATAAATGTTTAATGAAAAGGAAGTTACTATAAGACAAGAATAATTATAAATATAATACAATTAAACCTCAGAATACAATAGTACAACAGAATACCCGACCGCAACAATGAACAAATAAATGTTACAAGTAATCACCACTCTACGATAGTTACTTTAACACTTCAAGATAATAAACAATTACTATAGAATTACGACAAGATCATTATCACACATGAATCTCACTTTACCACAAGAATTTAATATAATCAACACTCGAGGGGACGTAGCTATAGGAAGCTTACACCGAACTAGCCCAGAGTCACGTAATACATACGGCAATAATTATAATAATAATACTTAACACAATACAAGCACTGTTATGCTTGAATTAATATAGAACGATAATAATGAAAGTGTGAATGTATGGGAAAAAGTAATATATGTACAAAATACCTCTATAGCCAAGTAAAACAACCGGCTTCACCTCTCAGCAAACTTAACACACGTTTCTCCTCCAGAGTTCAACTAATGTCTGGTCAGCCTAATTACAGGCGGAAAACTGCACACAGGACGCACCACGAACAACCACACTCTTCGGGCATGAGATACAAGCTAGGCTACGATTTGCACACGCAACTTAACAAATTCTGGGATACAAAACAATATATATATATATATATCACGAAATGTGTGAGGTGCATGCATGCTCAGTCTCGCCTCATCATAATATTTTATCTCCCCAGAACCCAGAACCGGCTGAGGCGTGGTCAGGAGTCCGGGAGAACTTTGATCCACCACCATGTCCTCAGTTTGACTTTATAGCCATGATTGATGGAAATGTGAGCATTATAGGAGAGGAAGACTGTTTGTACCTCCACATCTACACTCCTACGGTAGGTCATGTTGGGTGTGGGTAATGTGAGAGTAAAGTTTCATCCTCACTAGCAAGTAATTAATGGCAGACAGTGTTCTCACCGGTCACACTGCATAGTGAGACATGACTGCACTCTACGCTGCTGAGTTAGTAATCATGCTGTTACGATAGTCAATGGTCGGCAGCAGCACTTGAGTACGAGAAGGCAATGAGCACAGACTGTTTGATAGATGTATACTGTAATCTATGACTGTATTATCACTATAACAAGATAGATAGAACAGTTTTCTCTCAATCTTAAATTAATTATTAAAGCTCACCGAGCAGTGCACGGTAGTGTGGTAAGTGTTCATCAAGTATGTGAGAAAACTGTGCTTAATGTACAGTCGGCAGCACAAGTTCGCTTCATTTCCACCTACGTATGTATCAGCTATAGTGATGTTGTAATACAATTTTAATGCAGAGATGACAGATATAGTTCTCATGTGGTAAATTACGTATGTTGTTGGAATAAAATCTGGTTTAGAATGCAGCAATCTGGTCATATTAGCATTAATAAATACATAGAATGGACGCGAATTTATACTGTCGGCTGTACAATGGAATGTTGGGATGTTTGAAAATATACCTTTGATTTTAGAATCTAAACCCACACACTTTGTGCTATGATAATTGGTGAATAGGAATTTGACAAATCTGACCAATTAACAATATGTAATGCAGTATAAGGTGGCACTAACCATAAATACTGAATATATTAATTAATTGGCAGATTGGGGAGTCTAACCTGCCTGTGATGGTGTTCATCCACGGAGGTAATTATAAAATTGGGGACCCCGACAAATTTGGTGGATCTCCCTTGCCACTACTGACACGAGACGTGGTACTGGTGGCTATACAATACCGACTTGGAACTCTAGGTCAGTCCTTTATTCAGATATTATCGTTATTTAGGCTACTAACTCATCCTCAACCAGCTTACTCACACTAACGCCCTACATGCAACAACTTTCCTCTCTGCTATAAAATGAACTTAAAATTTAGATACATTCTTAGAAGTAGTGTTTACACTTGTTATTGGCACAAACATTTGTATACACGCTCTTGTTTTCGAGGGTTTACAACATATAGAAAATGTAAGACTGTGTAATTACAATGCAACTTTAAAATTAGGTTTGTTGTTTTGCACTAACTGAGTCACTGCAGTATATCCAGCATAATGACCTAGGTCTCTTTACATATAACTTGTGTAAGAATTTTTGTGGCCAACTATATTTGTGAAACTATGTTTGTGGTAACAATAATAAATACATTTAAAAAACTAAGCAATTTTTTAGTTGCATATGTAAAACTTTTACAGAGAAGAGAATTGGATACCTCGGATACTTAGCATCCAAGCAAACACATGTGACAATTGAAACTTCGAACACTGGGATACAAAAGGAATTAATGTTCTGCATCCAAACAAGAAGGTTTATGTTAAGTAAAAGTGAATGTGTGATTGCTTGCGTGTTCCCACAATATTCTGTGTAATTAATTATTGTTACAAGGCGGTGAATATGAAATTTGTTGGGACTTTAAAGTCGGAGATGACTACTATGTTGGCAACATCCACGTCAGTGATGTATCATGTAAATTATGTCAGAGATGCCCAACACTTCCACCACGACCGTCTAACGTAATTAAGGTGACATATACGAAAAAAAAACAGCAATTGGGTGACAAGCAATTAATTTTACTTTAATCTTGGACGATTGCTGCAGCAGTATCTTTTGTTTCCTATAGATTTACCAAATTCAAAAAGCATTTTCTTCATGCTATCTCTTTCTCCACCAGTTTATTCATCTGGTTTGCACCCACTTCATAATATAGTGGTTAGGTAGTACGAACTCCGATCGGCCCTGTCATTCAAAGAATCTTCTGAATTTTTTTTTCGTGGCACTACGCATTAGCTGGTTGTTTTCGAGCACTTGGTATCCAACACAAAACACTTTATGTGGGTGAATGGCTGAATGGTGAATGACTATCACTTACAACTTTAGCTAAATCTTGCAGGGTTCCTCTCGACTGAGGATGACGTCCTACCTGGCAACTTGGGCCTCAAGGATCAGACCCTTGCCCTTCGCTGGGTTCATGATAACATCCATAACTTTGGGGGCAATCCATCCATGGTCACCATCTTTGGAATGAGTGCTGGGGCAAGCTCTGTTCACTACCAGATTTTGACTCCATCAGCGGCAGGTACGGAATGACCTACTGTATTATGTGGTGGGATTGTATGTAGGATAATATTTGTAGGTGGCAAGACCACAGACTTAGAAATTCTTGCACATAATGGTGTACATTAAAGGTAGCTACAGGGTAAGTCGACAAGGAAAGAAGACAGCAGAGCATCAGCACAATGCAGACCCTTCCTACATACAAACTGAACAGCAGGAATTACAGTATATCTTTCTTCTCACAAATGCAAGACGATCGACATGTGGGAAACCAGCCTCACATAAATTTTGTACAATATGACAGTACAAGAAACAGGACGAATCTTCTTATCAGGAGGAGGTCCCTTAAGAATAGCTGAGACAATAACAGTTTTCCAACACTCAGGAAACTTTACACCATCTTCGAAGTGGTTAAAAGAGTATAAAAGTGTGCATCGAGTTGTTGCCCTTCGAGGCTAGCTACCCGTTCTACAGATGTCCAAATGGTGTTCACAAGTACATCAGGAGACATCTAAAGGTTTGTACTACAAAATCATATATAATTTATTCATGTAGGTTTAGTGGTTTGCACACAATTGGTCATCATTTTTTTTTCTTTACATTTTGCTAAAATAGCTCTGGCAGCCCTACAGAGCAGCCATAATGGGAAAGTCCTTACAGAATCTCCTGTTTACGAAAATTTACAGGAACCACTGCTGGATAGTGTGGTTATACAGCTACCCATCCTCTCGCCGTTAATGGATTTTTGAGGATGGACCAATAAAATCCCAAAGTTAATATTTTTATTTAAATGTGGCTTATTCTATGGATAATACAAATGCCATAAGAAATCAGGATATCATCAGTATGAATGAGTTCGGTTATTGAATACACATGTTAAAATTAATTGTTTGTTTTCAGGCCTCTTCCAGCGAGCTATCATGCAGTCTGGTAATACTTTGGCCTACTGGTCACATCGGGGTGACCATAGAAAAATAGCAGGTCTTGTTGCTGACACTCTAGAGTGCACAGGAGTGAAGGATGATTCTGGAGCCTTGGACAGCCAGGCTTTCCTCTCCTGCCTACAGAATGCACCTGTTGACAAACTTGTCATGGCTCAGTCACCTCCTTCTGCGGAGGTAGGTGTCATAATTTTGTATTTCTGTGTTTACATGTACAGTATTCTATTATACAACACACAGATGGAAGCCACCAAAATGTAATATGGAACCTTGGGGATATTGACCAGCCATACCCAGGGTTGATGGCAAGATGAAAAAAAAAACCTACTGTTTTACCAAATTATCAAAATAAATTAATCCCTCTCCTGTGTAAAGTATATGATGTTACATTGTATTGTCACTGGATATTCACTAACAAACCATGCTGGTGTCTGTTCACAGAGCTGGAACAATTTCCCATTATACATGTCACCAAGGATTGATGGAGAATACCTGCCAGCACACCCTGCCCTCCTGGTGCGAGAGGGACGCTACAACAAGGTGGACATTATGTCAGGCCTCTGTGCACATGAGGGTGCAAGCACGACTTTCGGTAAGATTATCAAGAGATAAACCCCCTGTAATCCTGATCGTTAAATCAATTGATACTTGTATAAATATGGAGATGTTCATAGAGATTGTAGATAGACAGAGTTTATAAAAATGCACGGTATCAGAAACGTCCTCGAATCGAAAAGGTTAAGAGATCGATGGTACTGCCGGGAACAATAGTTGACGAGCATTTCTGCTAGAGACTATGGTATCTTAATTAGTGTAAACTTATATTTACTTCCTTTTACAGGTATAGTTTATTTATACAGTTGTCATTGAATTCTTACCACATATTTTAAACCATTTGTATGATACACAGCACTATTGAAGTCTCCTGTGGGGGCAAACACGGTGACCAACTTCACCACATTAGCGCCCTATATAACGGGAGTGGACCAAGAGGAGGATGGCTCTTATCTCACACGTAGGATCGTCTATTTCTACTTGGGCAAAATGTTCTTCAATTTGACATACAATGACGCTGATGCAGTGATACAGGTGAGCTAAAAAATGAGGTCCGCTTTGTAAAAAATTCTGCTGCTTTTCCATTTAATGTTATTTGGTATTCAAATTTGGTGGCTAAATAAACATTACTTATAAATGTTTCATCCCGAGAGTGGGAGACACATCCGTATAACTAAAACTATGATGATTATGAGTTTATTTTAACACTGACAACCACATTACATTATATCTCACAGCTGGTAAGTGATTTGATGATGGCAGTTCCACACGATGTCACCAGTATGTTCCATGCTAGGGACACCAACATTGGCAGTAAAGTGTACATGTATCAGGTGGACCATCGTCCTAAGAAGTTCTTCTTGAATATCAACAAGAACAGTAAACTGGGAAAGAATTGTAAGTCCTTTTATTAGGAATGTTAAGTATGATCACAATTATCAAGTACAGGCATATATAGGAAAGTATTCTAGAATCATAGGTTTATTTAGAACTGGCTAACTTTTACCTGCTCCATTTAGCTTCTTCTCATATATGTCAGAAGGGCCGGATGGTGGCCACATCGCAGCCTGGCCAAGTGGACTCTATCCTCACGGGGAAGGGAGGATTCTAATGGGACCCCTGCTTACCCCAAACCATCCTCCAGAAACATAACCATACCCAAATCACCCACCAATCCATCCAAAAACTTAGGAACAACACCCTGCTGCATGCACGACCCCCTGACATCCACCCATTAAATGGGTGGATGAGCGCAGCGAGCAGCGCCGCAGGCCATGCGGATGGCGAAGCCAGTGCTTGTAAGATTAATAATTATTAAAGAATATCATATTAGACGATGTGTATCATGTTTCTCACAGGGATATACCACGGTGACGATCTCCAGTTCCTGTTTGACGGTCTGTTGGGCAAAGAGGAAGAAAGCCTTGAGAGCCCTGATGACCTGATGGTGAGAAAAATCATGCTTGACCTCTGGACCAACTTTGCTGCAACTGGGTATTGAACACATTTATTTTATCTTCTATAGTCGATGACATTCATCTGTGCTAATGTATCTTAATTTCTTATGAGATGAGTTGTAACCAGTAGGCTACTGATTATAGTTCTTGTCGTTTACAGGCGACTATATAAATATAAAAACAAGTACTGTACTTGTTATTTATGTGCAAAACAGTATATATAGTATATACTGTACAGTACCTGTTGACTCCTGACAATGTGACATACAAACTCATGATTTTTAGGAGTGATGTTAATTGGTTTACCATCACCATTTCCTCCTCAGCAACCCAACCCCCGACCTCTCTCTGGGATTCAGATGGTCTCCAGCCTCAACTTGCAACCTTCATTACCTCAGCCTCACACCCTCAGCAATGATGCGTCCCGATGTTCGGGCACAGGTAGTTTGAACTCACATGACATGGCATCAGTTCCTTTATGTTCTAATGCTATTTATTTAATTATATATATTGTATGTAAAGTTTTAAGACAAAACAGTCACTATTAATTCACATATCATTTAAACAATAACATAATTCTTGTCAAAATGAGAAATATGAACAATATTCTCAGCAACAGGATTGTTTCATTACATCATTACTGTATATATATATATATACGCTTTCAGACCCGAGATTTTCTGCTGGACTTGCCCACTAAGCAAAACAAGTTGCTCTTCCCTGAAAAGTTCCAATCACAGGACACTACCACCACCCCTGGTTACTGTCGCACCTAGAACCTCTCATCTATTGACTTCTTAAGAGGGTGTGGGAATTGGGGGACAGGTTTGGGGTTTGGGGGTTGGGGGTGTGGGAGTAGGGGGACAGGCTTGGGGTGGGGTGGTTAAAAAGCCTGTCCCCTATTCCCGCACCACCCCCTAACCCCCAGCCTTGTAGGCTGGGGGAAGATGTGTTGATGTAACAAGACTGACTGCCTTAATGACTTACATGTAGAGGCCAGTGGTGGTCAGCTTTTCAATAGTGTTTGGATGGTTCCTGGATATGTACTGTAGATATTAGCTGGGATGTTAACATATTAAAATGCCCAAGAACCCCCTCTTCAATCAAGAGAAGGAACGAAGTGAGAAAGAAAACTATCCGCCTCAGCAGGTAGACTCACCTGTATTCACATCTGCTTCCCCTTTCTCTGTTCTCCTAAACCTTAACTCCTCACCAGTCCACTACATCTCCCAGATCCCTTCCCACGTCCCCCGACTCCCTCTCCCGACGAAGACGCCATAATTTATTTATTTTTAAATCTGGCCCTCGGGACTGTGGGCTGTCAGTAGCCCTGAGGAGTGCAATGACAACCTCAGCCCCTCCCACAGGCAGCAGTTGTGAATGTCCAATGATTCACCTACGGCCACTACTCCTACAGCGTCAGAACAGCGCCCCTGTGAACAGCCCCCACCGACCCGAGTGCGAGTTGGTGGACAATCAGTAACCCTAATTACTTACCACGCCCGTACTGACTAATTGAAGTGTATGTGTTGAACAAGCATCAATACACACTTCCCATGCTCTTAATGAAGAACTCTTTTATCTATCCATAAATAAAAGCAAGAACATTACACTTATTATCGCGAATATTTATTCACATTATGATGAATGATTATAATCTCGTGTAGCATTATTAGAGTAAATAATATGATGAGGTTTATACCAGGTTTATTAGGCAGTATGTTGGACATCTTTACGAGTTTTCTGTAACTGTACTTTTTTCTATATGTATGCAATTAAAATGAACATAAGTTATCGTAAGTGTACATACAGGAAGTACATAAATAAATAAGGTACTACACTACATTTATCTGGAACTTATCTTAACCTACATTAAACTTATTTTCAACTATTGACAAGCTATATAATAATGCATATTATCTTGCCCTTAACCCAAACTTATCTTGAACTTCTTTAAAAACTTTAGTTCTCTAGATGCATGTTGAAATAGTGAATATTAAACCATCATTAGTTCGCTGCCTAGGATGACTACTCAACCCTCAGTAGGCTCGTCTTACCGGAAGCCCACAGCAAAGTTAAATCTAAAGTTATATATCAGCGAAGTGTCGCAATCTTCGCTCACCAATATCTTCAATCATACGTTATTGCCAATCGATATACTAGCCTATCTAATTATGTTCATGTATAATAAATATAACTGTCATCGTACAGGGTTGGAGTGATTGGGAAATTAGGAAATTTGGTGGCCGTTAGATCGATTAATAAAATTCGTGAAAGTTCATGGGTTTTACCCCAACTACCGGGAAACAATTTCACTCGTCATGAAATAATACTCCAGTGACTCCACCAGTTAACCTCTGGACGACGGATGACAACGAATTGGTGTGTGATAGACAAAAGCTAAACAGTTAATTGACTGAATCTAGTAGAAACTGTACCGAGTAGTACCATAATAGTGTACTGTACTCAAACATCTACCGTACTGTATTCTACGTGTTGAAAACCCACGCCCCCTTACCCTCCCCTCACACCCAAGGCCTACTGCTTACCATCTACGTTCACACAATCGGGCGACTTAATTTTGACGCTCAAACAGTTCTGCGGAGAGAGAGAGAGAGAGAGAGAGAGAGAGAGAGAGAGAGAGAGAGATAGTAACAATACTTCTGCAGTTACATGGGGAAATTTGTGAGTGGGCCTGTCTGGCTTTGCAGACATCTCTCTGCCCACGTGTTGTCGGGATCAATACGGAGTTAGTGTATTACCATGCCAACACCTTCACTTTCCCATTTTGTTACCATTACCAGATACTACCAGAATAGTTTCATTGATCTACATATATAAATCAAATACATATTACGATTAATGGGGAAACAATATAGAAATTTTTATGTAAGACTGGGGATTACTGTATGCCTGCAAAATACTAAACAAAAAGTCCCTGTCCAGCCAGAAACAGAGCAGAGATAGTTAAGGTCCGCGGCACACCTTGCCTCACACACAGCAGACACATTCTAGCATTAACAACAAGTTAGGCCTCTGTGTTACTTATCATAACTACATTTGTTCAGTCGATTGGACACCCACTCATAATGATAAAAACGCACAAGCACACGGTAAAACATGTGTAAAATTTCATGGGCCACATAGTTCAAGATGCCTCGATAGATATTAACTGAAATCTTGTACTGGTCCAACTCTTTACGATGATAACTCTTACTAGAAAAATATCCTGTAGCCTGTATAGCCTTCTAGAAGCTCAATTGACAGCATCACAACTTCGCTAACTTCAAATATATTCAACAAACATAAGTAATCCATATTAATTTTCACTGTAAATCTTACCAAAAAACGCATCCATTCCTAACCTTGATATTTTATCTGGAACCACCAAATTTATCATCACTTCTAAGATTCATAACACATAAATATCCGGCGAAGTTTGTTCGAAATACTTCAATCAAATTTTGAAATTTCATTGGTGAGACTTAGAATAGAAGCTGTAACTGTTCTTTGTAAATATGACCAATCAAATATAATCTACCTTTTCTTATACATTATGTTCCATTGAGCGAAATCAGTACTGTACTACGCAGGTGCCACATCTATCATACTATCATAACCTAGAGGATGATTTAGGGCATTATGCACTGACTCGGGAAACGAACCCGGGATCTCTCGTTTGCTAGGAGAGTTTGATAACCATTACACTATTAGCACCTCCCAAAAACCTAGACCACCGACACTGTCACTACCATTTAGGGTGTAATTCTGTATATGATGCAAAGTCGTACAATTAATGAACCAGCAAACCCTTTTGCGATATTAGCTACGTGTAGGTCGGCTGATTTCTATATCATCAGCTGACCCACACGTGGCTAATATCGACTGTGGATTGAGGAAGGCGGATTTCCCCTCTTGCTATTGAGGATGATGTGCGCTTGCGCTGGACACGGAGCAAGAACGTAATTTCACGCCAGCTGCTGCAGCCAGCCAACTAGAGCCATGGGTTGTGCCTGCCAGGCAGTCAGTGAGTCTTGAGACAGCGCTAGTATTAGGTGTATAGCACTCACCATGGGGACAGCGTACGGTTACACTCCCTCTCATGTCGTCGTCAAAAGACAAAACTATACATTAAGCTGGCATGGTACCCTTAGGTCTCTGTGTAGTTTGAAGGAAGGCTTTACACCCAAGATGAATGGTGCAATATCTAGGCAGGGAGTCCCACCACAACCAACAACGCACCATCACCACCACCACCGTTACAAGCAGCAGCAGCAAGGTAACACATAACAGTGGTCACAGAGTCCGCTCTTTAAATGTTTTATCACAACCCTAATACTGTTTCACGAAATCATGGTCAACACAATTCTATACAACTCGTTACATGTTATCATATAATATACGTCACTTACTCTAAACGAATACCAGTGCACACCGTTATATAAATACATTGTATAAAACCCTCCTCAATAGTAAATATGAGTAATACCACACTATATTCTTGACTTGCATGTGTGTCTGTGTATTCAACCCTATAACATTTCTAAGACACTGAGGCAGAGAATATTATGTGTATAGTTACCCTATTCATGAAGACTTTCCGATGAGCATATGGGTATATTAATTAAGCCTCTCTATACAGACATTCTCCTAAGGCCTAAGCCATTGGAATAGTCTAAAGAAAAAATACAATGCATATCTTTCAAGTCGCGAACTTTGATAATGGCAGAGAGAAATAGAAATAAAACATCTTGTAACAACTGTACGAACATGGTAAACAAATATATATATATATATATATATGTGTGTGTGTGTGTGTGTGTGTGTGTAGGACGACTGGTACTCGGCTTTTCTTTACAATGTTTACTCTACTTTTACTTCAATAGCCATAACATTTTTATGCATAACATTGATGCCTATGTAAACCCCGTTGAATAATACAAATGTTCATATGTTTGGAAATGTGGAACAGAGGTTATGCAGGATAATATTGGCCAGTCGATCGTGACTCTCCTATCAAAGACAAACGTCGTGTCGCTGTTCTGTCAAATAATTTAATATAACTTGTGAATCGTAATGAAAACCCCACCACAGTAACGTTCATGCCCAGTATGTGTAGATTATCTACCATTATATTTTCACCTGATTTCACGACACGAGTTTTGTCTTTGATTACTACACATTACACCTCTGTAGCCATGATTACATTAACTGTTCCGTTAGGCGATTGATACACAAGAGATAAGACGTAAATCGGGTAAGCTAAAATTACCTTGACTCTTAGATCCATGAAGTACAGCTACAATCAAATATCCACCAAAAAATATAGTGGGGTTTATATGAGAGTGTATCCCAACCCTCAACGCCCCACCCCCCGTTCACCCTCGTATCGTAGGGGTTACGAAGCTGACTGTACTGTACCATCGTACAAATAATTAATGGAGTCACCACATCTCTACGCCACTATATATATACTGTATTGTATGTATTGGGTATAAGTATTTCACCATATAATGACTTAAAGTTCCATTTTAGTTTTATATTTGCCTAGAGAAAGTTTGCGTCTGAATAGAAGTTAAAAAATACTTCCAGTAAGGTAGTAAGTAACCATCTCACAATATACGACCAGAATTTTTAAAGCAATAATTGGTGGTTTTATTTAGCAACAGAAATAATTCCTAACTAACTGATGTCTGGATTTAGAGGCCTACTGTAATTGCTTCGTTTCACCTTACTTGTGTCTGCAATAAGGTTGTTTACTCTGCTGCAATAGTCAGTCTTTCGGCAAAATTTTCTTAACAGGACAGACTTTGAAAGGGTCAGTTTACAGGAATTTATACATCTTTCATTTATTCCTGATCAGAAAGAATGAAGCCAAGGGAAGACTGGAATAGTAGTAATTGAGGCTAAAGACTGCAGAATCTCCCAACTATATATGACTGTTCATTATGGTGGATTACCTTATTGACCACCGTGTACACGTTGGGCAGGATTCTCACTACTCCGTTTCATGTGAATATATATATATATATATATAGTATATATAATTTTGTGAAATTCTGAACGCTCACCTTCATTCTTATCACTGTGTGGAAAATAATATCCTGCATCCAGACCCAGATCTCAAACTGAAATTACTTATTGCTTACCCTTGCTGATAATGAACCAACAATCCACACAAATTATTTTGCATAAACATGCTAAAATTAACAATAGTAAATCACATAAACTTATTGACGGAGGATTGATTGATGGATTGATATTAGGTGCCACAACAGCGAGGTCAATAGCCCCCGAGGAAGAAGGTGATTGTGAGGTGGGACAGTAAGCACAAAAGGTGACATATGAATAAAGGGAAAACTGGAGATGTACAGGCCCTTTTTACAACAAGCAGTGATACTGGGGCGGTATTCGTAAACCCCAGGTGGAGGAAACAAATCTAATTAACACTAACTCGTTATGCAGGTGTGGTGTGGTGGTGGTACAGCTTAGCAAGATCTATGGCCCAAGGAATGTTGAGTGCTGGAATATGTTGTCACACTGGCATCTGGAGATATACAAATCAAAACATCAATGCCACCAGTTATCCAGTGCCACAAGAAGTCTCTTGTTAAATAAAATATGGTAAGCCCTCCATTATTTTAGGTTATACTGTAAGTGAATTTTTGTTATTGTTTTAGCCGAGATGTCAACGTTGCTGACTGTTGGCCCTCAATTTCATGGGTTTGACACCTGTCAGGAACAGCTGGTTAGTAAAATATATACAGAACCTATATAATTTTATAGTAAATTTGTTTCCAAGTGAGGTTTTCGTATCGTAGATGTGGCACCAGCAGAGCAGTAGCCTACTGTTTGCATGGTAGCTTAAAAGTCAATGGAGAACTGTATTTGTGAGACTTAAAAAAGAAGCTGTGATTGGTGTGTTAGTATAATTAATTAAATATGATGCTGAAACAATTTTGTATTCTTCTGTTTATAATAGGTAGCTAGCGAGTTCACTGCGCAAAATCTGCTTTGCTCTCAAACAAGAATACCCCAACTATAAGGAGTGTAACTTAATGCTGTGGCCTTGTATCTCCCGATAGTGATGTAGGTAAGTATAATCTGCTTTAGACATGGAGAAAGTATTGCTATATTGCATGCTCTCAATTTTCCTTTCAGAAAGACACTAGACGAGTTCAATGTGTTTTTATTTCAGATTTTTGGCACATGCACACTGATAACCATGGTGTACTGTTTCATTATGATCTAAACACCTAGAAATGAAACGAAGTCTTTCAGTAAACTAATTATTAGAATATTTCAAAAATGTTTTTCGACCAGATGCTGATAGAAAACATGTTAAACATTTGGCTTAAGATTGTGTACAGAAGTAGCCACTAGTCAGCCTGTTAGGAAGGTTCCTAAGAGAGAGGATAGATATATTTCACGGTATATAACCTAGTAATCTCTAAAAGGCTATAACACCGTTAATGTAATGGCTAGTATACGTCTCCAACCTATTAGGTTAGAAAGTTTTCAACCAAAATGAGATTGACCTGTGTATACTGTATTAGGCTAAATGTTTGGCCTATATAGCTTGTCAGTAGACATCAGCTACACACGTTAATCTCCACATGAATTCTCTCTTTCCATTTCTTGTTGCAGAAGAAATTAAGGATTTAAAGCTTATCCTGTATAACTAATCTTTAAAGCAGTGATTTACAAGTCTAGAAAATTCCCACGTCCTGTGAAAAGTGCTGTAAAGTATTTCCCACTCTAATCTTTATGATAGAGGTATTTTAATTATTTCCATTTTCTAGGTCGTTGGAGCCCAGAAATGGAGAAGGGAAGAAAACACCAATCTCAACACTCGGGACTGTTGTTCTCATCGGACCTTTGCCACACCTTGCAGGACATGTCACGTTTCTTCTTCCGTCTGTTTTCCACTCTGCAATCACCTCACCTTACTACACATCACTCTTTATCACCTGCCTCTCGATTCGCGTTAGTGTTATTAGTGTAAGGCTATATGTATTAGTCGGCGGAGAACAGCATCGCGATATATATATATATATATATATATACAAGACAAAAATGTATCGCTGGCAAATGAAAAACACAAGGCCACAGGATGAAACTGCATTAAAAATATTTCAAAACTTCATAATAATAATTAATCATTATTGGAAAATGTAATTGTTCGAATCGTGAAATGTAATACTTTAAGCCCCTATCACACGGGGCATATTAGAATTT
Organism: Petrolisthes manimaculis; assembly: GCA_034508575.1. NCBI lineage: Eukaryota > Metazoa > Arthropoda > Malacostraca > Decapoda > Porcellanidae > Petrolisthes > Petrolisthes manimaculis. The sequence goes on from JAWZYT010002638.1 coordinate 110,067, forward strand.
AGAGACCCTATACATATAATAGGGTCTCTAGGGCATATCGTTGGACCGTTTTGTCGAACTTCAGGGTAATTTCGTCGGATCAAACACGCTTCCCAGGTTTGATGAAAGGTTACCAAAAGTCGGTATTTCACCAAACTACTTCGGAGTCAAAAATATATATATCTTTACTTTTTCTCGATGAATATTATTGAAAGCAGTTGATAAGTATTGATATGTAAACCATCACGTACTGTTTATAATAAGAAAATATATAAATGAGAATAATTATATAACTATAGTTAGGCCTATGCGTTATATTTATTTAAGTCATATGATGCTATGACATGACATGACATTTATGTACAAAGCAAACATTGGCCCACATTCTTCAAACTTTCCAGACGACATAAACTAGTAATATTTCATTGAAATTACCCTTATAAAAATAGTGTGCAACGAGCCAGTGCTGAGACTACATAATAGTACATATCCCAACTATTTACATTGGAGAAGGTTGAACGAATTTCGCGAGTTGTGCGAATACGTCTGCTATAGGAATGTTTTCAAGTTCGACGTACCAAATGACTGTTTAGTAACTAATTAATAAACTTTAGTTCGATGAAATAGTCCGATGAAATGCCCAGTGTGATAGGGGCTTAACGTCTCTCTGTTACTGCATATATTTATTATTTTCTGACTGACAATAACAAACCAATGTCGAGTGATGATATAATTATACAGGCTTTTATTGGTAACTGATTGGCTAATGAGTGTTTTATAAAGATCGAGCATGCAGTAATTGTTAGATTATAAAACTATTGAGATGTGCAGAAGTTAGTGATGATGAGACAAAATTAAGATGTTTACAGATGTATTTGGCAGGTGAGTAGAGAAGCTGGTGATGATGTGACAAAATATGATGGCCGAGGTATCTGGTAGGAGAGTAGAAAAGATGTGAAGAAGATAGAGGTAGTGCAGAGATGTGAAGTGGGTTGTTATCTACTTATCGTAGTGAAGTCGTTTGTGTTGGTAAATCTGGAGCAACTGAATCCCCCAAATTATTCCAAGCAAGATGGTCAGAGGTCGTCACTGTGACTCACCCCTGAGAGAAACATGATAGGCCTACACTTCGTATTGGATCAACATTATCTGTGAAGAATGACACACGTATTCTAATAAAACCTATGATTTTAGGATACTCTCTATATGCCAGTGTACAGTACTTAATCCTTATAATCCTGTTTAACATTTCTTATAAAGACTTACAGTTCTCGCCCAGCGTAGTGTTCATGATTTTATCAATCACTGACATCTTACGGCTAACTCACGTAAGAGTTTGACAGCTTCTCTCGGTTCCTTAGATGAAAAACTTTTCAATAGATTAACTACCATCTTTTAATTTAATACAAGCAGCTACGCACTACTTAAAACAATAACATCATTATATGAACGTGAAAACAATAGATAATAAATTGTTTGAGATACCCATATGTGGATGATTATTATTGACCGCGAATGTACATGTACACTTTAAGCATGAAATTAGGAGTTCAGAAAAACAACTTACACCTTGGCCGAAATAAAAAGAAAAAAGGTAAATGTTAGGAAAAACTCAATGACAAAACTGTGACTTAAACTCTCACCGCAAGAGTCTGGGATATGACTGTTTGTAACCTATATTCTGTAATTAATAACAGAAATCAATATCTGTGGGTTCGAGTTTTAGCAATACCACTGAAGTTTTACCTAAATATAAAGTGTAATTGTACTTCTCATAATTATTTCCCCCCCAAAAAAAAGAATAATACACAAGCGATACATAATATATTGCTCAGCAAATGACTCTGTTGATTATTTAATTAAGGGGGAAATTTTGTGTTGGTAAATCTGGAGCAACTGAATCCTCCAACCTATTCCAGGCAACAAAAAACCAGTATATTTGTTCATCTGGTCCTGTTTCCTGGCATATACTTTGCAGGAATCAAGGCACTCCAATGTAACAAAAGTGAACGTTTGATCCTGTATGTGATATCCACTTGAAAAATGGTTACAAAGAATAAAAATATTTCTGAACTGAACAAATGAGCACAAAGGTTCTAAATTCCCTGAGTCACTAACTGAAGGGTTGCGTGTGATCGCCAGCGGTTTTAATGTGAAAGTTGGGGAACTGAATGTTTGCCAGGATAGATGTATTTTGTAAAATCTTCCCCGCGATAATTACCGATACATCGTACGTCTGCACTATAAAATGTTATTATTCAGTAACTATATTAACATCATAGATAAGAATTGGTGTGCAACATACAGTAAAACAGCAATTACAAGTATAAAATAGTACAGGGGTTGGCAGAACTAATAACATTTATATTAGTTCATACCTGCACCTTTGGCTTAAAACAAAAAAACACTATGTTTCTGAAAGAACAATGCCCTATGTTCAAAATAATGAGAGCAATCAGAAAAGTTTTTCACCTCTAATTATACATTTTTATGGGGCCGAAATTATGCGGGTACGAGATCACCGACCGAGAACTGTGAGTGACGATATATCCAGTTTAACGGCACAGCTCATAGCGGCCACTCAAAACATAACATCTCGCGAGTTCTGCTATTCGATGTAATATTATCAAAGAATAATACTATTCTTATTATAGAACTATTGTAATTTATTTTATTTTATTTATTTTTACACAAATTAAATATATAGAAACGTTTAGAGACCTGGGTATAGTTCCCCAACTTTTTTGTTAACAATATTTTATCTGGTGAAAAGTGGCAGTTTTTCTTAGGTTCGTGACGTCGGGAATTCCACAGTAAGCAGGCAAACTACAGAATCTTAGCTGTGTTAATGACTTATGGCTGAATTATTTAATGAATTTGGTGAATAAACTATGCAGTGATCATCCCATCTAACTGTTTTGATAGATTTTGTGAATACGGATACAGTGTACTCAGCTATTGGAAAATAATGAAGCCTTACAAGTGTGGTTGGTTGGGAAGCTAACAAACTAATATCACTGTGGAATCGACGTTAAGGGGGATGCGGGAATAGGGGGACAGGCTTGGGGTGGGCAGAAAGCCTGTCCCCTATTCCCGTATCGACTTGTCAAATGGGTTCATAACCTTGGACTCCAACCAATACCCTTTGTTTTATCAGACTACAGGGAATACTGTGGCAAATAAAAGTTAAAAGTAACTTGTACGAGTATGAAGGGTAAACATGGAATAGAATATGATGCCATATAAGTGGCTTAATTCCTATCCCACCAACACAGTTATTGTTGTTGAAGTTCCTAAAGCTGTCTGACCGAGCCGGCCCGCCAACACAGAGTTGCTGTGTGCATTATCAATTACATAAATATGCATAGCATTGTCATATTCTAATGTTTTCTTGTGGCACATGCTGGTATACAGTACATACAATATGTCAAACATTACTAAATTTTATTACTGTAGCTCAATAAAAGAAAAAATCCTTTTAATCTGTTAACTTATGGAATTAGAAGAAATATAATACTGCCAAAACATGACAAACTAAAAAAAATAACGTGTTTAAAAGGAGTAATAACCAGTAAAAATTTCCTGTCAGTCTGCGTTCCTTTTCAGCCAATTGATACGTAACTATAGCAGCATAGTTAACTGTTACTTAAATTACAAGTACAGTAGTTCATGGGCAAGCTACAGGATATTGGGATATTCTTTAGGTGGCAGTGAGATACAAGGAAGAGCAGATGTTATAATTATAGCAGTAGTAAAGGTGAAGTGGTATTCTTTAGGTGGTGTGGGACAGGGAAAGGGCAAGACTATATTTAGATAGCAGAGGGACAGGTGAAGAAGGACAGTCTTGGTAGTAATAGGACAAATGAAAGGGCAGTCATTTGGCGTCTGTGGGCCGGTTATCTAAGAAGTCAATAGATGAGAGGTTCTAGGTGCGACAGTAACCAGGGGTGGTGGTAGTGTCCTGTGATTGGAACTTTTCAGGGAAGAGCAACTTGTTTTGCTTAGTGGGCAAGTCCAGCAGAAAATCTCGGGTCTGAAAGCGTATATATATATATATACAGTAATGATGTAATGAAACAATCCTGTTGCTGAGAATATTGTTCATATTTCTCATTTTGACAAGAATTATGTTATTGTTTAAATGATATGTGAATTAATAGTGACTGTTTTGTCTTATAACTTTACATACAATATATATAATTAAATAAATAGCATTAGGACATAAAGGAACTGATGCCATGTCATGTGAGTTCAAACTACCTGTGCCCGAACATCGGGACGCATCATTGCTGAGGGTGTGAGGCTGAGGTAATGAAGGTTGCAAGTTGAGGCTGGAGACCATCTGAATCCCAGAGAGAGGTCGGGGGTTGGGTTGCTGAGGAGGAAATGGTGATGGTAAACCAATTAACATCACTCCTAAAAATCATGAGTTTGTATGTCACATTGTCAGGAGTCAACAGGTACTGTACAGTATATACTATATATACTGTTTTGCACATAAATAACAAGTACAGTACTTGTTTTTATATTTATATAGTCGCCTGTAAACGACAAGAACTATAATCAGTAGCCTACTGGTTACAACTCATCTCATAAGAAATTAAGACACATTAGCACAGATGAATGTCATCGACTATAGAAGATAAAATAAATGTGTTCAATACCCAGTTGCAGCAAAGTTGGTCCAGAGGTCAAGCATGATTTTTCTCACCATCAGGTCATCAGGGCTCTCAAGGCTTTCTTCCTCTTTGCCCAACAGACCGTCAAACAGGAACTGGAGATCGTCACCGTGGTATATCCCTGTGAGAAACATGATACACATCGTATTGGATCAACATTATTATCTGTGAAGAATGACACACGTATTCTAATAAAACTTATGATATTAGGATACTCTATATATAATCCTGTTTAACATTTCTTATAAACAGACTTACAGTTCTCGCCCAGCGTAGAATTTATGAAATTATCCATCAGGGACTTCTGAGGACGATGGTCCAGCTGGTACAAGTACACTTTTCTGCCAAAGTTGGAGTCCCTAGCATGGAACATACAGGTGACATCGTGTGGAACTGCCATCATCAGATCAGTTGCCAGCTGTGTGAAGTAATATAATGTGACTGTCAGTGTCAAACTCATCTCATAATTTTCAGTTTAATGAATGTGCTCCCACTCTCGGGGTCAGACATATTTTAAAGTAAATTAATGTTTATTTAGCCTCATTAACCCTTAAACGCAAACCACGGGTGTATGCCACCCACGACATGGTACTTACCATGCATACTATGTGACTAATGATTCCACAGAGGTAGGCATCTATGTACCTTCCTGACCTACCATGTATTTGAAGTGTGTGAAGCGGTGTGTTTCCCTTCATTATAGTTTATGAGCAATATGCTAATTAGGGTATATGACACCCATGATTTGTAAAACCATGCTACTGGTGCTAATGACATTTCAGGTTGATCATTGAGACCGAGTATAGCTGTGTGTATCCTGATTGAAAGGCAGGAGACTCTAGTATAAATCATAACAGTTTCAGTTCTTATATCTAACAATTAGATTTTCTGTTAATATTTTTGTTCAGGGAACACGAAAAAGTAAGCATTTTTTATAATTTTTTTCAAGTCACCAAAACCGCATTCCATTTTGAGTTCAAATTAATATTTGTGGTGGGTCAGGTCAGGTCAGTACATGAGTTGCCCTTTCCAGTCATGTTGTCAGATTTGATAAATAATTAGAACAAATGCAATTTTATTAATTAGGTATATGCCACCCATGTTTTGTATTACAATCAGTCTGGGAAGTTTTGAATTTAAGGGTTAATACAAAATAAAATTACAGAGGAAAGCAACAATATTTAGTACAAAGCTGAGCTCATTAATAATAATAATATTCATCACCATACTTTCTACTTACATGTATGAATTCAAAATATTGTTTTTTGTGTTAATTTTAAAATTTGCACGATTATTAATTGTTTATAATTTTGTAAGTTAATTATTCCATTTATTATATTCTGTAGAGCTAATGAAAATCATAATAAGGTTCTGATTGTGGTTTAAGAGGTCAAAGAAAGATACAGTTTCTGGTTGACACATTTCAGAGGCTTACTAAAATCTAAACAATGGATGAAAGCAGTTTTCCTTCGCTATGAAGCGAATAATTGTTTTTTGTTTAAAGATTTATTATTTATAGTAGTTAATTGGTGATCCCCCCCCCCCCACACCACATTTGATGAGATAGTGGCATGGATTAGTCACTTTTTAGAATAATAATGAAATGCATAAATTACCATATACTGTACATGTCAACGTTGCTTTCCAACGATGCCAGTGACAGATCAGGCTATAATTGTCACAGCATCAGAGAGAGAGAGAGAAGATTAACTCCCAGAGGTGGTAGGGTGAGGGTAGAAGTTAGTGGAGGTGGAGGAGGTGATTTATGTCTTCAATCTAATATTATTAAGGTTAGGTTTGTCACCGCTGTATAGAGATGAAATAACCTGTGTTGGCCACCACCCGTTCGGTCCTCATTGCCGAGTCTTACTATAACTCACCTGTGTCACTGTGTCAGCATCCTGGTATGTTAAATTGTAGATATTTGCACCCAAGTAGAAAGAAACAATCCTATGGGCGAGATAAGAGCCATCCTCCTCTTGGTCCATTCCCGTAAATAAACGTCCTAATTTGGTGAAGTTAGCCCCCAGCTCCGCTCCCGCAGGGGTCTCCAGTAATGCTGTGCATTATACATTATCCAAAATTGTCAACTGTATAATTGAACTATAATATACTTGTCAGAGTAAATTAATATAGCTAGACAACTTACCTCAACCAACCATGGGCCAGCATATATTTTGGTCCATATTATATAAACTACAGTATACTAACTAGAGCACCTCACACTAATGACCTTAACGATCAGATAGTTTTAAGTTATTTTTTTATACACTCAAAGGCATAAAATATCCATGTCAGAATAGGCTACAAGTGAAAACACACAGTACAGTACAGTACTTTGTTTACTTTTGATATGACCGGCCAGGCACTCCTAGTTTGTTGTTATCATGTCTAGCTGTAGTAGGGGAGGTACTGTGGTCACAGTCGCTCTCAAAATTTTAAAGAATATTTTGGTTTTGGTCCAGTATACTCACCGTATGCCACGGGAGTATAATAAACTATTGTGTGTTAATTGCCATTACAGATATGAGTGGCTGCTCCAGCAGACTTCCCTGGGACCCGAGAATATGTGTACTAATTGGTTAGTTGTAATTTCTATAATTAAAAAATAAATAACTACTGTACAGTAATAAAATTTTATAATTAGGTCAGTTAAGAAACTGCAATTTTGAGGTAATTTTCTTCACCCTCCCCTTAAATACATATTTTCTTTAATATGAATCATCTAAGGTGATTGATGTGTGTACAGTTACGGACAAAAGTTCTTACCACCTACTCATTTCTAAACTCATATTTTCAGACAGATTTTGATGCTACGAGTATTTTTGTGGTGGCATGCATGTGCTGTACATATACACATGCATGCCACTACAAAACTACAGCATAAAAATCTGTCCAATAATATCTGAGTTTAGAAATGAGTAAGTGTCCGCATCTGTACATACAAGAGTTACACTCATATTTAATCCCCATATTTTCGATAATGATTGCTTAGACACATACGTTATAAGTTTTCAAAAAAGGAGACCGTCACACTCAGCCTATGGTATAGTTGGTGGGTTTCGAAAAGTTTACCTTTAAGAGTTAATCTTTTCAATCCAAAGACATTTCTCGTACTGTACATCTTTATATAATTTGTCTATCGACATATCCTTCTTTACTAACATCTCTATATTTAAATAAGTATAATTTAATATAACGTTCAGGTCTAAATGAACTGATTCTCTTGACAATCTTACCGAAAGTCGTGCTTGCACCCTCATGTGCACAGAGGCCTGACATAATGTCCACCTTGTTGTAGCGTCCCTCTCGCACCAGGAGGGCAGGGTGTGCTGGCAGGTATTCTCCATCAATCCTTGGTGACATGTATAATGGGAAATTGTTCCAGCTCTGTGAACAGACACCAGCATGGTTTGTTAGTGAATATCCAGTGACAATACAATGTAACATCATATACTTTACACAGGAGAGGGATTAATTTATTTTGATAATTTGGTAAAACAGTAGGTTTTTTTTTTTCATCTTGCCATCAACCCTGGGTATGGCTGATCAATATCCCCAAGGTTCCATATTACATTTTGGTGGCTTCCATCTGTGTGTTGTATAATAGAATACTGTACATGTAAACACAGAAATACAAAATTATGACACCTACCTCCGCAGAAGGAGGTGACTGAGCCATGACAAGTTTGTCAACAGGTGCATTCTGTAGGCAGGAGAGGAAAGCCTGGCTGTCCAAGGCTCCAGAATCATCCTTCACTCCTGTGCACTCTAGAGTGTCAGCAACAAGACCTGCTATTTTTCTATGGTCACCCCGATGTGACCAGTAGGCCAAAGTATTACCAGACTGCATGATAGCTCGCTGGAAGAGGCCTGAAAACAAACAATTGGAAATTTTTATGCAGCTGGTAAGAATAGGAAACCCACGTCTGTCTTGTATCATGCTTCCTCAGTCCTATGCGCATGAGTAGTAATACAGATAGAAATTCACTAATATTTCTAATGAATTAATGATATTTTGTTGTGCGAGTTGGCAACTCTTGGGTGGATTAAGCGTCCTAAGTATACTATTATCTATTACATACGTGGAACATAGCTGAAAACTTTCAGTGAATCTTTATATCGTTTTGTATAATAAGGTTTAGGTGAATGCTAGCCTAGTTGACGAGGCAAGTTGATTTTGGAAGGAAAGTGAGTTGTTAACACCAGTGCAAACCCATAACATCTACCCTTGTCTGACTGGTCTGATATTTTTGTGTTTTTCATCATGACTGTGTATTATTTTGGCTGTCTTTATGTGTGTTAGATGTTAAGCATATGTGTTTGGGTTTTGTGCCTTAGTGTAATAGATGGATCAAACTTAGTCACTCTGTTCTGTAAAATAAATAAAATTGTACATATTTTACTTAGATCTTGGATTATACCATTAAACTTGCACGCCATTTCCCGAAGTGATATAATCACAGGTGACTGGATATTAAGGGGTTATTTAGTAACGATGATGAACCTGATATATTTAATAGTTTAATTTTAGTTTTAACTAGTAGACTGAAATAAGCAAACTTGGTTGTAGTGATCAAGATTATCCTTAATGTTATAGTGTTGACCCCAAACCGTAACTCAAGCCTCAGACTGTACAGGAGACACACGTACTACTCTTGCCTCCAGTTTATAGTTACAGAGGAGACAGATGTACACAATACTGTTAGTTAGGGGAGTTCAGTTTAGCAAGTCACTTTTTCCCATAGTCTCTCGTTGGCCAAGTCCATTGGCCTATTAAAATTATTACAGTACTACTGAAGGTTCAGGTCTAAAGAATTTATATTATTATAATTATTGTAGTACAGAACTGAGCTCATCTTGGGAAAAGACCCGGGCTGTATATCAATATATGCGTTCATTACGTTTCTGACGGCTCCGTCACCGATAATTACGTCACAAACACTGCGGTCGTTCGCTTTTGAGAAGCTGGGCTCCATTGCAAAGGGCTATGGCGTGACATCAGTCTGTCAGTCCCGCACCAAACAAAGTTGGACAATGACAATATTCCCACCATTGCGTCTCTTCTGATATTTTACGCACACTTCCAGCACAAAGACTTAAATCTGGCCATGATACAGTAATTATAATCATTACTAGGCTGCAAAATATTCACAGGTGGGATAGTGAATACTTTCGTGTATTACATCCTCACACAAAATTCTATAAAGACTGCTGAACACTAGTTTAGTCTGACAGAATCTGCCGCAAGATTACTTTTGTTATTAAGTGAGTGTGTGTGTGTGCTGAATAGATAAAAGGAAAGCATTAATGACATAAGGGTACTTTACCAGGGTGCACTGAGTCGGTGTAATATTATATGTCCAGCATGCACTTGGAAAATGTCTGCTCCCAAGATCATAATATTTTGGCACCACTGGAAGGACACATCACCACATTGACTGCTGAACTGTGGGGGTTTCAAAGTCCTTTTACATCAATGCTCGCAACAACTCAAGAGTGGTGTACCCTACAAAATGTATGCATTGCCTTTGTCAGGCAAACTGACAAAAATCACACCTAGAATATATATGCCTGTAGCTACCTTTTAATGCAAACCATCATGTGCAGGATTTCTAAGTTATCTGTAGTCCTACCACAAACATTATCCTACATACAATCCCAACACATATACAGTAGGTCATTACTTACCTGCCGCTGATGGAGTCAAAATCTGCTGGTGAACAGAGCTTGCCCCAGCACTCTCTCCAAAGATGGTGACCATGGATGGATTGCCCCCAAAGTTATGGATGTTATCATGAACCCAGCGAAGGGCGAGGGTCTGATCCTTGAGGCCTAGGTTGCCAGGTAGGACGTCATCCTCAGTCGAGAGGAATCCTGCAAGATTAAGCACAAGTTGTAAGTGGTAGTCATTCACTATTCAGCCATTCACCCACATAAAGTGTTCTGTGCTGGATATCAAATGCTCGAAGACAACCAGCTAATGCATAGTGCCACGAATTGGTATTCAGTAAATTTACTTCATCTATATGACTTGCATAATATTAAAGAAATCTTAAATGGTGAAGTCTATACCCGTTACTTACTTGTACATCTACTAAAATGACCTCTGAAAGTTATTATTTGTAATGCTTTCTGATTAATGTTTAACACCCAAAAGACTATGATAATGTCTTGTCACTTCTATCATTATTTTATCCAATTTATTAGTATTACAGTTGTAAAAGTCTAGGGGAATGCTAGCAATGAGCAATGTTTTACACTCACTGTAACATATTTATAAAAATGTCCTTACCCTGATCTCTCCTGTAATCACATAACTTATTACCGGTAACAGTAAATAGGCCAGCTTCACTTAACATGTAACCTTTTGCATAATCCTGCATATAAACAGAAAACCGGACTGAACCAATAACATTACCTCCTGGCAGAGGCAAAAATTCATATACAGGGTCATGAGTAGAATTAAAATAGCAGTGGCAGGGGCTATCGTATAACTGAAGGAGGATGTAGGGGAACTGGAAATAACATTTTAAAATCTGTCCAGTTTCCTTTTTCTTCCTTTAGGTTGCAGCCAGTTCAAGTCAGTAAGGCAATTACTGAATTGAATCCAAGACAAGTGTAATGAACACAACGTGAAGACACCATTCATAAGAAAAAGTAATTATAGTGGGCCGGTCTGATTGTCTGTGTGTGATGTTTAGCCCCGTGCATGAATGGAGTAATTGTTGTCAGGTTCAGTCACCACCACCTGCTCAGAAATTGAAGCTGCTGATTCTAAACTATTTTCCTTAGCTACATATTTTCATAAAAATATTTTCTTTATTTGAATACAATTGAATAATTATATACCCCAGTTTTCCATGCAAAAATGTACCACATGTTTGCTCAGATGGAGTAAACTGAGTAATATTTTCTGTGTAAATATATATCATTAAGTACTCGGAAATCGATTAGTTTCCTAATGGCTTATAAATTTGTTTGATGTTATGACTACAAACAAAATTTCACAAGGTACTGTACACGTGTAAATACTCCTTCAAAGAGAGTATTTAAGTACAGTACTGTATATGTTTCAAAGTTCATTTTATAGAAGAGGGCTGAGTTGGTGTATGCAAGGTAATAGTGGGAGTGAGATGGTTCAGGGCGAAAAAGAACATTTTGGGCATTATGCCTTTCGACTCATGGTGTTTGTCATTAAGGCAGTCAGTCTTGTTACATCAACACATCTATCCCCAGCATACAAGGTTGCAATCCTGATTCTTCTTACTTCTAGGTGAACAGGGACATAGGGGGCTGGGAAAATTGTCTAACGATTCCACTGACTCAAACCTGGGATCTCTCAATTGCTAGGCGAACATGATAACCATTACACCATCAGTACTTCCTGTTCAGGGCGAGTTAGTAAATAGCTATTATATCTGATTAAAGGACTGACCTAGAGTTCCAAGTCGGTATTGTATAGCCACCAGTACCACGTCTCGTGTCAGTAGTGGCAAGGGAGATCCACCAAACATGTCAGGGTTCCCTAACATATAACCACCTCCGTGGATGAACACCATCACAGGCAGGTTAGGCTCCCCAATCTGCCAATATATTAAGTATTTATGGTTAGTGCCACCTTATATTAAATATTGTTAATTGGTCAGATTTTTCTAATTCCTATGTTCCTATTCACCAATTAATATTATTATAATACAAAGCGTGTACCCGGTCATAGACTGGGAGATGAAACTATCCCGACCATCATGATCTGAACATTCTTCTTAGTGATGTATCGACAATACGAGAAATGGGTTTACATATACTGTACACAGTACAGTATTAGTACAGTCACAGTTAATATGGTGTGAGGAGGATGGGTGCATAAGCAGGGACAAGGCTTACTCATAGGTCTTGTACAGTAAGGGGTTAAGGAAAAGGTGGAAGGAGGGTGGCGGGTCAGCCACTCACAAACTATTATTTATTTTGTAAATATCAGATAAGAGACTATTCCTGGTTCTCAACTGTAAGGGAGGGTTCAGATTCTAAAATCAAAGGTATATTTTCAAACATCCCAATATTCCATTGTACATTAATTAAGCACAGTTTTCTCACATACTTGATGAACACTTACCACACTACCGTGCACTGCTCGGTGAGCTTTAATAATTAATTTAAGATTGAGAGAAAACTGTTCTATCTATCTTGTTATAGTGATAATACAGTCATAGATTACAGTATACATCTATCAAACAGTCTGTGCTCATTGCCTTCTCGTACTCAAGTGCTGCTGCCGACCATTGACTATCGTAACAGCATGATTACTAACTCAGCAGCGTAGAGTGCAGTCATGTCTCACTATGCAGTGTGACCGGTGAGAACACTGTCTGCCATTAATTACTTGTTAGTGAGGATGAAACTTTACTCTCACATTACCCACACCCAACATGACCTACCGTAGGAGTGTAGATGTGGAGGTACAAACAGTCTTCCTCTCCTATAATGCTCACATTTCCAGTAAACAAGGATTTCATGTCCAGCTGGGTACATGGTGGTGGATCAAAGTTCTCCCGGACTCCTGACCACGCCTCAGCCGGTTTTGGGTTCTGGGGGAGAGAAATTAGAATGGTGGGGCGAGACTAAGCATGCACCTCACACACTTCATGATTCATATACCGGGTATGTATTTCTAAGTTGATGAAGGTGAAGACTAAGAACTAGAGTCTCCTAATGCCTATACGATTTAATTAAATAAAATAAGAGGTCCAAAATTACGTCCAATATCTTTTGTGATGCCTAGACAAATTGCGTTTGAGGGGACAAAAGTCGTAATGAGAAGGAAATGCGGATGACGGTAGTACTCCAGAGTTGACCAGTCATGTATATAAAAGACTGAAAGTACCGTACGCAGGTTAACTCTTGCATTAGGGAGCTGGGGCAAAAAAGTGGTGACTGGGTAGCTTGGTGAGTGTTGAATGTTCTCCAAAGGGCAGGAGGAAGCATATCATGAGTTCAGGAGAGCAATGTCCTATTGCTGGTCTTACCCAGTGGCGTCGTGAGGGGGGGGCTGGGGGGGACATATGTCCCTGGGCGCAGTATTTAGGGGGGCGCCAATTACCAATTTGAAGTTGGGGAAAATTATATTGCTTTGCTTATACCAAAGTGAATCTGAAATAATGAAGTTAAACATTTCCTGAAAAGATTAGTGCACTCAAGCCATATTTTAATTTATTTTTTCTTTATATTAATTATGAAACTTTACTTTGGTTTTAGAAATGGGTAGGCATCTTCATTAGTATTCACGTAAATAAGTTAGATGAACAATTCATTTTTAAAGACTAAAGATTAAAAGAAAATCGTTTCCAAGTGGCTTTAAATTGAACCCCCCAGCTACATAGGCTCACTTCGCTCTCTACCCACCCACCATCAAGCCCCTTATTGGGGCGCCATAACAATCTTTGTCACCGGGCGCCAACAACCCTCGTGACGCCACTGGTCTTACCTTGAGTCTGAGGAGTCCAACGGGAGGCTTGGCATAAGGAATACCCCTGAAGGAATAAAAACTCCTGTCTGGCCCAGCCTCACGGATAATCCCTGTCAGGGGGCCCTGCCTGGTTTCTACGTGCAGTAAGGATTTTTCAACGCCCTCTGCTGTCATCATCATCCCCATCGTTGCCACAAACAAGAGCAACTGCAGGATCATTGTAGCTCGTACCATTCTGCAAAACACAACACCTGTACTTGCTAATTAACATATGATGATTGTGTAATTGTGTAAGCGTAATTGTGGAAACTTTTTTGCCGTGGCCACCCCCTTGGGGGGAGTTTCCGGAGGGAACGAGGCGTCAGAGCTATAGATAGATAGATAGATTGTGTAAGTGATCAAGTCATCTTTGGTTAAAAAAGGATGCCTTTGCTCACAACCCCACTACAGAACCCAGTCTTAAGGCCGCTTTACACCTAGCCAAAATGACCACCGAACTCCGCTGAATCACTGTGCATACAAATTTCTTCCATGTTTTTCCACACTCTAGGCCGGAGTACCGGTATGGTTGAGGCTCTGGGCCCACCGGGAATTTTGTGAGATCCCTATTTTCTGGCTGAATTGCAAATAAATAACCCATGTGTGTTGGATGCGCATAGCTTACGTGTGGGATAATATGATGTTCGTCTCTGTTCGTCCGAAGCTGAAGCACACTTATTTATACTGTATATATGACACACATAAGTCATTCGCAAAATTCATCTATCACACGTGTGACGTGTAGTCACTTATCCTATGTGCATTGGACACTCACAATCCACATTCCCTAGCCCACCTGAGTTGAAACCCGAGATCTGATTCTGAAGCAGGAGGTTTCTAATGGATGGTGTATGGTGGGCTGTCGTCTCTGCCTTCAGCTCAGATTGGCTTCAAGGACAAGGAGTCCGTTCTGGGTGGGGCAGAAATTGGAATCCCCCTATCAACGATAGACAACCGATAGTGTTAACTGTTAATAACGTTAGGTAATAATGCCAGCAGCAGTAACGAACATATTCACAGTACCGAAGTCCATGTACGATACAGTACGAAAGTGTGGGTGCCTCGAGACGTGTGCAAGAGCAGGTACTGCCAAGAGCTTTCACATTAGATGTTCGAGCACACGTCTGGACGCGAGTTACGAGTATTGACTACTGAGTCATGTTCGCAATATCGTCGAATCATATTTTCAAACAATTGTCTAAAATTTCTAAATACTATTGCAAACATTCATTTAAGCATGGTAAAAACAGTGTTCACAATAGAAGATCAAGCACCCATGTGGACGCACCCCAACGTGAGACTTAAATTTGAGTGTGTACAGTCCTGGAATCACTAATATATCCTTAAGAATATTACTACACACTAATTCAATAAACCTTAGAAAGTTACAAGATCAAGGTGACTGGAATGGTGGATGCAGCAGCAACAGCAGCAGACAGCAGTCTCCTGACTCCTCGAGTAGACGTTTACGTAGCCTATTATCCTTATCGTCAGGGTCGTCGTCACCTCCCTATAAGTTCCTAACTGAGACTAGTTGCCAACTTGCCAGCTACCTCCAGTCACCTCCTACCGAGACTATTCAATAGTTGCCAGCAGCGTTGCTAGATTTCCAAACCCATATTATCGTACCTGGATATTAAAATTATTGCATTTCGACCCTCATTATCGCACTCACATAACAAGAATGATTTTTCACACAAATCGAAAATTTTGTCAGAAATTATATACGTATCTGTATTGAGATATTAATTAACATTATACTGTACAGAAGTTATTAAAAAACGCTAATTGTAATGTACATACCAACGGTGTACAGTACCTGAAATTATAATTTTGTAATCCATTTTTTCAAATCGGAGAACATTTAAAAATCAATATACTGTAAACAGGACGGCGGTAACATACCATTTTTTATAATAATAGTATAGGCCTACCTGCAGAGTACATTATATAATATATACCAATAAACTTTAGTAGGTACAATACTTACGAATCTAATGGTCATTTTGTCGTTCCTCCATGTATATATCAGCAGATTCCTTCACAGCCTAAGCAATTTCTTAAAGATTATCGTATATTTTGCCGATATATCACACATTTTCTAAATTTATCGCATTATCTCATATCGCACCGAGGGCCAAATTATCGTATTTTTCGATAATTGTCGCACATCTGGCAACGCTAGTTGCCAGCAGTCCCAGCAGCCAGCAGGGCTCTCAGAAGTCAGACTGTCAGAACTGATTTGTGGATTTTCCTTAAAAGTCATGACAAACTTCCTTTGATCAACATAATTTTTCTCACATTTCAAACTCACTCATTTAAAGTAGCTAAATGGGTATTTTATCACTGAGTCGATAGATTTTATTACACAATGACTAAAGCATCAGTGAATGAAGTGGTGCCTCTGTTTGCCTGCCGTTATCTAGATAACAAAGGTACAAAAGTACAGAATGTCATGGTCACAGTTGACTCTTTGGTCCCACATCTGCATGGTTACGGCTGCCTATTGATCCAGAATATTAAATCAGATAGGCAGTAGCTATTTTGATATATTACTTATGTATCTGCCAGCTGATCCATAACTTCGACCTTTTTGTACAATATATTCGCACTCTAGGAATAAACTCAATAGTTCCCATAAATCTAATAGCATTTGTTAATAATCTATATAATAGGCCCATTTATACGTACGTACATGTGTAACTCTATGTTTTTAACTCATGTTTCTTATGAACCAGTATTTTTATTTTTTTTATTAATAACTTTTTTGTACAATTTTATAGTTGTCTGTTGGGTTGCAGGTCAGCATATGCTTTGCTAGCCTTCTCCGTGTATGCCTTGACAACAACAAACTTTTCAATTCAATTCCCGACGTCACGAACCTAAGAAAAACTGCCACTTTTCACCAGATAAAATAATTGTTAACGCCTAAGTTGGGGAAGTCCTCGATCGGTGATCTCTTTCCCGCATGATTTCGGCCTCATAAAAATGTATAATTAGAGGTGAAAAACTGTTCTGATTGCTCTAATTTTTTTTAACATAGAGCATTGTTCTTTCAGAAACATAGTGTTATTTTGTTTTAAGCCAAAGGTGCAGGTATGAACTAATATAAATGTTATTAGTTCTGCCAACCCCTGTACTATTTTATGCTTGTAATTGCTGTTTTACTGTATGTTGCACACCAATTCTTATCTATGATGTTAATATAATTACTGAATAATAACATCTTAAAGTGCAGACGTACGATGTATCAGTAATTATCGCGGGGAAGATTTTACAAAATACATCTAAACTCGGCCAACACTCCGTTCCCCCACTTCTATATTAAAACCGCTGGCGATCACACGCAACCCTTAAGTTAGTGACCCCGGGAATTTCATGTACAACATAAAATCGACGGTCTCATAACAAGTCTTGCATACAAATATAATTAACAACGTCTATATTTTATATGCTTTTAACTTTAATTAACATGCATGTTTTCACTGCGTATTGATATCTGTTATACGTTACTAATGTAGTAACAATTAATGTTTTTTACACTAATTTCATTTCAATCTTTCTTGCTTGGTAGTATGTTAAACAGAACCTAATTTCCCTATACATTAAATAATAATATTTAAAAATATCAATCCCTTTATAACTTTTCTGATTACGACATGTAGTTGCCAAAAAAGGTATTGCAACAACTATTCATACAACATTAAATATATTAATATCCATAGTTGTTTGTAGGGATTATAAGTATGTATTACAGAAGGATGTGTATATTTCCTTCTGTTATACATGTTTATAGTCCCTACAAATAGTTGTGGATATTACTATGGTTAAAGTTCTATCAAGATTTGTTGCAATACTTTTTTTGGCAACTGTACATCCAGTCACCATGACTTTGCTAAGTCACCATCATGTCTTGCTACGTCACCCTGACTTTGCTACTAACAGACTACCCACCCAGCTCATAATACAACAATCTTGTTCGTAAAGATGTGAGACGTACTCCCTAGCTGTCCCTTTCTGAGCAGCAGCTGGCATTTAGGGGGAAAATTATATTGCTTTGTTTACACCAAAGTGAATCTGAAATAATAAAGTTAAACATTTCCTGAAAAGATTAGTGCACTCAAGCCATATTTTAATTCATTTTTTCTTTATATTAATTATGAAACTTTACTTTGGTTTTAGAAATGGGTAGGCATCTTCATTAGTATTCACGTAAATGTTAGATGAACAATTCATTTTTAAGGACTAAATATTAAAAATAATAATTTGCAAGTGGCTTTAAATTGCTTCTATGAGTATTCATAGAAACCCCCAGCTGATTAGGCTTGCTTCGCTCGCCACCCACCCACCATCACGCCCCCTATTAGGGCGCCATAACAATCTTTGTCCCCGGGCGCCAACAACCCTCGTGACGCCACTGCTTCGTGCTACCTGTACTCTTGAAAGATATTATTTGACATGAACTAAGTTAGATATAAACATTGCAGGAAAATACTAATGCTTCAGCAATTTTTATAATCATAGGAAGTATTATTATTAGACCAGCCAACACGACTATAATCAAACAAGAAGAGAGCAAATGGAAAGGTCGCTGGTAGGCTTTCTGTTTCACCATAACTAAAACATTCGCGTTAAACGCTTCATTTTACTTATTAAGTAACTGGAGAAGCAAGTCACACACCCATTATTGACCAGTCACGACTGTTTAAGGAGCAACACACTGGACATAGTAATATTTACTGTACAAATAAAATTTAATGGATATATATATATGTAATACACAGATGATAATGATGTTCATTAAATTTATTCACTACTTAAAACCACAATCCATACACAATATTATAAGACTCCGGGGCCAGTAGGTTGCATCCAAGTTGTTCTTTCTGTACATGCCAAACATCAAGGAAGAAAACTTGGATATGACGGAAAACTAGTTAAAAAATACAATTTATTTTAAAAGTGTAGGAAGGGGAGAGACAAAAAAAAAGTTTTACAAAGAAGTATAAGTGAGAGGAAATACTGTACAGTATATCAATAACCTAAATAATATTTGTGAAACTAAAAGTCTCTTTTTTTTATCTATAATTGTAATTTGACTTACGATCATTTCGACTTACACATGCCTATCAAAAATTATCCCTGTTATAAGTTGAGGATGATCTATATTATGAAAATTGCAAGATATGGTATTGGAAATTGATATCAAAACTGGATTAAAGCATTTGACACACAAATGACACTAGGGTAGTGGTAAATGGAGAAACAATAGTGGCCAGTGACAAGTGGGGTACTGCAATGAGAGACCTTTGCCATTTGTGCTATTCATCAATGACTTGCCTGAGTGTCACAAATGACATTGACAAGTGGTTGCTTATCAAGTGGAAAAATATGTGGATAGGAAGAACTAATGTTGAGTACCTGAGCTACACAATTGAGACAACAGGGAAAGACTATGCAAGAAAAGGATGGTGGAGTCATACTGTATTTGATGAGAAGCTCAGTTTTACCGACTAGCTGGCAGAAAAGGTAAACAAGGCAAGTAAAACTGTGGGTCTAATTAGAAGTATCATAATTACTCTGGATGCTAAAATCTTCAAAGCCATTTTTTTTTTTGCACTGGTAAAACCTCACACTGAGTATCCCAATCAAAGCCTGTGAGTGACATAAACATTGGTCGCACCAGTCCGTATCTTCACATGGTACAACAAATGAGATAGTGATATAAAAGAAAATTCATTACATTGCTTTTAATACTTTGCAAGCCTGAACTTACATGTAATGCATAGTTCATAGTCAGGACTCCCTTCCCTCCTTTCTCATTTACTTGTCTTCCATAATTTATTGTCACTTGACTCTGAGTCACTGATCAGAAATGTGGTATCAGTAATGCTCTGGCTGGGTCCAAAAACTGAGATGCCATATGAAAAATCCTGGAGTGAAGAATCAGATCCCATAGTTCTTTCCAGTTCTGAAACTGCTATTAAAAATGATCTCAAATACTAAACAACATGCTAGATCTGAAATAATAGTAAAACAGTGCTACACAGTAACACATAGTGTTACAGTATCAGTATTGCTAGTCAGTGTCCGACTCGCACCTCGTGTGCATTGTTACTGACTTAATTATACCATTGATTCTGATTAATTTGTTCACCTACATTGCTTTATCATCACCTAACATTCAGACACTTTCTTAGATTGAGGTAAAGGGTATACTGTAGGTGTGGATTGATAAGAAATGTGGTATCAGTTGGAATCAAGAGGGCACATGTCAGAAGGCTACTAGAGATGGCAGTATAACGTAAGTCTGAGTGACAAATACTGGGTAAGGAAGATATTCCAGATACCTGGGGCTTTGCGCAGTGGCAATATCGTAACCAATGAGGTTAAGAGGTGCGGCCACTGGGCACAAGCTAACATCAGCTATTGGGAAAATTTCAAAACACCTCGGTGACCTACCCTTCCCCAGGAAGGGTAGGTAAGTCTCACCCCGCCTCCACGCGGTAACCTCGGGTGACACCTCCCTAATTTTAATTTTATTTTATTGTAACTTGGAGGTGAAGCTAAAGGGGGAGGCGGTGTGGGGACAGTTTAGGTTCCCCACATATAGGTTTTAAATTTTTTGTAAATTTTTTTTGTATTGTATATATTTTAAGTGGATGATTGTAGTTTTCTTTTATTTTATGTATTGCTGTGGTGTTTTTAATTTATGACAATGCTGGTGGCCCGTGTCCCTCCGGGAATGAGCGCTGCGTTGGCCTTGCCAGCCACCAGCGGCCCCCCAATGGGGGGGAGGACGGCTGCGGCTAGTGGCGGGGAGGGGTCTCCGGTCTGTCCTGTAGGGGACAAGGGAGGGGAAGAATGCTTGAGAGTAGTTGGAATTAATGTGAATGGAATGACGAATGAAGTGAAAAGGAGAGAGATAGTAGAGTGTACGAGGAGGAGTAGGATAGATGTATGTGGAATAACAGAGACACATGTGAAAGGATGGGGTTTGGAAGAGAGTGGGGATGGAGGGAAGAGTGTGTTGTGGGAAGGAATGGAAGGAGGTGTAGCATGGACAGGTATGGATGAAAAGAGTAAAGGGAGGGGAAAAGAAGGATGTGCATTGTTGGTGTCTGGGAGGGTGTGGAAAGGAATAGATGGACATGGAAGGAAGGGTACAAGAATAGTATGGATGACTGGAAAGATTGGGATTGTTAAGTATGCTTGGGTCTGCGCATATGCTCCGGTAAATGCGCAGACCAAAGTAGGAAAGGAGAAAATGAGAGAGTTCTGGAATGATTTGATTGACTGCCTGAGGATATTTGAGAGTGGGAGGAGGATAGTGATGATAGGAGACATGAATGGGAAAGTAGGGAATGAGAAAAGAGGAAGTGTAGTAGGCAAGTGGGGTGTGAATGGAATAAATGAGAATGGTGAGTGCCTGGTGGATCTGTGTGCCGAGGCGGGGTTGTTCCTCGCCAACACCTGCTTCGAGCACAAACTGATCCACAGGTACACTTGGAAGAGGAGAGATGAAAGAGGTGAGCAGATGAGTCTGATTGATTATGTAGCTGTGGATGAAAGACTGAGAAAAGATGTGTTGGATGCAAGAGTGGTAAGAGGCATGTTCCAGTGCTCTGACCACTATGCGGTGTTGGCGAGAATTAGGGTCCGGGCAAAGTGGGAGTATGGTAGGAAGGATAGAGGGGGGAATGAAAGGGAGGTAGCAAATGGAAGATTGAATGATGTTGAGTACGGAGAGGTTTATAAGAGGAGGGTGGGTGAGATGCTGGAGGATGCAAGGCTGAGTATGGGGGAGGGAGTGGGAGTGAATGATGCGTATGAGATGTTCAAGAATATAGTGATGAAGACAGCAGCAGGGGTTGTGGGTTATAAGGCACAGAAGAGGGGCAAGAAAGGGAGTGCATGGTGGACGGAAGAAATGAAAGATGCTGTAGATGAGAAAAGGAAAGCATATAGGAGAACATTGCAAAGGAATGTGTCTGAAGAAGTGAGAGAGAGATGGAAGAGAGATTATAATGCATGTAAGAGACAAGTGAAGAGGATGGTGAGTGAGAGTAAAAGGAGAGTGGATGAGGAATTTGGTAGGAAACTAAGTGAAAAGTTTAGAGAGAACAAGAAATTATTTTGGAAGGAGGTAAAAAAAGAGAGAGGAGAAGGAAAGTCTGGTAGCGTGAGAATGAAGAGAGAGGATGGAGTTACGGTGAGTAGAAGTGAGGAAGTGAGAGAAGTGTGGAAGAGGCATTTTGATCGTTTGATGAATGAGGGGACGGGAGGGGAGGCAGTGGTGACATGCATGGGGATGGAGGCAGGTAGTAGAAGACAGGATGCTCAGGGAGAATTAAGAAGGGAAGAGATTAGGAAAGCAATAGGCAAGTTGAAGATGGGAAAGGCACCGGGGGTAGATGGGATAACTGCTGAAATGTTAAAGTATGGGGGGGAGGTAGTGGTGGAGTGGATGTTGCTTATATGTACATTGGCTTGGAGGCAGGGAGAGGTGCCAGAGGATTGGAGGAGGGCTAGTATTGTACCGTTGTATAAGGGGAAGGGGAGTAAGGAGGAATGTGGTAGTTATAGGGGAATAAGCCTTCTTAGTGTACCGGGGAAGGTGTATGGAAAGGTTCTAACTGAGAGACTGATGGAAGTGACAGGGAATAAAGTTGGTGAGGAACAGGGAGGGTTCAGAAAGGGTAGAGGATGTGTGGACCAGATATTTGCGCTAAAATCGATAGTGGAGAAATATATAGGGAAGGGTAAGAAGTTGTATGCTGCCTTCATGGACTTGGAGAAGGCATACGATAGGGTTGATAGGAGAGCTATGTCAGAGGTGCTGAGAATATATGGTGTTGGGGGATCTCTACTGAAAGGTATTGAGGCTTTTTATGCAGATGCAAAAGCATGTGTGCGGGTAGAGGGTGTTCTGAGTGAGAGTTTTAATATTAGTGTAGGGCTGAGACAGGGATGTGTTATGTCACCATGGTTGTTCAATATATATATGGATGGGTGTATGAGAGAGATGAAAGCCAAAGTGAATGGTCTGGGGGTGAAGTTGAGGCTGAATGAAGTAAATTGGTCCTTGGCGGCAAGTTTGTTTGCAGATGACACTGTGCTGATGGCTGAGAGTGAAAGGGAGTTGCAGAGAGTGGTGGACGAATTTCAGTCTGTATGTAAGCGAAGGAAACTGAAGGTGAATGTGGGTAAAAGTAAAGTGATGGTGTTTGAGAGAGCAGAAACTGAAGTGATTGACTTTGCTACACCTTACAGAGTGGAAGTACCAACTGGGACGAAGTGTGAGATAACCCTAAGGGGTGAGAAGATGGAGGAAGTGAATGAGTTTAAGTACCTGGGGACAGTTATGTGTAAACATGGAAGTATGGAAGGAGAAATTAGGGAGAGAGCAGTGAAGGGTAGACAGGTCATAGGATCACTGGGGAGGATAATGAAGGGTAGAAGTGTGAGTATGGAAGTGAAAAGGGGACTAAGGAACAGTATAATCTTGCCAACACTGACGTATGCGTCGGAGACCTGGACATGGAGTAGGGCTCATCAGTCAAGAATAGGTGCTGTGGAAATGAGTTATCTGAGAGGTGTATGTGGACTGACAATGTGGGATGGAGAAAGTAATGAGAGTGTGTATAAGAGATGTGGTATGAGTGAGAAGGCAATTGGTATTGAGTGTGGAGTGGTTGAGAGAGTGAAACGTAATACTTTGAGGTGGTTTGGACATGTAGAGAGAATGCAAGGTGAGGAGTTTGTAAAGAAGGTGTATGGAAGTGAAGTTGAGGGATGTGGTGTGAGAGGCAGACCACCAGTTAGATGGCAGAACAGAGTGGAAGAGTATGTGAAGGAGAGAAACGTGAGGGGGAGGGGAGGGCTGGACCAAGTAAGGAGGGAGTGTTGGAACAGGGTAGACTGGAGACTTTTCTGCCGTGGCCACCCCCTTCGGGGGAGTTCCCGGAGGGAACGAGGCGTCAGAGCTATAGATAGATAGATAGACCTGGGGCACTACAGCTGTAATTGCAAATATAGTAAGCCAAATTCCTTTACTGATAGGGGATCAGCCAAAGCCATCTGCACCTGAATAAACTGAGCTGTAACTTTAAGGACAGTGTCTGTGGGCAACCTCAGGCTACCTGAATATAACCTGTACGTATGTAGTAGGGGAGGTGGCCGAGTGGTTAGTGTTCTGGACTCATACCATAGAGGTCGGGAGATCGATCCTCTCAGGTGAGGGTCTGAGAATATTTACTCTTCCGATTTGAGTGTCAGGCACTAACTATAAGGCCACCGAACGTCGTAAAACACCCTCACTGGTACCATAACAGCTGCAGTATTTGGGAATTACCCTCACTTCCCTCTCTCTGTGGCTGGGTACCAGTTCGGAAGTCGTGACGTGTGTGTGTGTGAGCAGCAGTTGACCTGGGCCACGATAACGGGCTTGATTAAGCCTATGTCCAGTGTCGGATCATAAAAAAAAAAAAAAAAAAAAAAAAAAAAAAAAAAAAAAAAAAAAAAAAAGAGACATGTAGCCCCGAGTATGTATGGAAAACTGTACTGTAGTTGACAAGGATGCTGTAGATGAGTATGTGGCGATAGAAGAGCCAACCCTTGCAGGTAACAAAGAACTTTATGGAATGATGAGTTTCGAATGTCAAGAAAGCATGTAAAATATTACTGTATATTGTATGAATTTTTTTTTATTTAGTAAAATATGAGAATATGTAACTAGTTTTCTACCATGATTAATATTCTTTTGAGAATATATAAATAGAAATGGAAATATTAAACTATAGACCCAGGTACAGTCAGCAGCAAAGGTTTCCTTAATTTCCACCTGTGTTTGTATGAGCCTAGTGATGTTTTATCACAATTTAAATGCAGAAATGACAGACATAGTTCTCATGTGGTAAATTTCTTATGTATACCGATACAAAATGCAACTTTATCTGGTCCTATTAGTACTTTATTACTAAATCCATGGGATGGATGCATATTTATGCTGCCAACATACTTAGTGCTGCTTACATAAAATATCTTTACAAAAATATTTTTTTTAATTACTCTAACCATAGCAATATGGTGATTCCATTTTACCTACTGTCCTTTACTCTGACTAATACTATTTGATTTCACATTTTACCAAGAACCAGTGGGGTTATAATTTTATCTTAGCAGACTGAGAGAATAAGAGGTGCTGGAAGACTTAAAGATTTTTTCTATCTCAGGTCTTGGTTGAATTTGTTTGTCTCTCTTACAACTGGGATATCAGGCCAGCCCCAGTTAGACAACACACACATCCAGGGAAATATCACCTATACTAGCTGTATCCAGTACATACCTAAGAATACCTTTTTCTCAATACACCACATTACTGCAGTGGAATGGACAGGTAGGCTCCCAGTAAACCTTACCAACTGATGTGCAGAAGCTGATGTTGTTCTACCTTAACCAGTCTTAAAAAGGGAAGTTTTAGGCTCACTCCATATAAACAAGAACTAACACAAGCAGTCCTAATAATTCAAAATTCATCTTCTGTGGCCACGCCTGAGATGGAGATCCTGGAAGAATCCAGGAGTTCAAGATATATAGACAGATAGAAGAACAGATAATATTTACTGTTGCTTACACTCATCTGCCTGTCCACTGCTTACCACCTGCACAACTGGAGCCTGTAGTTTCTTCATCATTATTCTTTTTCTTTGCGCTTTCTGCTCCCCATCCTCTTTCTTCACTTCAGCCTCTTTGACCTTAAAAAAAGAGTCAAGTTACTATTAACATGATCACTAAAAACTCTATCCTACTTTATTGGGGGGTGGACTGAGGATTCAAAATACAACCAAATTATATATCACATTCAGTTTCACCTACAGTATTGGTGGTTCATTTCAGTGCACGAGAGACCCTACACTACACCAGTTGGTGATGTTGCTAAAGTTCCTCAAGCTGTCTGACTGAGCAGCCCTGAGCCCCTGAGGAGAGCCATGACCTGAACTGCTCTTTCCCACAGTGCCCTCTGAGAGTGTATGTGTTGTTGGCAAATATGATTGTGTGCATTGCAGTCTTCCATAATGTGTTTAATAGATTGGGATGCTATGATGCATCCTGGACATGCATCCACAATGGCTCCATCCAGCTTCTTCTGATATGTTAGAAGGGCCAGGTGGTGGCCACATCACAGCCTGGTCAAGTGGACTCTGTCCTTCCGGGGAAAGGAGGATTTAAGAACCTTCAATGTCATAATACTTGTAAGAAATCAGGTTCTGAATAGTGACTATGATAATGAAAAGGGATAAAATATATATATATATATATACCCGGTATATATATAGTACATACCTGGCCATCACATTCCTGCACCATCACCAACTCTCGTAGTTGGACACACTTCTTCCCTTTCTTCCTTTCTACAATAATGGGACACTCATTTTCTTCGTTTCCTTCTCCAGCATGGCTGATATCTTCATTTATTTTCTTCTCACCAACACAAGCTGAAACTGTATGATAAGAAAGATTTTATTTTGTATTGTAGAAAGAGAATGAATAATCTACTACTGCATACTGCATAAAAAAGGGCAGATATATTCTGTCTGTTGAGAATGATTCATATTGACAAGTATGTTGTGTAGGTGGGAGGTAAACACAGGATAGAGCTTTGAGTTATTTTATTACTCTTACGTTTCGGACTACACAAAGTCCATCTTCAGAGAGAAATGGCATAGAGAAGAAGGTACCCCGAGGTATACTGGTGGTGGCCGGTGCAATGTAGGCCACCACCGGTATATATATCTCGGGGTATCCTCTTCTCTATGTCATTTCTCTCTGAAGATGGACTCTTGTGTAGTCTGAAATGTAAGAGTAATAAAATAACTTAAAGCTCTATCCTGTGTTTACCTCTCACATACACAACATACTGTACTGTATCTGTCTTGTTTTGTTGTCCAAAAATTCTGTCTCAATTTCCAATTGACTAGCTGTATCCGGTACCTACCCAAGAATATCTTTTTCTCAATACACCACATTACTGCAGTGGAATGGACAGGTAGG
This sequence comes from Petrolisthes manimaculis, assembly GCA_034508575.1. NCBI lineage: Eukaryota > Metazoa > Arthropoda > Malacostraca > Decapoda > Porcellanidae > Petrolisthes > Petrolisthes manimaculis. Next base: position 137,283 of record JAWZYT010002638.1, read on the forward strand.
CTCCCAGTAAACCTAACCAACTGATGTTGTTCTACCTTAGCCAGTCTTAAAAAGGGGAGTTTTAGGCTCGCTCCATATAAACAAGAACTAACACTCTTTATCCCAGGTTACTCCCTGAGTAAACCAACTTCAAATCTGAGTTGGTCTCTCTCTCCCCATCGAAGTATGCCTATCATTCTTATCACCACCTCCACTCCCAATGCAAATACTGTAAGTTCGCCTATTACACATGCTCTCAATGCGATTTATTTTATGCCCGACGAACCCCAAATCAGAACCATTTATTATCTTATGCACGATGCTTCCACAAAGCACGTTTTTGTGGGCAAGAGTGGTGGAACATCCGCCAGTATGAATATTAATTACTTGACCAAAATTTTACAATTTATTTTCTTAGATATTGTTTTAAATTTGTATTTCTTTTTTTATTTGCTAGCCATTGCAACTTATTAGTAATGATGACTAAATATATGTTGGCTTAACAAGGTTTTACTGTACATCAAAGAGATCACCTCAAACTTCTATTACTCTGTTCATTCTATAAGACAAACTTACCTATTTCTTTGTGTGGTTTTGCAACTTCTTCTGGTGTGGTAGGGTTAAGTAGTTTCTCTTTCAGTTGCTGTGGTTCATCCACTGTTGGTCTGTTTGGAGCCATCTCTTTTGTGGTGTCACCAGCAAATCCAGGAATTTTTTCTACCACTCTCTTTGGTTCCTTGGTATCAGAACCTGAAAAGGATTACCAGGTACACATACCGTACTTTAATACAAGTACAGTCGGCAGTATACGTTCGCTTCATTTGCACCTGCGTATGTATTAGCTATAGTGATCTTGTAATACAATTTTAATGCAGAAATGACAGATATAGTTCTCATATGGTAAATTACGTATGTTGTTGGAATAAAAACTGGTTCAGAATGCAACTATCTGGTCATATTAGCAATTTTAAGTACATGAGATGGACACGAATTTATGCTGCCGGCTGTACTTTGAACAAACTGAATGATTGTAATGCAAAGCAGGTAAAATTGAATATAACACTTGATACGAATAGAAAACAACCTAAGATTTTTTCTAGGGTACACTACTGTCAAGCCTTGATTTATATTCATGATAAGACATGAGTGGGGAGTTTATTCTTGCAAAAAGTGCACCAACCAATTCTTTCACCCTTCTTAGTCGCCAATTCTTCTAATTTGACTCGCAGTTTGATGATCTCTGAATTGGAAGCATCTCTGGAGGTTTCTGTCTGGTGCAACTTTCGCTGTAGTTGAAGAATACGGTCACTCAGAACAACCTTCTCGAACTCAGCTGTACGTAAATCTTGATCAAGATTTGCAATCTTTTTCCTTGAAAGAAATTATACATACAGTTTTAAAAGTAATTATTGTGTACAAGCACAAGTGCATAAATAGGAGACACTGTGTTGGCTCTTTCACAAAAACACCTTTTGATACAAAAGCATAGAGACTGGAAGCCCCATACCAAGGCTGAGCATAGTTGTCAAACGACAACTGAAATTCAACTCACTGATTCTCTGCATAGAGGTCCTTGAAGAATTGGTTACCATCCTGGTCTTCAGGGTCCTCCTGAGGAAAGAATACTAGGTACAGTATATAATAATACATAAAGAAGTAACCACTTACCATAAAATTCCAAACTGGGAGCATACATCCTCATGTGTTTCATCAAATTCATTTTTACAAAAGTTAATACCCAAGAACCTGTACATTTCTTTCTCTTAATATTTATGGCAATTATTAAGATCCACAGTACAATACAATCTTTAGTATCTCTGGTTTTAATGGGAGTGTTTGTAAACTTGTAAATAATTCTATATCAATACACATAGCACCTGTGGTGACCTTACCAATGACAAGGTTCACAGTACCAGAAACTTCCTCAGTATCTGTAGTACATAAAGTCAAGTGAGAAAATAAGCATAACAGTTGTTGTTTTTGATGATGTTCTCCCGGGGCAGAATGGCCTCCTGCCCCACATACTGTACCCCCACCTTAGTACCATATCAGTACAGGGTTGGGGCAGAGATGGGTAAGGATATAATGACTATTAAATATTGACATGGATGATGACAAAAATGAAAATGGGAGAGAGAATACAAGGCGAGGAATTTGTAAAGAAGGTGTATGGAAATGAAGTTGTGGGACGTGGTGTGAGAAGCAGACCGCCGATTAGGTGGCAAAACAGAGTGGAAAAGTATGTAAAGGAGAGAAACATGAGGGGCAAAAAAGGGTTTGAACAAGTAAGGAGGGAGTGTTGGAAGAGGGAGAACTGGAGACACTTCTGCTGTGGCCACCTCCTTGGAGGGAGTTCCCGGAGGGAACGAGGTGTCAGAGCTATAGATAGATAGATAGATAGATAGATAGATACGGAGGTTGAGGTATATTGCTGAAGCTGTATGGACTAAAGATATATCGGATATACACATCCGCTTCTGCGGATTATTCACATTTCTTTTTTAATTTGCATCTGTATTAGCAATGCATACAATATCCGCATCTGCATTGGCAATGCAAACAACATCCGTATCCGTGGTATGAGTATGAGGATATTACTCTGCAAAAGTCAGCAAAGTGTACAAAACTACAAAATTCCTAAAATGTATATATTACCTGTATATATTTATAATCATACACTTTTGTTAATTTGGTATTCTGAATAACATTCTGAAAGAGAATAAATAACCTATAGTAGTATACAAATACATGCATGCCTTTGTTAAAATTCAAGTACTGAACAAATGTGCAGTGTGAGGCTGTGAGGCTCAAGAAAGTTTGATAAACTATTTAAATTTAATATAATTTTGCCACTTTCCAAAAAGTGAATCCAAAGGGTGAAGGTTGGGGAAAGTGGTTGGTGGGATGGATGAAGACTTACGTCCACGGCCCGCATCCTGGTAACACATAACTTGGACTGATGTGTCTGAAAGTTGTCTTTCACATTACAGTATAATTAAATATAAAATATAATCCACCTCTGCATCCCCATCCTCAAGGATATGATCATCAGTCATCCGCAATTTTTTCTCACATCCTCATCTACATCCACAATTTTTAAATGTTGATATCCTCATCCGCATATCAGCATTTTTATACATCCGATTCCTCTATATATGGAGTAGTGGTCTCTACTAGTGAGTCCATATACAAATGACATTCTGTTACTGGTGGAGAGTGTAAAGGGACTGAACAAGGCCTATAGATGACCTTTAAATAAAGAGCATGGAAAACAGTGATTTTCTAGGGAATGTTATGAAAAGTCTTCAAGCAAGCAGAAGTGTCTCAGTATGTAATTTGTGACACCCTACAAGGCGAGGAAACTAAATGAGCCGAGATGTGAGTGTTGGAAGAAGTAAGGAATTTGAAGTCTAATATGGTAGAAATTAGCGGACCTAAAATACAGAAGTACTGTAACATGATTAAACATAAGCTAATGCAATATTTGAACTGGAAGGGTTAAGGAAAGTTCATAAGCACCAGTGCAATAGTATATCTTGACTTCATTACCAGCCAATCCTGTCTTGCCTTTCTCACTGATATAGCTAACCACAGTAGACATTTATTTTCAGCTTTCGTAAGTCCATTACTTGCCATATTAACTGCATTACTGTAAAACAGTCATCAAAAGTTTGCAGTGAGAGTTTCATGGTACTTTTCTCGAGGATTCCAAATGGTAAGCTCTTTGGTGCGAGGCAAACTCGACAACATGCATAAACTGGGCAGAAGCAACTTACCTTTGATATGGAAGAGTTGGTGACATGCAAGTTTTCAAGTTCTTGACATTTTTTAGTAAACTTGTCTAGCTGTGCTCTGGCAGAGGTGAGGGACTCTTCCAAATGTTTGAGGTATTCTGCATCAGCACTGTTGTTTGTCATACTCAACAGAGAAGCCACCTGCAGCTGTAATATCATATCAATACTGCATAGGCCTACAGAAGACAATCTGAATTCATAATTTGTTTAACCATACTTATCCTTGTTGTAATGACCAAAGAATATTTACTAAAACAGCATACAGTCAAAATTAAGAAAAGATAATGTGAAGAATTATTGTTAGAAAAGGTCTATCATAAAGTACTGTACAGTATAACATTTAGGTGGCTAACCCAGTACAGTAACTCAGAAATTTTCACATTAGATGCATCATATTAAGAGTAATGTAATAGGATGGAAACTTGGAACATGTGTCATTGAAAAGCTGAGATGCCTTTGTACCTCATTCAGGCTCACACTTTACTCTGCTCACCACATCACACATTCATACTTTCCTACTCAGTGTGTCTGCTATTGCACCTAAGGCTTCTAAGAGTAAAAAGGGGTTGAAACTGAAGCCCTTCAGTCTTCAAATTAAGCATTCTCATTAACATCAGCTGGGATTTCCATGCTCTTGGTGTGTGCAAGGTTTAGTATAAAGTCCCTGATTTTCAGCAGCAGTGATTCAGTGATCGATTAATCTACTCAAAAACACTTTCTTCTCAACACAACACATTACAATATTCTACACAAGACTCTGGGGGTTCTCCTTAGGACAGGAAGTAAATAATTCCTCTGATTTGGGTAGCCAGTCCCCCAGTAAATCCCTTGCCAAATGATATGAAGTTTTTACTTTTCTATCTTGTAGGGGATTTTGTGAGGAAACATGTCATCAAGTCATACCAACAGATTGATGTTATTGCTTGATAATATCTCCTTGGAAATCATACTGTACCTTCATTTTTGCAAGTTGTTGCGTCTTTATATCATACTGTTTCTTGATAATGTTATAATTTGTCTTGTAGTTTACAAGTTGCTTCTCCATGGCCTGGCGCTGATCCTCCACCTCTGCAAAGAGTGAGTTTCCCTTCTTAGATGGGTCAGTTTCTGCCAGTCTAAGACTCTCCACCTCTAGTCGCAGCTCCATCACCTCAGTTTTGTTTTTCTGTAATATTTATAACCAACATTTTTAACACTAATTTTGTATGTCAAGGTAGTAAGGCATATCATAAAACCATTCAACGACATAATTAAAGTATAAATAAAGCATAAAGAAAAAAGAAAAGAAAAATACAATACTTCATTTATTATTGGTGAAACCAAACGTTTTCCACTTACATTTCATACTTTCCTTTCACATCGAATAATACTTATCTATTTCAGGTAAAAAAAAATAACTTTCCCTTTCTCAATTGCTCTTCTCCCTCATTAAATGCTGATATGCCTTCTACTCTCCATATACTATACAGTACTCTCTTCTTTTTCTTTCTGAATTTCATTTATTTGCCCAAAGCATTCATTTCTGACACACATCCTCTCCTGCCTTCTTAACCTTAGAATCCCACAACACCACTCTTTTTGGTAACTGGGACTTTGGCCACTATACTCACATCCTTGGTATCATTATAAAACAGTAAAAGGGTTAAGGGTGTATAGCCTAAGGGAACACTACACGTCATAACTGGCAACATGATACTGGTGGCACCTGTGGCATGCTGATCAAAATGTTTACTGTACAGTACATCTGACAGTATGATATGTACAATCGTGGTCAATAATATCCACTCACATAGGGGTGACTCATTTAAAAGTTTGACAGCTTCCCTCTGCTCATTAGGCTAGTTGAGAAACTTTTCAATACTTAGGCTAAGCACCATCCTCTACTTTACTTCAAACAGCTATTCACTACTCAAAACAGCATTATATGAAACCATGAAAACATTAGTCAGCAATTTGATTGAGGTTCTCATATGTTTATTGAAACTTCTGTCCACAGCTGTACATGAAACTAAAATTTAAAAATTTTCAACTACCGGTACCGCACTAATATCTCTGATTTCCTCTGTGGACGCTTTACAGCTGCTGTTGTAGACAGACACTTCTCTTCCTCTCAGTGGTGTTTCTCTGGGTTCTGACCTATCACCTACAAGTCTCTCACTATACGATTGGGGTACATTCCCAGAAAAGCAATTGTATAATACATTTAAAATTAAATGGGAAAAATAAGTATGCATTCCAAGACTTGTAAGTATAAGCATTAGTACTGTACAGCCAACAACCCATGGCAATATTTCTATTCATTAATGATCATTGCTGTATTTCTTTCCTAACCTCTCTCAAAACTTAGTCTATCTGTCTATTGCTCTGACGCCTCGTTCCCTGCAGGAACTCCTCCCAAGGGGGTGGCCATGGCAAAAGAGTCCAGTTTTCCCTGTTCCAACACTACCTCCTAACTTGGTCCAGCCCTCCTCTGCCCCTTACGTTTCTCTCCCACTCTGTTCTGCCATCTGACCGGTGGACTGCCTTTCTCACCAGGTCCCACAACTTCACTTCTATATATCATCTATGCAAACTCCACATCTTGCTTTCTCTCCACATACACTCTCATTACTTTCTCCATCCCACATGGTAAGGCCACATGCCTCTATCAATTACCTCATTTCCACTGCACCTATTCTAGACCGGCGAGCTCTACTCCATGTCTGTCTCTCCAACACATATTTCAGTTTTGGTAGGATTATACTATTTCATAGTCCCCTTTTCACTTCTATACTCACACTTCTACCCTTCATGATTCTCCCCAGTAATTCTATGACCTGTCTACTCCTCACTATTTTCTCCCTAATTTCTCCTTCCATACTTCCATGTTTACACAGAACTGTACTTAAAGTGTCTTAAACTCCCTCACCTCATCTTCCTCATGCAACCATTCATAGAGAATGAACAGTCACGGTGGCATATAACACCCTTGTCTCAACCCTACACTCATATCAAAATTTTCCATCAGATCACCCTCTACCCATACACATGCTTTTGCCTCTGTAAAAGGCCTAAATGCCTTCCAGCCAGCACCCACCAATGCCGTAAATCCTATGCACATCTGCTACAGCTCTCCTATCAACCTTATTGTATGCCTTCTCTAGGTCCATGAAAACAGCATACAGCTTCCTACCCTTTCCAATATATTTCTCCACTTTTGATTTTATTGAAAAGACCTGGTCTCATAACCTAGTGGTTTTCAATGCTTTCAATATACAGTTCATAAATCTTTAGGTTAGTTCTAATCTTCCAAATTATTATTGCTCTTCTTTAACGGCACACGTAATATTGTTCAGTGAACCTGTACAATGGAGAATCTATTTAAATTTAAAACCACATTTAACAGTAAATTTCTTACCTCAAGAGCATTATAGTAAGCTGTACACTGACATTCGTTTTCCTCCAGTTCTGATTCCAACTTCAAAACTTTCCCCTCTGCCACAGTAAGTCTGTGTTTGTTAGTCTTGAGTTGAGCTGTGAAGGATGACACTTGCATCTCTAAATCCTGTTTCTCTCCAGTCAGAGTCAAAATTTGACCCTGAAAAAAATAAAAGTAGATAAAACAGTTAAGCCCATCTAAACATTCAATATACAGTACTCAATTATATCAATACATCAATTATATCCATCTTAATGCAATTCCTTATGAACACTAATATGAAAGTGTAATCCTTAGAGGTACTGTATTATGATCATGCAACATCAATGTGTGTAAGTTACAATTGAGAATATTCTGCACTTTCAAAAATAGGCTAGGTTCTGTTGTACACATTAAAACTGGTGATATGTTATTTTCTAACTATAACTGGTACTGTACCAGCATTACTGTATGCATTATATAGTCATATGATTATGTATATAGGCTTATACGAAAAATGACCAAGTGGAACAGGAAGAAAGATTCTAAAAGCACAGAAAGTTACTGTAACCCTTTTGACATGTATTCATACTTCTTACAATTTTTTATGGTGATAATTCCCGGTGTCACTAACTCAAGAGTTGCAAGTGATTGTCAGCTTGTTCATAATGAGAGTGGGGCTCCCCAGAGTGTTGATGAGGAGTTCACATAACTTCTAAAATCACCCTGTGATAGTTCCTGATAAACTGTACTTAAACTTTTCATGATATTATTCTTCAGGAATTATAATAATATCTTTGATATGTTTTAGTTTGATAAATGCAGTAACACTGTTACTAGAAGTCATAAAACCATGCACATTTGTATGACAACATTCATATAAATACAAGTCTCTAGCTGAATCTTTGGTTTGAAACTTTAACATATATTTTCTAAAAGAACAATGTTTTGCTTAGGAAATTTTTCTGCATGAACAATATACAGTATATATACATGTATTTCTTGATACTGAAATGATGTAGCGACGAGGCAAGTTGACTAAAACTTTGAAGTTGAAAATTAAATAATCTGACAAAGACTGGCAACTTTCTCTCAATTAGTGACAGTGGGAATTATCAACCAATGTTCATTTTACATAGAACTCGAGATTTTTATTATCAGACACAAAGATCACCAAATACTATATTAAAAACTGTCTGATGTCTTAACTTCATCCATTCTTTGTTTCAAAAGCATTTCAAAGTCTTTTCATTTACACACTGATTAGGAGTGTTTTTCACACTGCATCTTTCATGAAGTTGTGATCTGTGTTTAAGTACATGGGTTGGTGCTGACCTGGGAACTCAGTATGTAATTGGATTCATGAATTAAATCCTATGATGGAAAATAAGAAATTAAGTTCTTTGAACTCTACACTTACTTCCCAACATATCCATCCATCTGTAGTGCTCTCACTCCTGATTTTATTCATATTCAGGCATACATATTACAGTCAAAAGAACAATACTGTAGTCATTCAACACCTCGGAATGAAGTACAGTAGCCTAAAAAAACAATGCAAAACTGCCCAGAGGGGCTGACTTTATTCTCTGTAAATATTAGTCATCCTCCACAGGGCTAGAATAAAGATTGTTGTAGGATCTGGTCACTTTCTAGAGGATTTGACGAGATCTGCCCAAGTGTTTTTTTTTTTTTTCACTGCCGTGTGGACCACCAGCACACAAGGGGTGCATTTCCCTTTGCATGCAGCAGTGTAAACTCCCTCCCCCTTATGGTCCCTTCAGGGCTGGTCTCATGGAAGGTGAGGCTCCACTTGTAGTTCTTGTGGTAATGTGGACTTGGGCCCACAGCACTGGCTGTGGGATCAAAGACCTTCCCTACAATTTCCCTGGCGGTCGGAGGCCCCCAGACTCCCTGGTCCAGTAAGCTCTGGTCCCATTTCCCTGGGACGTGCTTCGGTAGCCCAGGCATATAGGGTCAGCCTCTCCTTTATTTTAATTAGTTTTTTCACTGCGACCAGAGTGTACCAGGGGTCTGTGGGGCAGGCTATTCTGCCCCGGGAGAACAACAACCACCAATGCAAAAGTACTTATGTTGACCTCTATCAATCATATTTGAAATTCATTCAAATGGCTTATGTTGATGAACCTGCAGCAAGATTTTTCTCTTGTCTATACTTGAAATTTTCAACAATTTCAAGCCTCAGTCTACTTATACATTTCACACCGATTCCAGTCACATTACAATCATTCAATATTATCAATAACATTCATAAGAACTCATATGGTGTGGGCTCAAGATACAGCTCAGTATTATATAGATCTAAATATTAACAATTTTATTGATACACTCATGGAGGTAGTATACACTATTCATGGATACACTATTCTGACCTGCATGGCAGCAGCAGTTTCATCAGTAGTCTGGTCAAGGATTGAAGAGTTGCATGTGTCTAGCCGCTCCTGTGCCTCTTTCAGTTGACTTAACATCAAACCTTGCTTATCCTCACTCTGTTGCAGCTCCAGTCGTATATTCCCAATAATGGCCTCCAACTCTAACACCTGAATAATAAAAAGATTTACTCATAACTGATGATAGTCGTTCAGCATTCGAACTTTGTAAAATGTCATTACAAGGGAAAATAATCCAGCAGGAAGCTGCATAAGTAATGCGGTGTTGCATAGCCGCTAAGTGCCGCTTTGAGTGACCTAAATTCCCATCTAATTTTTTGTATTATATGGATTTAGTAGGTACTCTACCTGGCTACCACATGACACCAACAGGAATAAAATTGCACCATTATTAACAGAGTTATTCACTAAAACATGTAAAAAATGTCCAAAGTTAGGATGTTTTACGGTACCTTCAAACGACATTACAACATTTCAATTTATGTAGAAACTTCCATGAATGTATTGTAGTATTAGAAGAGAAACTAGGCCTAGGCCTGTAGCTCTTGATTTTAAACAGCACTGTACAGTACAGTATTTATGTAAAGATTTTTACATAGGTTTTCTTGGCACTTTTAGGGGGAGGGGTCTACCAATCTGGAACTTTTGATAATCCAGTAATGCCAGGACCTACAAAATTCCAGATTCAAGACTCTTACTGTAATACCAGTAAAAACATTATAACTAATACTGATTTTTTTCTCAATGAACATAGTGTACAGTACTATACCTTCTTTGTATATTTTTGTAATGCTTGCTCTTTAGTACGAGTTGTCTCGGCAGTGATGGACTCAATCTGTTCCCGAAGCTGCTCCAACTCTAGGGTCAAGGTATTCTCCGTTTTTAACTTTGTTTCTAGCTTGAGGGAAGTACAGTGCTTCTCTTGTTCTAAAATCTGCATGACACAGTATAAAAATAAATTAGCATAATTAAATATCTTCCCTAACATTATCAGCAATTAACAAAAACAGAATTACCTATATTTTTCCCTATACTGTACAGTAATTCAATAAAAGTAGGTAAGTAGGTTTTTACACCATAACAGTCACTTTCATTTTTGCAAACTTAACCTTTGACATACTGTACAGTACCTGTATATGCATTTTAGAAGAACTCATTATTTCTTATAGCTTTACTCTATCAATAAACCCACACCTCTTTAATTAAACACAGTCCATTCTATCTCATTTATTTTCAGTCATCTTTGTTTTACTCATTCCCAACAATTTGGATTTGACCAATGTTTTTATACTATGGAAAAATCCTTTGATGGCAGGACTAGTCATAGAGAAAACTTTGATATGTTCATATATAATATACGGTATATATACACCATAAATGCAGAACTACAAACCTCCATTTTTTTCTGGGTATCCTCCACCTTAGCACGGAGGTCATGATTTTCCTGCAATAGCTGCTTTCCAAAGGTGGCAGCAAGAACAGAGTTATGCTCTGCCTCCTTCAGCTGCCGCTGCAGCTCCTCAATATCCAGTTGACCTTGCTTACTCATCTTCACCTGCAGATCATATTTATCAAATGCCTTTCTATAAGCCTGTTATACAAAACCAACCCATCCATCTGTTTCTATACAAAATACAAGATATAGCCTAGGTAGATGAGTTGACTTTATAGTATCATCTCAATTTTAAAGAGACATTAAAGATTGATCTAGATTCCTAGAGTCTTATAAGAGACTTCTCTGGAAGCTAGAAAACTGAGGTAGAATAAAAGAACTGCCATTAAAATGGATGAAGTATTTCCTGACTGAAAAGAAAATGAGAAAAGCAATAAGAGGTAGCATATATTCTCAAGATGATGGGAACTCAATACTGTACTAATTCCATAAGAATAAATACTGGCATGATTATGTTCCTGGTGTACATAGTGTACAGTAAATTATACAGCAAATAATTGTGTGATGACAATTCCATCAGTAAAGTACTGTATGTTTGCAGAATATGGAATTTTTTTTACTCAGAAATAGTGAATCATACAGATAGCTACAAGAGGATATATATATTTTATTATTAGAGTCAATGATGGAGTATCATCATCATCTTCCATTGTACTGTATAGGATAGCCTAACTGTAGTACTGTACGGTACCTAAAAAATTTGTTTCTTTTTATGAGGTTGACATTCGCTCCTTTCAACAAGGTTATGTGAAGAGACTTCATTCATGGATGCAAGAACTTGTGGGGTGGGAGCAAAGATTGTCATGGAGAATGGATATAAGTGTGACAAATTTTACTGGGTATTCCGTCTCGTCTTTCTGTAATTTGATGTAATTTTTCCATCCCTAACTCTGGATCCTCCATCCCTTGAAAAGAGGAAAATAGGGTATTTGATGATGAAGATAATGACTTTAGTGACTTTTCTCCAGGCACATCAACAACTGAAACATTACCAAGTGCCTCACTCTCATATCATTTCGTTTTATGATCAAACCATCTCCTGATCCTAAGAGCACACTTCACTTCTTTGATTCCATACCTTGATAACCCTGTATTTCCTACTCCATCCCTCCATGTGCTTCCAGATACCTATGCACCTTAACATCCTTTTGTCACATTACTGTGTATGAGCATATTTTCCAACTTTTTCATCCGAGACCACAAGTCTACTCCATAACAACACTTATACAGTACAGTATTGCCATCAGTGAAACAGCTTTATCTGTCATTAGGATAACTGGGATATTCCTCTCCACTTCCCCAATGCTGCTGCTACTTTACCCTACTGTTCTCTCCACTCAAACCTCACTTTTTAAAAGGTCTCTCAAGCAGTGCAACTACTTCAAGTTTAAGTTCAAGATTAAGAGGTCCTGCAGAGGGCTGCTCGTGGGCAGAATAATGTGTGGGTTGCGCGGGGGATTTAGGGATCCAGGGTAGGATTAGGATGAGGGTGGATTGGGTCAGGGAACGTGTCAAGAGTGGGGCTATTAACTATGTGAGATGGGAGATGATTCCACTCTTGGATGCTACGGGGAAAGAATGAGTGCCTAAATATATCAGTGCTTGTCTGGTATGTATGGTATTTTAAGTTGTGGCTGCCTTTAGTGGACCGTATACTTTTAGGGTGTAGATATGTGTCTTTGTCTATGTCAACTAACTTGTTTGTGATTTTGTATATCATCTGTTGTCTGTGTATCTGTCTTCTTGTTGCCAATGGGTCTAGTTTTGTGTCTTGTTTAAGCAAAGTGACTGATGTAGTGTGTCTGTAATCACGTTGTATGGACTCTAATTTATTAATATTATTGTAAGTGTGTGGGTCCCAGACGGTGTCGCAATACTCCCATTCATGTCAACAATCTTTAGTACCTTACTCCTGATCTCCTGACATGTGCAGGGTCCTGAAAGTCAACACATTATTGAGGAACATGAAAAACTAACTAACAAACTAACAAACCAACTAACGTAACCAGGACCATGACATCCAAATTACAATTCCAGAATTGCTCTCAATTTATACACAACCATACTTTCTTGACTTTTGTTCAACCTTAATGGACCTAAGTAACTTTGGTGATCACTTCCATCAAATGATGCATTTCTGAAAATCTGATCTCTTCCATACAATCTTGGGGGAAAGCCTGGAAAGAAAGACATATATAACAGTATAACATTACCGTAACTCCATCCTCTTTCTTCATTCTCACACTACCAGACTTTCCTTCTCCTCTTTCTCTTTTAACCTCCTTCCAGAACAGTTTCTTATTTTTCGTAAACTTCTCACTCAATTTCCTACCAAACTCCTCATCCACTCTCCTTTTACTCTCACTCACCAACCTCTTCACTTGCCTCTTACAAACATTGTATTCTCTCTTCCACTTCCTCTGGCACATTCCTCTGTAGTGTTCTCCTAAATGCCTTCCTTTTCATCGCTATTGCATCCTTCACTTCCTCGGTCCACCATGCACTCCCTTTCTTGCCCCTCTTCTTCTTCTTATACCCCACTACAGTACCTCTGTTACTGTTCTCATTACTATTTCCTTAAACACTCCATACATCTCATTCACTCCCACTCCCTCCCCTATATTCAACCTTGCATCCTCAAGCACCTCACCCACTCTCCTCTTATATACCTCTTTATACTCACCATCATTCAATCTTCCACTTGCTTCCTCCCTTTCGTTCTCCCCTCCATCCTTCCTTCTATACTCCCACTTTGCCCGGACCCTAATCCTTGCCAACACCGCATAATGGTCAGAGCACTGGAACATGCCTCTCACCACTCTTGCATCCATCACATCTTTTCTCAACTTTTCATCAACAGCTACATAATCAATCAGACTCATCTGCTCACCCCTTTCATCTCTCCTCTTCCACGTGTACCTGTGGATCAGTTTGTGCTCGAAGCAGGTGTTGGGGAGGAACAACCCCGCCTCGGCACACAGATCCACCAGGCACTCACCATTCTCATTTATTCCATTCACACCCCACTTGCCTACTACATTTCCTCTTCTCTCATTCCCTACTTTCCCATTCATTAAAGTTATCGCCTCACAATATTAGGTTCCTATGGGCAACAATTAATAGAACATGTAAAAATATGCATGAAAATGTATAAAATGTGGGAACAATCCAGGTTGACCTCTCATGCAGAATTACCATTATTATTTTATTTTTCACTGCGACCAGAGCGTACCGAGGCCCTGGACTCCTGGGGTCTGTAGGGCAGGAGTCCAGTCTCACCCGGGAAAACTGCAACAACATGACAGATTGGCAGGCTACTAATAGTTTTGGCTGTCAGAAGTAATTAAGGTTATAATAATACAAGTAAAGAGGAATAAAACAACATTCATATGAACTTAAACAGAAATCTAGAAGCCTTGAACCTATAATACTTACGCAGAGACTGACGGTATCAAATTTAATTGTAATTCGAGCCTTTGCAAGAGAAATACAAATTACGTCCCACTGAAATTACTGAATGTACAGTATTGTTGTTGTTTTGAAATTTGAAAGAAGGTGGCTTCATCCTCAGCCTCAGGCCTCACCACAGAATTATCGTTCCTTACACACAAAATTGTCGAATCTGTGGTAGTGTAAATAATATTATTAGAATTTGTTTATCGTTTTCTTTCGTATTTTTATCAATCATAAAGTAATAATTATTGTAAAATTGAAAGCCATTATAATATATCTGTCAAGTTCTTTCAGGTAATATGAATAAAATTGATGAATGCTATATATCTGTGTAAAATAATATATTCACGTATTTTTTTCTTTACATATAATTAATGTGTGAGTACGATATATTAATCAATAAACATATATATATATATGATGGTCATTGGTGGGTGAGTAGCTGTACGATAATCCTGGGCTATATTGCCACTTGCAAGAAAATTTCTCTGTTTTACGGAATTTTGGAGTCTACTGTACGAACTGCTGTAGTGGCCACACACAGACCTGTGGCAAGTTGGCAGAATATATGATAATGATATGTCATCAGTAATATTATATAAGGGTTGAACAAATAATTTAAAACTTAAACATAAATTATTTTACAGGAGCTGCTGATGTAAAATGTGACTTGCTTCAAATAGAGAATACCACGGTATAACCGTGGAGAAATAAATAAATAAATATGTAAATTTACAACAACCATATAATTATAGAAAATCATAATAATATCTCCTCACTCCTCAGGAGTCAGGACTCCTCAATCGTGTCCTCATCCATCAACTGCTGATTGAACTGAACTGAACTGTTTTGCCAGTTTAGAACTTTCGACTCGTTTTCGAGTGCTGGTAAGTGGTACCGGTGTTTGGTTCAATGCTTTGGAAAAGGAGAGTGTTTGGAAATTGGTGCTTTAGATTATAATAGCTCGTTTCCAAATTAGGTAATCAGGATATTGTGTGGGTGGTGTACGGGAAGACATTTACCGGTAAAAGTAGAGAACTACTTCATTCACAATATTGTATATTTTATACATTTTCCACTATTTTGGATCATTCTTAGACACTTTTCATCTATGGTGTTTCTCTCGGAGATGCCCCATTTTCGAGTTATGAGTTTTACAAACATAATTTGGAAATTAATCTACGTTAACCTAACTTAGACTACCGGTACCTAACCTGGGCAAACTACCAGGATATAACTGTGTTATATAGTGAGTTACTTTGTCAAATCTAAAGTTAAGTTGGAAAATATGCATATAAGGTTTATGCAGCAAATATGTGTTATTTATATATAGGTAATAGTCTATTGTTGGACCATAAACTGGTTTGGACTGAAGGCTTGCAGATCGCAATGTTTTATAGTGTTTTTTTTAATGCAATTATTGTTAATGGCCGTCACATTTTAATGTTTTGGGAGATACGACCCCCCCTGCGCCCCCCCCCCCCCCCCTCAACCCAATCTCCATAAACACTTCATTTTCGTCATATTTGAATTAGATTCGTCGGAAAAACACTAACCTACAGAGAATTAAATAGAATTAGTCGGAATATTTTTACAAGTTGCCACAACTCGATTTCGAAAATTTTACTGTTACCAGTGTTTATATTTCAATATTACAAACAACTTTTCTATATACCATTTTTTCTGCAAATGGAGGATAACAAGGTTAGGTCACGAAGTATGACCCCTTCTAGGTAGGTTAGGTAAGGTCAGGTAAGGTCTTTTTAATTCTGTAACATCTCGATGCTGTGGTTAAGACTGAAGTATGCCAGTTAGGTCCCGGTAGTTTGCCCCGGTTAGGTCCCGGTAGTATGCCCCGGTTAGGTCCCGGTAGTTTGGCCCGGTTAGGTCCCGGTAGTTTGCCCCGGTTGTGGCAACTTGTAAAAATTTACCTAATAGGGGGCGAAATTGGAACCAGTGTTGCCATTAGCGCGAATCCGCGCAAGCTTGGAACCAGTGTTGCCATGTCTGCTTGACAAAATTTCACTATCTTCAACATCAGAATTTCCCTTTTTACCTCAATTATTCCCTGTTTACTCTTGAACATTGATGGTCTTTTACATCTTGTAGAAATTTCCCTGTTTACTCTTGAACGAGCTGTATATTATTTCCCCGTGTGGACTTCGAAATCGAAATTCCCTAAAACAGAGAAATTACCCTGCACCTGGAAACACTGCTTGGAACAGTATCGCCAACTCTGGTGTTTACATTCTGCCCCCCATTTAGGCCCATTATCTTATTTTGGTCGTTATCATAATTTTCCGCAGTCCTGATTCAGTTAGGTTAGGTCAGGTGAGGTCAGACTAATTCTCTAGTGTTTTTCCGACGAATCTAGTTCAAATATGGCGTAAATGAAGTGATTATGGAGATTGGGTTGGGGGGGGGGATTAGGGTTTTTGGGGCGGGGGTGCGCGGGGGGGGTCATATCTCCCAAAACATTGAAATGCGACAGCCTTGAACAAATAAATGCATTAAAAAAACACTATAAAACATTGCAATCTGCAAGTCTTCACTCCAACCCAGATTATGGTCCAACACTATACTCCATTTACTTATACCGGTACTTGTCCCGTCGCTCCGTCTGAGCCTAGTCCCAGGTATGAATGGAACTCTCTGATTGGCTGCCAGGATGCACTTACTCTGCATTTGAAAGACGACATACCTCTAATAATTTACGTGTAGCTAGATTGTTACATAGGTTATGCATTTTTATCTTACACCATTAAACTCTACTTTGGAACCTAAAAACACTCTCCAAAACATAATACAGACCAAAGAAAAAATATTGCGAGTTTAAGTCAGAATACGGCTTGGAAATGTTTATACCACTTTTTACATTGAAGTATTTTTTGCTTCATAGTTAGCATTTATATATAAATATAACATTCATTTTCGTACAAAATTTTCTTATGAAATTTTCCTAATTTTAGTCTGATCATGAAGAAAGTTGGAAATTTGAATTTGTTGAGATTAATATTTATGGTTTTCTTTCCAGGAGACAAGTATGGGCTCTAAATTGCCAGTGGCTTCAGGCATTTACAAGTATGCCCGCCTCACTGCCAACACCACCACATATGCCCGTCGAATGAACAGACTGAGCAACCATATATTTGGCGAAGTTGTCCGACCCACAAATGCCTCGTAAGTAGTGAAGGAAGTGCATGGGGTCCAGTGGGATAAGATGAGCAGGAGGGAGAGAATAATAATGAATGGGGATTGAGAGAAGTGTTAGTAGGTAAGAAGATGGAGGAATATCAATAGAGAAGAATGGTTACGAAGCAGAAGAATGGTGAATGCAGAAGAATAAGGAATGAAGTTAGGAAAGCAAGAGAGAGGATGAAGGGAAAGATTTAGTAGCCATGGAGTTAAAGGGGAAATGGCTATGAATATTACTACTGTACTGCTCTACCAGGGATTTATATTTTATGAGTCATTTACTTTCTTCATATTACCACAAGCATCCTTCTATTCCCAGTGTAGGATTACTTGTTCCTCTCAGTTGACACACTGCTACTGCCATATGATTTGGTGGTTTCAGATTAGCTGCAAAGAAAAATATTCTCATTTTTTTGGTTTTACATATGAAACCTGGAGTGACGAGGTAAAATATCTGCCTTGTGTTTACTAGGGCTCACATCCATAGTTTTAAAACATTTGAGGGCCCTTATTGGAGCTCTATGAACCCTCCAAATAATCCAGGCCACAAAACACTTCAGTGTTTCGAATAGGGAATCTGTTGCCTGGAGTAATTTGGAGGGTTCATAGAGCTCCAGTATGGGCCCTCAATTTTTTTAAAACTACCGGTGTCAGTACCAAGCTCCAGAAAAGTGTAACCCTATAAGATCCCAGTAAACACTCAAACCCTTGTGTATGTTTTGATATTAATCTCTTATTTTTCCCTCTGAAGTGCCAAAATATAGAAAAATAGGGATTATGGGATTTCATGCAAAATACTCAAATCAGCTACATCATTTTTCTTTCTTTCTTTGATGTTTATTCTAAAATGAAGTCATTTACATAACTTTTGGAACTACCCCTACATTGACTATGAAATGTATACAGTACAGTACTGTACATGATATGGTTGGTACATTACTCTTGTTTTGTCCAAGACTAAAATTTAAATGTCTCTGACCAAATATATAACATATAGCTCCCACTCTGACCTGCCAATTGCTCTCTGCATTTCATCATGAGTGGCTGGCTGCATTTTTTTTCATGTTTAAAACTTTGAATAGCCTATACAATACTGTACTGTTGAATTACTGTCAGGATGTAACATAGTACCTCATTTTTAAACACATTATGGAAGACTAAAATGCACACCACTACACTTGTCAAAAACACAACATATGAGGGCACTGTGGGAAAGTTCAGTTAAGGCCATGGCCTTCCTCAGGGGCTCGGGGCTGCTCGGCCAGACAGCTTGAGGAACTTTAACAACCACCACCAATGGGTATACAGTACTCAATTGCCCCACTTGTTCTCAATTACCCCATTTGATGGTGGGGAACTGTTTGTCAGAATTTTTAAGTTCTTGTATCCTCGTTTAGTTAGCAGCAAGTAGTTCCCTGATTGTAAACTGTTGTGGGTCATTGACTGGCAGCAAACTACAGCCTCACAATCTGTTATATGTTGTTGCTGCAACGGGGACATGTGGGTAGTTAGAATGTGTACACATCTGCACTGTAGGTTGCAGACACAATGTGCACAAACATAAGACATTCCAACTGCATCACAACCACTTTAATGACTATTATGGTTGATAGATATTAAAAGAAAAAGAAAAAAATTATGAATGGCAGACAATTACAGTGTTACAAGTACTGTACACCTCAGATGGCAAGGGACATGACTCTGATCTTTGACTAGCCAACTCACCCAATTTACTTCCATAATGCCTCCACCTTGTCCTTCTTCCTAACAGGGCAATGAGAGTGGTTAAAATGTTCAGTGTGAAGCCACTTGATCTTCGACCAGAGATCACAGATTATTATCCCAG
The DNA here is from genome assembly GCA_034508575.1 of Petrolisthes manimaculis. NCBI lineage: Eukaryota > Metazoa > Arthropoda > Malacostraca > Decapoda > Porcellanidae > Petrolisthes > Petrolisthes manimaculis. Next base: position 156,811 of record JAWZYT010002638.1, read on the forward strand.
GCATGAGGAAACCCACGACCTAATGATGCTACTACGTAAGGTATGTGATAGCTGAGGAGTACAGTACTGTACTGTACATAGAGAATATATGTATGGTGTGTACAGTATGTGGTGTGACTAGAGAAAAGTACTGTACAGGCAGCAGCAAGTGTTGTGTTACCACATCTGCCAAGTCCTGGAGTACAGTATGGATTTTAATATAAGCTTCACGGGCTCGTAAAATGAAAAGCCAGGGTAGTTTACTAAATTGCCCCATGGATATTGTAATTCTGTATGGTGAATGTGTGGTTCCATGAGGAGACGTGACTTTTACCGCCGACTGTACATGCATACTTGTATGTGGTGTGAGTAAGGAAGGTTATGTGTTGTGACAGAATATGATAGCTATCATAATTATTCACAGCTTTTGGTGATGTCATGATGACTCGGTTGAATAGTTGTCATCATTCTCTCATGATGACAGACCAATTACACAAAGGTACCACTGTCCTAAGTGAGTTAAATTATTAGGAGGCCATTATGATAATAACGAATCCAACCCTGAAACTTTGGGAGATGTGTCTGTGTGTATGGTGAACAAGCGCATTCACTGCCTTGGGTACACAAGCCACCGCCCTGAAAAGAAACCCATCTTGACTCTTAAGCAAAGGCAGCGTCGGGGTGCTTTTTGCCAAGGAATATCTGGCTTGGCCTGTGGAAAGGGGCTAAACATACTGTGGTCGGACGAGTCCATCTTTTCTGTTACTTGTAACACAAAGTTCTAACGTTTACCGCCGTAAGGAGAGTGACCCACTTAACCCTCGTTACATTTGTGGTTTTATTGTCCTCATCACATAATATGGTAACACCAAAATTTTGTTTGGGGACTACTGTTATAATATTTAATTGCTGTTAAAGACAATGCTATTGGCTTAGGAGTAGCTTTCTCATAATCAAGGGATTCAGCTATCTCCCCAAGTCAATTTACATAATAGTAATGCAACAGAAACAATTAATAATCCTGAAAATCATCCATGAGACACACACATTGTTTTCTTTTGGCACTGCAGTGATAATGTCTTGAAATTTTCAGTATGGGCTGTTCCGTGATGAACACCAGGACTTCAAGGAGGAAATGATTCGACTGCGAATCCTACGAGGGAAAGTTAAGCCTAAAAAGGGGGAGGGCCAGCGGTCCAAGAAGACATAAAAAGGAGACACTTAAACACTTGATGCACCACAGTCCCGGAAAATCTAAGGTACAGTAGCACCAATGAATGTTACTTGTACCTCAGTGGCATCTGATATTGTATGTACTCATTTACTTTTAGGTAAATGCCAATTGACCATTTCTACCAAGTGGGAACATACTTTTTACACAATCATCTAGCAGAAACAAGCAGCTAGACTGAGACATATGGTTATTTGTGGTTTGTTTGTTTGTCTGATTTCACTCAGTATTTCTAAAACAAAATGTTGAATTTTGGTTGCAATGTACAGTACTGTTAGAGAATGTTTTACATTGATAAAAATGCATCAATTTCTTTATAACTAATAACATATGAGTAGATTCCTGTATATAATATATAGATATTATAGACCTTATATGATTTGTGTATTTTGTTTTACAAGATCCCATTACCCATTTTCAAGGGATAGGACTTCCTGACACAGGGAGGGGAAAAATAATAGACTACCCAATGATTTGGATCTTGTTTTAATTCATTCTCTTTACAAGTTCACAAAATTCTAACAACCCCCACCTCCTCTTTTCACTCACCTTTTACACCTTTGTCTCATATACAGCCTGCTGCACCATTCTCTGAACACATTAAGGGAGAGACTGGCTATACATGATCAAGTTAGCAGCTCATGAATGTAGCAAACTCGTGACCAACTGATAGCGACGTGTATAAATAAGGAGTGGTCATCTAGTGGGGCAGAAGGGAAGCTCCACTGTCTCATCTAGTGCAACACCCAATAATATCGGGGCCTCGCAAGAGTCACGGGGTTCACAGTACTTTGTTGTTATTTTTCATAACATTGACGAGAACAATACAGCAGTACGATCTGAGGGGGTAAATATGTTGTCGTCGTTAATTAACTTTATTTGTTTTACCGCCAAGCAGGACTTCCACAGCCATTTTCTGCTGCCTTCTTTTGGTCCATTTTTGTCATTTCAACAGCACACATGTATTTTAATACAATTTTCTAGGCTTAACATTACAGATGGATCATCGGCGGCCATATTTGTTTTCAATATCGTCAATACAACACGAGCAGGATCGTGTCCTATAAATTGACGAAATCTCGTCAATTTCAGCCAAGATTTAACCGAGTTGATATTGCCGGTGAAAAATTGACTAAAAAAAGGCTTGTGTGACCACGCCTTAAACGAGTACAGTATATTCTCGTATCCTCAGGTTTTCACACTCTTTTAACGAAGCTCTTATCATTGAATTCACTTGTAACGAATGCTCGTATAAAGGGACTTATCGGTAATGATATTGCAACAGTCCCACACCATATTATGTGCATAGGTATTCAATTTTTATTTTATCATAATAATTGGGGGCAAGTAGCAAAAATTCCCATGGTGCCCCTATTAATCTTCGGAGATCAATTGTTTTTATACCAGTCATGAAAAAAACAACAAATGACACTGCCCTAAACTGGATACGATTTTGGCGCGACAACATATAATGATGATTATTACTACAATAACACGGGGCTGCTCGGCCAGACAGCTTGAGGAACTTCAACAACTACAATAACAAAGTAGAACTAAACTATTTTTCGTTTGTCAAAATAATAAAGCACATATTTAAGCAGACAGGATGTGGAGATTGAGAACTATACCTTCCACTTATCCCCCTTTCCCTCCCACCAGTGAATGCTTCAAATAGATCTGACATCTCATGGTTCGGGAATACTAGTTTGGCTAGAGATAACAACACTGGTGGCTACAGTCCATTTACCTACCCTCTCTCTGACCCTGACTTACACTTAGGGGGTACAAAATCTTCGGTGCGTGGCTGTACACTGTTTTTGATGGTATAATGTGTCCACATTTTAACAATGGGCCAAGTTGTGTTTAAAAGTTACACAAGTTTGAAAGTTGCCAAACTTTAACCTTGATTATCTCTTTTTAAAAATGGAGCTTGTCCCACTTATAATAGTGGATGCTTCAATTATGCTCATTTCAATCGACTATTTTTGCCAGATGGGGAGAGAACAAGTTTTTAAGGAAACTAGGCCTATGCCAAGAATATTTATGATCAAGTGCTCACAAGAAGGCAGAGTAGATAAAGTGATGGACTGGGAATGGCAAGGGCCCAGGTTCGCGTCCACAAGAAACTTCTTGGTTTCTTCAGAGATGATCTGATGGTCCAGATGTTCTTCAATTATCCTGGCTACGGTGACACGTCAAGAAAAATACCCCCTATGTGTAAAAATAAGGGGTCATCATCTAATAGGCCAGAAGAGAAGCTACGGTATCAATATCACCATGAAGCTCCACTGTCTACAGCAAGTATGTCACCCAAGACTATTACAGGCAAAATTGATAGACGAGTCGAGAAAGAGTATAATCCGTTTAACTTTCACTTCTCCCTCCTCCCGTTACTTGAATATTTTGTTGAATTTTATAATACTTTGCCATAATTAGTAATTTACACACCTACATCAGTTTTCATTCATCCTCTCTCAATGGTGTTATGTATAAGTGAATTGCATTGTAAAAGCAAGCTACCTGCAACATCAATACCCAATTTCCCTTTATTCAAGGGGTAGGAAGGCTCTAGCACCAGTGACAGGCAAGGAGTCCAGCTCCAAGGCTTTAGAGCGGGATCCCCAACCCTCACTCCCCCTTTGAATCATAGGGGATATGAGGTCGACTGCACCATCGAAAGAATAATAGGTAATGGTGACTTCCCTATGCCACAACATACAAGTAAATAACAAAATTTAATGCTGTTTAGCACAGTGTGCCACTGGGTATTTATTTAACTAATAAAGCACAATATTATTGGCAATACAGATCATGCAAGTCATCAGTAGATTTAACTTATGGTCATCCCTAGCAACGGGATCCTGAAATATTACACGAGTACACTTATATTAACTAAGTGGCTATTGAAATGGCTCTATCTGTGCAGAATATTTTGTTATTTACATGTATATTGTGTAAATTACTAAGTATGGCAGAGTAAAATGATAAAATTAAGCAATAAATTATTGTGACAGTGAATTTTGGTACCAATCTTCTACTTACAACATACATTGCTGGGAGAATATAAGTTACCAGGACAGGTATACATAGTTTATTACCATACATACTATTTACACTGATCACATTGGTGGTTATTTATTAGTGAGATAGTATAGTTAAAACTAAAATTTAAATCAATACACTAGCTGATAATGAGATGAATGAAAATGAAAAATGTTACCGACTCAAAAGCATGAGCAACAGTATCTAACATCTGGGCATGGACTAACAGCTCACTTTAGTGGGGCACTAAACAGTTTGTCAATACAGCCAGCCAGTATGGATGCAAGTGTGTATGATGTAACAGCAGTACAAAACACATTACAATATACCTATCAGTAATATTTACATACATATACTGTATATCTTAACTACTGGGTAAAGAAGAGGAAAGATCATTGTAATCAGTTTCAACACACTAGAAGTGTGTACCGTCTGAGTCCAAAGTAACATTGCCTCTCCTGTCTGTGGCTGGACTCGTATTCATGTTGTGAATCTTTGTATTTAAAATATCAAGTCATAATTGTATCTTTTACTTTACAAAGCCCCCCCAAATTTTATGACTGAGAAGACAATTTTGTTCAAGTGCAACGTTGTGGGTCTCAAAACACATCACACAGGAGGCCAAAGTATTTTTGACCCAGACTATACCATTCCTTGCCATTTCAACAATCAACATTGGGCAAGACCCATAAGATCACAAGCTTACCCTACTATGAGTGAACAGGGTAGTCTCATCCTAAATCTTAACATGGGTATCATCATTATCAGCAGTTTTTTTTTAACAGTACCAAGAACTGTTTTCATAAATAACTTTTAACTCGCCACCTACATCTAAATTCTCCGTACCTCTTAATGTCTATCATATAAAATAAAAAACACTAAAATTATCAAGTCCATACATGACACTGGACAATTAAATGTAATGCTACATAATACCATGAAGTATCATCCTTTGGAATATAAAGAGTATAGTACAAAATGCTGTGATTCATCTTTAATTTCATGAAAAGTAATAAAAGATTTAAATTTTATAAACAAATACTATCAAAAGTTTTTTCATCCCACTGATTAAGGAAAGACAACCTGGAAACGGGTACAAGTGGCAATGACAAGGCTTGTGTCATCTTATGATGGAGGATAGTACCAGGGCATAATCTGTTAAAAGTTCTGATCATCACTCCTAACACAACACTTGACAGTAACATGTATATGGGGCAGTACACTTTCTTGCCATTGTTACATTTCTTTCACTCCTATGATCTTTATCAAATTTTCTAAACCCAATATAATATTGCCTACCTCTACTCTAATTGCATGACTTACTGACTCATGATTCAATTATTTGGCTTTAACAAAAAATACTGATACAGTATATCCTAGTGCAGTTTTCACTGGATACTGTATAAGAATATATTCATGGCACCATAATTGGTCTGCCATCTACTTGCTAACATTGGGCACACAACATTAACAGTCAGTTTTCAAAAGTATGAAAACTGTTTGGATGTAGAGACTAGCAGCAAATGCAGCAGTTCATATGCCTCAGCACTAAAACTATTCTTTAAAAAAATATATTATAAATACTAGGCATTACAGCATTTTCATTATGAAAATTTTTGAATATTAACGAAGAATCCAGAATCAAGATTCTGTGGAAGTTCAACTTAGCTCGTCAATTGTAACACAAGACCAATTAGAAAAGGTTTCCACTGCTTAAAGTACATTTTTAGAAACATGTAAAAGTAAGTTTGAAGGTAAAGTACAATAGTTATGTTTAATCTTAAGATGTTACTAAGCAGTGGTGGGCTGGGCAGACTGGGATGCTGTGGAAGATCCAGACGTCTTCATTGTTGAAGATTTTGTCACCATCAGTTTCTGAATCATATTACGAGCATAGCGCAGACGGTTGGCCAAGTCAGTTTTGCATCCATACTGAAAGTAAACAGAAAAGGTTTGTATTATCTTGGAGTCTCCCGATGCTGTGGTGTTGAGGCTGTCTACTCATATGTTTTAAGTGCCACTAACATTTCTGTAATTATTCTTGTTACATATTAATGATAGGAGGAAAAGTGTGACTTCATTACAATGTATTCAGATAACATCAATATTATCATCAAATCCAACACATACAGACCTATTTCATATCCCATTACCAGACCACCCAGTCTCTCAGTAGATACTTTTTAATGGGGTGATAACACTTCTGAGAAATGCAAGATTATGTAATTCTAAGCAGATAATACTGTACTCTATTAGCATGAGTTTTTAAATACCAGTTTATAACAGTGAGAAATGTTCAAATATGTCTGCTACAGACAAGTGATCAGGAGGTTGTTTTACCTTGCTGTGTTGCCATTAGTATACTGTATATTCTTTTACATTTTACATGTTCTCATTCTGAATTAAACTATACTATCCATAATCATCAGGTAGGTAACTATATGTAGGGTGTTCTCATTCTGAATTAAACTATACTATCCATAATCATCAGGTAGGTACAGTAACTATATGTAGGGTGTCTAGGTGGGATTGAGAAAGAAATGAAAGTGTGTATAAGAGATGTGGTGCGAGTGAAAAGGCAATTGGTATTAGCGTGTGGAGTGGTTGAGAGGGTGAAGCTTAATACATTGAGGTGGTTTGGACATGTAGAGAGAATGCAGGGTGAGGAATTTGTAAAGGTGTATGGGAGTGGAGTTGTGGGGCCTGGTGTGAGAGGCAGACTGCCAGTTAGGTGGCAGAACAGAGTGGAAGAGTATGTAAAGGAGAGAAATGTGAGGGGCAGAATAGGGCTTGACCAAGTAAGGAGGGAGTGTTGGAACTGGGACACTTCATCCTTGGAGGGAGTTCTCAGAGGGAACGAGGCGGCAGAGCTATAGATAAGAACTATTCTAGAAAAGTATGCTGCTTTAAAGGGTAGGTGTAATGTGCCAGTATATCAACTGAAAGAGTAAACATGACATTGTGGTAAATGACGTGCTCCAATGCCAGGTGAGCACAGCAATAAAAATGCATGGGTAGTGAAGCCCTCAACCTAAATGACATCTGGTTGTAGCATTATCCTTCCCTAATAGATAGGGTTCCTGTCAGGACCGTAAAACTATCTGCTGTATAAGTCCTTAAAAGTTTGATTTGGCAGTTTTGATGAAGTGGAGTAGGAATGGCTAACTCTGAAAGGTGGGAAGAAAGAAGATTGCTGGACCCTAATACATTGTACTATGTGTGAGTAGGGACAGCAATCATGAAGGAATAGAGAGAGTAGAAGGGAAATTGATGAATTAAAGGGGCACCAAAACCCTTAAAGTACTGCCCACATCTTTGCAGGCATTACTGTACTCCCTTATGGGGAGGGAGTGGTTAAGGGACCCTGTGATGTAGTCAGAAAATTGGATAAACGAGTCCAAATATAAAATCTAATACCTCCCCACTAAATATATATATATCTGTCAGATTCTGGAACACTGGACAGGGGATTCATATAGTTGTGTTAGTTCCGAGTCTTAATTTCCCACTTGTTTCTGAGGAGTATACTGTACGTTTAAGCCACTGATAATAATTACCTTCTCTAGGCTAGCCAGCCTGTAGGTCCTGAAGTTCCTCTTTTCATCGATGTAAGTGACAGCACCCATCAATGGACACAGAATAATCTTTGTGTGATCTTCGAAGAAATTTATCTGAAAATAAAAATTTATAAACTGTAGATTTCAAGTAAACACAAAAAACTGTTGCCATCGTACTGTATTTTCATATAGGCATACCGACTTCCCACTTTAATGAGACTGCACATTGAGACTTTCTGAACCTAAGCTGATCTTTTCCTTGGGACATAATGGAGTACTGTATTCTACTTAAACTATTGTATGTTCTGAGGCCTTGCAAGTTAATATAATACTATAATATTAATGTCTTTGTATAGTAATATTTGTGACCATAAGGTTAATATCAATCACGAATGTTCTACAGATACTATAGTTTTATACCAAGAACTAATATGGCTTACTTAGTAGTCTCTATTGACAATCTTACTACTCGTGTCAATGTAACAAACTGTAAAATAAGCAAGCTGGTTCCAGCTATATTCACTACATGTTATAGAATTGTTACCAAGATATTATGTCCACTACATACATTATGTATACAAGGATAAGGATTAAAATTTAACTAAAATCAATACAATTTATGAGCATCAGAACTCACTTGTAATGTGCCATTTGTAAGGTGTAGAATGATAGCTGAGCGAGTCCTGAAGTAGGTCCTGAGAGAAGGTATACGAGCCAGCTCGTCCCCTTCCCTGGGACACATGGAGGCAGCAGCTTTCAGCAAGTGCTCATTCATATAATTCCGGAAGTATCTCAATAGGGTCACCTTCTTATTGAGAGGGGCAGGGTAGTTCTTTAGCTGATGATAATGCTCTGTATTGGACCTTTCAATGTAGTGGATATTCCTGTGGCAAAAGAAAATAGAAAAGTTCTTTAACAGTTAAAGGAAGCATTCAAGTTATGAAACATGTATTAAAATAATTCCCTATTATGTAAAGTTGCCAAAAAAGGTATTGCGACAACTATTGATACAACATTAAATATATTAATGTCCATAGTTGTTTGTAGGGATTATAAGTATGTATTACAGAAGGATATGTATATTTCCTTCTGTTATACATGCTTATAGTCCCTACTAATAGTTGTGGATATTACTATGGTTAAAGTTCTATCAAGATTTTGTCATAATACCTTTTTTGGCAACTGTACATGTTATTTATCCTTGCTTAGGGCATAACACAGTTCAGCCATTTTTAATCACCAATACTGTATAACTAGAGCATAAGCGTGGAATGTAAACAAACCTAGTGGCTTGCCAGGCGTACGATAAAAGTGAAGTATGTGTCATTAAGTAATTAGTGGGGTGTTTTTTTGTGACGAAAATATCCTGTCCCCCCTCACTATCACACACTTTCCATGTGAGAATTCCTGGCACTGTAAGTGGTCACATGACAATTTGTATAGCATGACAGACAAACAGTCTCTTCATTTAGATATATAGATGGTTAACTTTACCCGTACTGTCCTGCAGACTGTGGACATTGATAAGAGGCTAGCCAAGCATCATCTGGTAATGAAGAATAATTCAGGAGGCAGTTGGATTTACTTCTATTTTGTCTTTGATAAAAACAATACTATTTTACCAAGCTAGACTTTGCAAACCTCCAATACCGAGAAGTTAAAAATCAATCTCCATTCCCCAGAAACTAAGGTGTGGTACATCATTTTATTCTATTCTATTCTGGCAATTTACAAATCTATTTACTTTGTTTAGAAAGAACACTCTTAAAAGAAGGGGTTAAAAACATAGAAAACTCATATACAGTAATTGTAAATTTGATTATATCAAATTAATCTTTAATAGTGAAGCATTTACTGTACGCATAACTGAGGAAAATGTCAATGTAACTTGACCCCTTCAGTCTGACGAAGCTAATGCCAGACAATTTATTCATCATTAGAAAACCATTGGACATCAACAAATTTACCACTGTATGGTAGGATGCAAGTTATGCATGTTAAAATATAACCAGGAGTAGGCCCCAAGCAAATAGTTATTTTTTATGCCTATTTAACTTGAATGGTTAAGTTATATACAGAATGGCAAAGCTATAAAGCAGCAGCTTAGCCTATATAACTTACTCTCCATCGGCGAGCAGCAGCAACTTTGTGAAATCATTGAAGAGGACACCAATAGAGTCATCACATAACTGGTAACCCAAGCCATATTTATCACTGTAGTCCACCCACTTGCTCACCCAAATCATGGGCACTGCTGCTGGGTCCTCACTTTCCTCTGAAATATCAGGAAACGCAAGTCAACAACGTTAATGCCAAACAGAATGCATAATATCCTGTACTGAAAAATTTACTCTGACATGTATTGTAACTCATCTCCCAATTCAGTATAAGCTATTTTCAGTTATTATACAATATATATAACCTTGCGGAAGGTGTAGCATTCCCACTTTCTGTGCCTTGCTCTTATGACTTTTACTTAGGGTATTAAATTTTGTAGTGCAGCAATGATTCTAATCTTTTCAAGTTACTGTAATAATCAACTCTCCATTCAAGGCCTGCCTACAAATTAGGGTACAGTACTACCTTTTCATCATGCCATGGTAAAAAGGTAAGTACTGTGCAGTACTGTACTACAGTAGTTTACTTTCTCCACTGGGTGGTACAGTAGGCTACTTTAATATTGTTTAAAAAACAATACGTCATGAAATGGGTAAACTTTATTATACAGTACCCACACTTACTAAAAGGCCGAACAAAAAGTGATATAGTTAACTTGCAGAGTGCCACCATACTGGTGGGCCAGGGACTCGAGGTGCTGGGGGGGGGGGGGGGTTGACCCTTTGATTGACCTACATACTGTATTATTACCTCGACTTTTCTTTTAGTGAAGCAAAAACCTCTACTTTAGCCATAAAATAATGAAGATCAACAGGAGTTTTGATGGTTGAGTCCAGAAGAAAAACTGTATTTGTAAGATTTCTTACTTGCATCCCAATCCAATGCAGGTCTAAAATTTCTGATGACATACACTGTACATACTAAACCAGGTTCATAATGAGCTTTTCTGGCAAAATTATATTCATGGGGGAAATGCTACCAATCCGACAGCACTCATTAATTTACTACTGTATAACAAAATGAACTAAATGCCTGTGGCAATGTAGCTAACATGCATTTAACAGGACGTTACATAGTTTTTATGGAATAAAAAACAACAAAGTGTTGGATTTGGCTGATATTCTGGCAGAGATGGGTTAATACCTTCAGCTAATTTTCACCATGTTTCATTGACAAACAGGGTATAATTAAGGCACTTGTCTCGTAACTGAATGTGATAACTTTGGTAATTCTTAGGCGACACCTGACAACCGATTATATAGTGCCGTTGCTATGTCATCTCCTAGGCTCCACCCCTGTTGTAACTTGTAATCTATGTGGCGTTGATGAGGGCGATGTCAATTTTGCCTATACTGTTGTTGATTCATTTTGCATTTAACAATTTGATGCACAGAAAGGTTTGATTGTGATGAAATTAATGGGACTCACGCTCTAATAGTTGCTTGGCTCACATCCTCACCTTACCCTGGTGCACAACCCCTGCTACTGCCTTATAGACACTACAATGGCTTACATGATCAGTAATTGTCCGCGTAGCTATAAGAACGCCTTTGAGTTACGACTTCTATCCGTATACAGCGGTGAAAAAGCAGGTGTGGGGCAGGGTTAATAAAATAGATATTCTATTAATTAGAATACATACCGTATTCTAATTTAATAAAATACATATTTTATTAATCCTGGGTGTGTAGGTTTATGAAGCGAGACGTACGCTCCTCCCTATACCACTTCACACGGACCAACCTGCAGGCTGCAGGCCAGGATGGAGGAATCCAGGCTCTCTTTCACTTCAAAAGTGTGTGCTGCGGCGGTTCAAACCACCGACAACACACACGAGTCCATGGAACCAGACAGGATTCAGATACCCTGTGAATCCTAGTATCAGTCATCGTCAACTTCACCACCAATGACCAAGACGAGAACAATATTTTTCTATAGATTCATAGTGGCGGGAACCAAACATACCATGTGTTGTGTCAAGTTATATTTTTCTTGCCTCGTATAGCCAACATGTCTCTCCTTCCTTTTCAATTCTCAACTTTATTCAATTATATCATTATCTATCAGTACAGTAGCGGCACATATTCCTTTACCAGATTTTTCAATTACACCCTGATCAAGGACTATGTGTCGCGACTGTACATACGTATACTCTATAAAGTATGCTGATATGTGCATAGTTTCCATGTATTACACATGCATATACTTTTTTTTATCATACAATAAATAAGGGGAGGAGCATATGGGATGACGTCATAGGAACGTCACATGTCGGTTGCCAGGTGTTACTTAAGAATTTACCCAATTTACCCCTTCTAGTCAGGACACGTGCTTTAACCATACACATTTTATTAATAAAACATTGTGAAAATTAACGGAAGGTCGAAAAACCATCTCTGAAAAAAAAAGTAACACGAAATCCCCAAACTTTAAAAGTTCCCACCGACAGCCATTAACAATATCTTTAGACTAGCAGATAGTCGAGACAAAAAATGAGAAGTATATCCTGAGGTACAGGCTCACTATTTAACAGCATATTCTGACAAAATTATTTTAATATTATTGCAGGAGTCGAATGTGAGAACATTCAAATCTGACTCTCTATTATTCACTTGGAATGAAAAGCTGTGAATTATTGAAGAGTTGGTTGTACTGGTGGTCACGCTTTACTCATTAACCGTCTGCTGGCTGTCATTGGCTGGTGGGAAGCGAGAGGTGACTTGCAGCCTCCCTGTATTATACATTAAGCTTCCTTACATCCAATGCAGATTGGTGTTAAACCATAGGGACCTTTATCATTATTACATATAGTTTTTTCTAATACTATTATTGTACAAACCTTATTGGTTGGTTAAAAGAAAAGAAAAAAAAAAAACTTAAATAACTCACCCTCATTAACATTTTCTCGCTCATCAGGCTTTGAGAGCACAACAGAGGTAACTTGAGTGTACAAGTCTTTAAGATAACAGTCAGTAGGCTCGTCTGTCTTGGGCTGCTGAGCTCCCGTTGCCTGCTGACCGTCCTGCTGCTGCTGCTTGCCGGTGCTGCTACTGACAGGAGCTTTGTTTGTCAGATTTTCCTTCTTCCCTAATTCCCTGTTGATCACTTTCACTGGTGACCCATCTGAAATAAAGAGATAACCAGGCTTAAAATATTTATTTACTGGTTAACATTTAAAATTATTAAATGGTCATTTTGATATAGCCTACAGTACGTGAAATATAGTTTGTGATTGAACAATTTACATATGAAATGTACTAATGTGACAAGGGAAACATATCACTCTGAAAATTATCTTCCCGAAACCTAATGTATGCATATTCCGAAAATTAACAAAGGTGGAGATAATACATTTAAATGCATCTCTGGTTTTAATACTAAATAAAATGTCGAATATGCAACAAACAAGTATATTTTCTGTCATCGAGAGAAGCTCATTCCATTAAATTTTTTTTACTATCATAGAAAAAAATAAAAACAGTTTTGATCAGTTTACAACTCTTGAACTCTCCTAAACATTACACAACCCTTAATGTATCTGGGTGGTTACATACAGTAATGCGGACAGTGTAGGGGAACGAAATATTATGTTGAGGGAGGGAGGAAGGTAAGCTACCGGGCGGAAATTACACGGAAGCTAGTGCAAGGGCTAGCTGTGGGCCCAACACGAAATGAGCTCTGACATGGGTTCTATACTCCCTACTACTTGGAGGCCCCTTCCTACCGCGGGGAAATAACGTGTTTTCTTACACTTGTAGGAAAGAAACGTGATGGCCACATACGAGTGTTAAAGTTTGAAATGCCTTTATATAAATTAGTGTAATGTTGTAAGCAATATTCAGAATAGAAAATTGTCGAAAAATTTCATAACCCCAAGAATACCAGTCCGAGTCAATCTACTGAAGCCGATAACAATGATGGTGGAAAGGCTGGTTTCTAGAGCAGACAGATCGCTGTAATCAGAAGTGTCAGCACCGAAGTCATACACTGCACACGAGAAGACCAGGCTGGAAGACTATTACATAGATGATCGAAGGACTAAGGAATCGGGAATTGAGGTCCAACAAGGAAGAAAACACACCAACAGCACATGCAAAAAAAAAAAAAAAAAAAAAAACCTCCCGAAGAGGCACAATACACAAAGTTTCTATTTAGAAGCGAAGATGAGAAAGTCTAAATTTGGTATCCTTTTTTTACGCGATGCGCATTTTCTGTTTAATGGGGTATTATACTCCAAGGTTATACTCTTTGTATGTATATTAGAGTGCCCTTACTCCTTCAAAGTATGTCAGGAAACAGGACCAGATTAACTAAAATAATGGTGGCCTATTACAGTGTACCTGGAATAGTTTGCAAGAATCAATAGGTCCATATTTACCATTACTGATCTAACCCCTTAATGAACTGAAATTAAGGTACAGTCGTTGCATAGTCCTTGAACAGAATTCCCCTTAAATCCTGGTCAAAGGAGAGAGAGAGAGAGAGAGAGAGAGAGAGAGAGAGAGAGAGAGAGAGAGAGAGAGAGAGAGAGAGAGAGAGAGAGAGAGAGAGAGTGTGTGTGTGTGTGTGTGTGTGTGTGCGTGTGTGCGTGCGTGTGTGCGCGCGCGCGCCCCCGGAGCGTGACGAAAACGTTCCTACAACTGCTAATGTACAGTGGCGGTCATTAATAATCATCCACATATGGGTATCTCAAACAATTTACTGTCTAATGTTTTCACGTTCACATATGATGTTATTGTTTTAAGTAGTGCGTATCTGCTTGTATTAAATTCAAAGATGGCAGTTAACGTATTTGTTGGAAAGATTATCATAGAAGGAACAGAAGGAAGCTGTCAAACTTTTACGTTAGGTACCCCTATATGGATGATTATATTTGACCACGACTGTATCTGTGATCCAAAATATTTCACACATATTTCGCACCGATACTTTTGTGACTCAGTTTACAGTAACAGGTTCGAGTCCGGCCATGGGTATCACAAATACTCCCTCTTCAGTTCTTCACTTGTCCAGTGAATGAATGACTAAAGAAGTACGGTAAACTAAAAGGTTATACATATATTAATTCATATTTATCTAGCACTAACATTTCATCCCGCCTGGCCCCTACAAAGTACTGTACCCTTAATTAAAGAGTGAACATGACCAAGCTTCCGTGTAATGAAATTATTCACTAGTCATTAAGAAGCTAAAATTAATGACATCCCGGAAACCCACTCATCCTAGCCAATTTTTCTTGGCGTGGTGAGGTAGCGGTGTGGGTGGACGGACGGGAAAGACGTGGCTAAATATATCTGTGAGAAAAAGGTTACTGTGTTTAATGATGCTACACAACTCACCATCTTCTCACCGCCTCCCCGCTGTCTCTCTCACTCCCACTCGCCATCATCTCATCCTCCTGTCTCGTTTACTTTCCGTCACTTCCTCTTTCCTGTTTCATTTATTTTAGGAAGTATTGCCTTCGATGTATGTTCCCCTTCGGACCCGAGTCACTCTTTCAAACTGTTCCGCCTTTCCTTCATACTTCCAGTCACTCCTTTCTATCACATTCCACTTCAATTTAATCTCTCTCTCGTCATTATCTCCCTCTTTTCACACTTCCCATTACCTTTCATATCTCCGTCTTTCTTTCAGCCATTCCTCTATACTGTATCATATTAAATTTGTAACACCTGCTCCTCGCATTCTACCTGCCTCCAATTCCTCTCCCGAAGAAATCTCCCTTCCATATTTCAGCCTCTCTTCCTAATTCATGTTTGTCCTTCTCTCTTGTCCCCCTGCTTCTTTCTCTCCCTCCTTATTCTATTCCATTTCTCCACTACATTGCTTCACATTTTTTCCCCCCGTTTCCTTCCAATGACGTTACTGACCAGGTTTTCTTCTACTGCTGCTCCTCCCTACGTATTATACGTTTCTCCTCCTCTTCTCTTCCCTCACATGTGTGACTCCAAAACTTTTTCGTCTTTCCATATCCAACCCATTCTTCCTGCCCTCCGATCTTCAAGACACATCCTTATCTCAAAGACACCCTTTTCCGCACATCCCTGTCTCATTCTCCTCCCTCTCCACCTCAAATATATTCTCTCTCTCTCTCTTTTCCCCTCTCATCTGCGTTACCAGCTCGCCTCCCAGGGCTCATAGTAGGAAACTTTGGTTGGCTGTTGTGATGACTAGCCGGGCTGCCGGAGATTGAGTTTTAATTAAATATTCAGTAGATAGGAGGGTGGGGAAAGCTTTTGACAGGAAAGGGACTGGGAGAAGACGGGGCTGACTCATGTGGTTATATTACATACTATTTGTGTACACTTCCCACTAGTTTTCACATTAATAATTTTAACTTTCAATTCCCTTCTCATATCTCACCTTTATCAACATATTTCTTCATTCCTCCTCTCAGCAACTTAGCAAAGACTATTTTACAATTTTCTCCTCTTTCCTCTCCTTTATATAAAGATGAAGAGTTAGATTTTGTTGGCATACATATGCCAACAAAATCAAACTCTTCATCTTCAGTTCAGTTCCTTGTCCTGTGATTTCAGACGGTACCGTCAGCGGGTGTAAAATATTATCCACGGAAAACTGCAGCCCGCTCCAAGTTGCTGGCGTCTATATATTTTTCTCAAAAGTAATTAAAGCCTTTTAATCGAAGGTGGAGAACATCAAAGGTAGCTGAGAGAAAAGAGTAATAGTTCAATCAACCACAGCTTTCAGTATTCACGAAGACCCGGTTTTCACTGAGTTAAAAATTGATGATCCAACGGATTCCTTGGTAAGAGTTTGTACTTCTAGCTTAACCAATATCGATATGAGTCTCACTGTAACCACAACTCGTCCTGACAACGTAATTATACTAATTTTTCTTACGTTCTTAATATATGTCCAAATAGTATAGGTCCCCGGTATATCTAGTTACTTTCTGCTAGTAAAGCATTTATTCATAGCATTATGTAATCGACATATATACTAGTGAATGACGTTCTTTTGTATTAACAGGTTTTTTTTTTCCGGATGGAAAGAGCGAGTGATTAATAGGATCAGTAGGCTACCGGTATGTATATGGGAGTGAATCGAGACTCGGTAAATGTTTAAGAGTGACAAAAATAATCCATAAATGCTTGAGAGTGAGTGAAAGAGAGAGGGGTGAGTGGCTGGATGTTTAGAAGTGGTAAACACTGGGGTTCCTAGCGCTGTGGCCCAACTGAATGAGATCATAAGAGGCGCCCCCTTAATTACCTCACTCCCTGAAAGAGACCCAGGGAGTACCAAAATGACGCTCGCATGTCTATATATATAAGAGAGAAAGAGAAGGCTGACCGTATACATTTTGTGTTGCTGGGAAGATGTGTGTGTGTGTGTGTGTGTAAACTAAAAATTATGCAGGTAAAAATGCACGCAACGAGGGAGAGGGAAGAATGAACTTGCAAGGAAGGTTGTAAAAGTTAAGAGCATAGATATATGAGGTTAAAATGAGTGCAAAAAGTCAACGAGATTAAAACCTGAGGGGTAGGCAGAAGGATTGGGACATTAGGAGCTAATTGTGTACGATGCGTGAAATAAAAGAGAGACGTGTGTATAGAAAATAAGAGAGGGGGGATTAATGAGAAATAGGTTTGGGGGAGATATTCTAAAGTGTGAGGAAAGTTGGGCTGATGGGATAACACGAGTGAAATGAAGGAATGAGTTACAGAAAGGGAAAACGTGCTAGGCCTATAATATGAGAGCTGAGACCTGGAGGTTGATGAGAGAACAGAATAGAAAAAATAAACAAGATATATAAGGAACGGAGGGAGGAAAATTAGGACTCTTTGGAAGAGAAGGGAACTAGAGGGTTGAAGAAAGTGCAAGGAGTGGAATGGAAACTGAGGGGAGACATGAAAGGAAGTGTGAGTAGGGAACAAGGGTGGGGTAGGCAGGAGTAAAGGGAGATAAGTTGGGATGGAGGTGTAGGCAGGAGTAAAGGGAGATAAGTTGGGTGGAGTGGGGGGGGGGGGGGGGTGTAGGCAGGAGTAAAGGGAGATAAGTTGGGATGGAGTGGGGGTGGGGTAAAGGAGTCTGAAGAGGCAAGAGGGGGAGGGGGGGGGGCACCATTCATAACCCGTTGCAAGCGAACAGGTATCAAAGGTTCAGTAAATATTGACCCGGGATTTAGGAGCTGCTACATGGCCAAATTCTACATCAAACACTTCCACCTCAACGTGTCCCCACCTGTGTAGTGTCTCGTAACTCCAGGATATATGCAACGTAATCCTTTTCTACTGCTTCTATAGTCACCTCTTAAATACATCACAAACATTTCTCTATACCTATCTTCAACTTACACAATAAATCGTTCCTCATAAATACTTACGTCAACTACTCTACTTCCATCTCTCTTCCTTTCACATTATTATACAGAATAACTTATTTCACAAACTTACACGTTTCTTTGTTACTATTTTTCTCTGCTCTTGACTATTTACTGCACAGGCTCTAAAAATATATATTCAGTACACGATGCTCCAATGTATATTTATCATAAAGATCACTGTTACAGACTGTGAATGTGTGGTTCAGAATGCCTCCTGCTTTGTGGCATAACGTATTGTGCTGTAAGGGTAATTATTGCATATATCTTTTTATGGCTTGTATATCAGATATTTTTTCTCTCGACTTCGTACTGTAGCCTATGTCCACTCCTCATGTAACCAGAGTCTAGCAACATCTTTCACAAACATTTTATTTAACTTTCTATATTCATGCATTTTTCTTTCAGTCCATTTAATTCAACACTCCTTCCCCCTCCTTCCTTTGGCGAGTTGTCCCCTCGCAGCACCCTGAGAGGTATCCTGTTACTTAATGGAAAAGCCAAGTTCCTTCCCTCCGCTGTGTACGTCACGACTTGAATGTTTCCCCTTCCTCCATACTAAGAGCCTTACCCTCCTTCCTTGGTCTCTCTCCCTGCCTCTACCTTTCGTTCATGAACCAAGTAGGGAATTTCAAGGCGTATTAACTAACACTCAGACTTGGCCCTCAATATTCTATTTGACAAAAATAGGCATATATGTTAATAGTTTCAGATTCACGGTTTCAGGGGTACTTGGGATCGAGAAATGCGCCGGAGTTCTGGACGTGACAGTACATACTGTACAGTATACTATAAGGGTAAGTTGTGAGTTAAGTAGATGCAAGGCAATGGGGATTTATGTTAAGGTAGGTAAAGTAGGAGGGGATTATGGGCGAGGTAGGAGGGTAGAGAGTAAAGGTCACATGGATAAAGTGTTAGGTTGGTGTGGCAAGGGGATGCATGTGGGTTGTGGGTTGGTGGGGACAAATATTGACCCAGTGCAAGATCAACGGAGCACACCAGTTGGATCAACACAGCCTCGAGTTCCTTCCTGCGCCTCCTGCTTCTAAATTAACATTCATGTCATGTAACTCTCACTTTGTAAAGTTCAGTAACCGTTTAGTGTCCAATAACTCTCTACTGTATATTATAATCAATCATGGTCTGAATCTCTTTGTCATTTCCAAGTTTATAATTAATGCTGTGCGGAAAAGTAACAGAGAACTGATTGTGCACTCTTCACTAAATCCTTTAACTCTCTTGAATTACATCTAACAAAGAGAAGGTGGACAGAAAGGAAACAACCCTAATGATAAACTGTCGCCACAAAGCGAAAGGTTTTAGTAATTCAATATCATGGCGTGAATTCTTCTTTGACATAATCAATATATATATATATATATATATATATATATATATATATATATATATATATATATATATATATATAAAAGCACCAGACAGTCCAATATCAGCTTTAAAATTCTGTGTAAAATTTACAGCATACTTGATTTTCGTCGATTTATTATAATGTACTGCGATACGTTTGGGGTAACAAAGGAATAAAGAGTTCCAATCAACTGATTTAAATAATGGAAAAATACTGAACATCAAAGTGTAGGACAAAAAGACAAATGTATACAAAACTCAGACTGGCGTTGTTAGCCGCGTCCTTAGTGTTGTTAAGGAATCATTACAGAAATACAAGAGACTGAAGGATTCTTTCGTTCTACAGATGGCATACTGCAAACCCGGGCTGGTCGATAGTTCTAATAATTGTGTGACATGGAATCAACCTGGGAGCAACAATCTTTCTAGGAACCATATTTACCTGTGGTGATTGTAAGGGTAACAGTGGGTAACAGTAGCTACTCTCACATTTTAGAGGATATCGTTGGAGGCCAATATATACAGAGTAATATATACCAAATTTATCACCTGACAGCTCCCACCCCCCCACCCCTTACTTCTAAACCACAATCATATTTATGGGCCATCAATTCAGTGGTTGAAAAAAAAAAAAAAGTTTCTATTTGATAACTTATAAATGTCAATGCATTTTTTTCTGTTTGTCATATCGCCAGACAATTGCTGGGCTCCGGTCGCGTTAACAAATTCTTGGTATAGGGCCACACACACACACACACACACACACACACACACAGAGAGAGAGAGAAAGAGAGAGAGGGTTGTGGGGGAAATTAATTGTCTGACCGACGGACTAATTGACTTAAGGGATGTATATAATCTTTCCTTGCCTTACTTTTCATGTTCTACTCACTATAGTCACCAAACATTCTGGTAACGTTAGTCTTATTAACAGTATTGAATAAAATTACAATATTAACATGTAACCACACTTAAGTAACTCCTTCAATAGCTATGTTATGAGGTTTCGTAGTGTTTTTCTTCTAAGCAGCTTCCTTGTGAGGTGTATTTTCCCGCGATTTATATATATATCAAAGTTTCCTCATCAAAATTCTTGTCAAGTTCAATTCCAAGGAGCTGTATAGTGGTAATCCAAATTGCCACATGATGAATTTTTATGAAAAGGAAAATTACACTGCCTTCCCTGACTTTATGCTCTCGCTCTCTCTCCGGTTTGTCCTTTCAGTTCTCTCTTATTTTGTTTCATACTCATCCCTTTAACATCCTTCTTCGTATTTTTTTCTTATCTCTTACGCGTTCCCCTCCCCTCTCTGTAGCGTTTATTTGTTCTTTAACGGTTTCTCTCTACTTTCGTTGCGTATCCTCATTCTCTCCTGAATTTCAACACTATAACCTACCAGATGAAGCTTCTCTCTTTTCGTTTGTGAAATTGTATATGTTATCTCCTATATCATTGTTTTACCTTTCATCATCTTCGTTACCATCCTTTAAGGGAAAAATTCATTTTTGATACATTGGAGTGCCATGTTTCCTTCAAAGTATGCCAGGAGACAGGACCAAATGAACAAAAATAATGGTGTTCTGTTGTCTGGAATAGTTTGGAGAAATTGGTTACTCCAGATTTACCAACACAAATTCCCTCCCACCTAAAATTAAAAGCATCTCCATCCTCCAGGTTATCATTCTCTCTCTCTTTTTATATCAGTAGAAAATATTCAGATTTTTCTTCTGCCCTTTCAACTTATTAGTTCTCCTGTAACTCACCTTATGCATCACCAATTTTTTTTTTTTTTTTCCCTTCCACATCGATCTACCAATTCATTCCTACACGGCATCATTATATTCTAACATTTTCCATGCTTTCCCTCCTATGTGATTCCCTTCTTTTCCTTCCTCTGTACCTCATCAACCCAGAAATAAATCCACACAATTGACGTAGTGAAAAATATCAAAATGATAAACACTGAGGCACACTCCATGACCCTAAGACACTCCTAAAACCCTCCCACGCCCACTCATACCTGTATTATCCTTTGTGTATGTGTGTGTGTGTGTGTGTGTGTGTGTGGTAATGTTTTATATTGTACTGTATGACTTGATAAATACTATATTGTATTATATATGATAAATATCCTTGTGGTTATGAGAACATTAGTAATGGTGGGCTGTAGTGAAGTTCAGGTGTCATCAAAGTTATTATTGGTGTTTTACAGCAAGATATAAAGACAATCTTAATTACGACAATAGACAACTTATAAACCTTTTAAAATGAAGAATTATTTTTCAGTGGAATTTGAATCCGTCTTCAGCAATATCACAGTACAGATAAAATAACTAGGAAAGGAAACTGTTCCAATGAATATTCAGGGAAATCATCAATACATTTTGTAACGTGTAGTTAAGAAGTGGAATGAATGTAATAATTATAGGAGAGAGAGAGAGAGAGAGAGAGAGAGAGAGAGAGAGAGAGAGAGAGAGAGAGAGAGAGAGAGAGAGAGAGAAAGAGAGAGAAAGTAGGAAGAGAGGGAGAGTGACAACAAGGTGGCAGTAATCGATGTGCGCCTCCTCCTCCCACCACCACCATCTCCATCACCCAGCACTGTGGCACAATACTGGCCTGCACCACCACCAGTCACTGCCATTATTATCAGTATCACAGTTTCCCATACCATCCCCTCAATCTGGCACCATCTCCACCGCTCCTCTCTATACCAGTCAGCACACCCACTCTCATTTCATTTTTACATTACCCACATATACCAAAAATATTACTAACACTTGTTAGTAATGTTGAAATATAAAATCCATATAACCACCAAACTGCACACTAAACAAATTCTATATAGTAAACAGCAGCATTTCGTGCAAAAAATAGGAAAACTACACATACGGGTCAGATCTTGAGACAAAAACAGAAAAATTTGATATCAAAGCCATGCATAGTATGGAGGACTGAACTTCATATACTGTATACATGTATTTATCTTCTAATATAATAGTAATGTGTTCAATGTTAACAAAAGACGAAATTCTGTAATCAACTAAAGGTTACTAAACTGTACAGGGAGGTCTGTAATATCCCGTTTGGGTACAAAGATTCGAAGCAATATGAAAATTGTGGCATTAATCGATCAAATTACAAAAGGTTAACGTTCTAAATTAACTCTCTTCGATATGATTATAATCCTTCATATGGAGATATGAGGAGGGAGATTTCTTTATTGTTTCCTTTAGTTCTGTTCTTTTTATTTCGGATTTTTTATAGAACCAAAAATAAAGTCCCATCTTCAATTTCAATAAATCATAAATGGACCAACATCATTAACATATGAAAATATTTACATGTTTAAAATAACTATTGCGAATCCTATGCCGAGAGATTTAATGAAAAAAATCTAGGCACATAACTAATATAAAGCAACAAGTCAGCGACGAAAACACTATGTGGCCTTTATTCTACTGTAATTCCATTTAGTATTAAACATTGCACTTGGACCCAGTCACCTATCGAATATCAGGAGAAATCCGTGTAGCGGTACATTCAGAGTCAGATATACATAAACGGAACTGTCATAAATAAAAAATAACAACAACCGTATACGTCATGTAGTGAACAAGACGCATGACAAATATTGTTCCATCATGAATTCCCTGCATCACATGTCCACCCTCCATTAATGAAAGAAAATCATGAAGACTGTTGGTGATATTTCTTTCTGCAGACTTACTGCCCTCAAATCATAATCAGCCCATTTCCATTGTAACAAAATTAGTGTCTTAGTAATGGAAACACAAACCTGCCCGAGAGGAAAATCAATGGTAGCTGACATTTACAATTGCATATTACTAGTTACAAAATGAAGCAACAAGATTGAAACAATTCAATAAAACATTTCAGACTACTGAAAAACATAATTATAATAATGTTACCTCTAGTACCCGAAAGATAGTAAAAAAAATCATAAACATAGTTATATAAAAGCATTGAAGCAAAATGACATCGACAGAATGCTTCCCTGCAGCCGAGTGAAGTGCACATCCCAAAACAAAATTTAGCTGGAATCCGCCGACTCAAACTAGACTTTCCCTGACCCGAAACCAAAACAAATAACCTTTTACGGCCCTCCAGCCTCATGCTGCTCCCCGTGACAATAATTCCGTTCAGGACAACGTGTCCCTCCAGTGAGAGAAATGTGAACATACTGCCTTCCACCACATCTACAACAGACTGTATATTTTTCCCCGGAAGTCAACAAAGTGGAAAGTTTACAGCGCGACGTGAGGTAACTAAAAGACAGGAAGGAAGGAAGGAAGGAAGGCTCTCGTGGACGACTGTATCTTGTGGATTAAAAAAAAAAAAATATATATATAAATATATTCTTGGTGCGTATGTGTGATTCAGGCGACAGGAAAATAAATGCTCTCTGCTGAGCAATGTAAATACATCCCATCTATATTCAATGCAGAACACACCTAAGAGTAGAGGCACACACACATAAATCTGTAACTATATATAATACATTTCTGCCAAACTGAAACTCTCCTCTTGGAAACTAGATTAATATTGACCTTGGAGAATCTCTCTTAATTACTCTAGAGTCTAGTCTGTCCTTCCTGTCTATCACCTTCAGGTAACAGTACCATTTTACATACAGGATATATTCCTTCCAGTTCATTTGTTACGAGAGGATGAAGTTTATTCTTGCGGGATAAACGAATTAAGGAGATCGTATAATTTTAGTTAATTGGAGCGCCTTGATTTATCCAGAATATGCCAGGAAACAGGAGGTATCAGTTGTTCCACATATGCTACCCACCACCATCACACACAAGTTTAATAACTTTTCAAAAATATTTATCTATTTTGAGCATAGGAATTGTACTATATATATATATTTATTTATTGAATCACTCAATACTTGTGGGGGAATTCTTTCCCGGTATAGCGGAGTCGGAATTGAATAAGTGGGCCACAGATTCCAATTTCCATGCAACTAATCCGCATAAATAACGGAAGGAGATGTGAGAATAATGCGGGGTCCAACGGGGTCATTGACACGAACATCATTCCTTTGGTTGTCATCGAGTAAAATACTGTAGTTGAGGACAAACTGATCCCAATGTGAAAGCAGTAATATATGCAAGAGCGAATTAAAACCTTGTAAAACTCTGCTTTGACGATTGGGGACACATCAAACTGTCTAATTTTTTTTTTCTTGGAAAAAAATAGTTATAGCAGCTACTGTATAAGAACATTCCATGATGAAAGACGATGTGAGTGACACTATATATGGTAATGGAGGTCAGAGGTTGGAACCTTGAATTATGAATAAGTTAATAATAGATGGTAGATAGATCGTGGGAATTTGAGCTGAACTGAGTTTTGTTTGCATTTATTCCACCAATCTACTGTAGTAGACTGTGGCAACAATATTATCAAGAAGATTGAAAACGAGTAAAAGGTCAGTATGAGAGTGGGCGAGGTTGGAGGTCAGGTTCAATATATAACTGATGAACAGGAAGATAGTAGGACAGTTCTGAGCAAACCAGAATTGATGAAAGAGTTGCTTTGGATCTTCAGGTGAGGGAGATGAGGCCATAAAGTTAAGGAGTGAAGCCATGTACTCATTTGTTTCAGACCCCATAGATAATCCAACAATTGACAAAGACATACCATAATTCTGAGAGATGAAAGATATGGGTTAGACTGGGATAGAAGGTTACCATTGAACCGGCAATACAGAACACAATGATTATCAGAATGAAGGGTACCGTACAGGTTCACGAGTACGGTATTAACATTTATGACACTATGAAACCAAACATTGTGAACGTGAGAAAGAGGTCGATAATATAGGCACCAGAACTATTCCAAAAGGATGGAAAAGGGAGTATGGCTGTAGAGTGGCTGCGACGAAACAAACAAACACACACACACACTTCACTCAACTATCATCTACAGTATACATAATATACATGAGGTATGGCCAATGACAATATTACTTGTTGAATGGATGAGCAAGATTATTATAATCCGGGTAATAATATATAAATAGAGTAACATAGATCACAGTACAGTCGGCGGCAGAAGTCCTGTCGCCTCACCTGCTTCACCGAGACGTATATAGTGTTCATGGACTCGAGAAATACGCATGTTTATACACCTAATAATCTCGAGTCTATGAAAATTGCGTGCCTCAGTGAAGCAAGTGAGGCGACAGGACTTTTGCCGCCGACTGTACATGAACATATATTTATTACCAGTTGAATCCTGTTTATTACTATATTGTAGGTGGGTAACGTAGCAACTATGTTACGCAGTAGTCTTCATTCATAATAAAAAGTTATCAGAAGCTGCCATGGTCTCCAGTTATGTCTGGACATACATACTTCCAAAACTGTATGGAAGCCAAAGTAATAAATAAAATAACATATCACAAAGTTTACGCCCAAATCATAGGTATGTTATGTCTCTCTGATTTAAGTCTGGTATCTTGAAATAAGTACTTTGTGGTAGCGATGATATTAGTTCTATACCACAGTAGTGAGACCTTAAAGTATTTTATCCATAATGAAGTACAGTAGAAATTATAACACGTGATTCAAACGGGTTGAAGATTAATATTTTCAAGTCAAGTTGAGATGAGAGGAATGGAGCTACTGTTTTCAACTAAACATCTGTTCACACTAGGCAGTTCATCACTTTTCACTAGTATGTTCCCCTTTCAGGTTCTCATTCCTATACTCTCCCTTAAGAGTCTCTCACCCTTAAACATTATACTCACAGCATCCAGTTTCCGCATTCCATCCACTCTTGTCCTACATTAAAGCCTCAATTTTTGTACGACTACTTCTCCTCCCACTCCCTCCTCCACTTATAAGCCAACATCACAACACTACTCTCCAAACCTCGTCTCACTGTAACATCTGCCCAAATTTCATATATGATCCTCTTTTCTTAGATCATATACAAGTACAACGGTAGGCATCAGGTCTTTTCCACCTTTGAATTGTACTAAAGCCAAAATCAGGTATTAAATTTATAGATAGCAGGCCATTACAATAGGAAGAAAAGGGTTAGCAAAAGTTTGATCCTTCGTTATTCGTTAATTCAAGACATTTTTAAATTTTCCTTTTTCTTAACGTGAAGCGGGAAATGGTGGGGAAAACCCTACGTTAAGAAAAAGTATATAATTTCTGTATTTTCAGTGAATTTTGTTAATTAATCAAATTGAAGTCAGAATGGACTGACAATGAAAGGAACAGTTGACCTTTGGATAACTACGTATGGTGCTATGTAATATTTTAATTATATGCAAGATATGTTTGGTATTTGCACACGTGGCGTCAATCACATTGATATTCAAGTTCACTGGTGTTTTATAACTCCACATACTAACAAACTGTATTGTGTTCAGTCATAACAGTCAACGGGCATCGTGCAAATGTCATCCCGTGTGTCGAGTTGCAGTGTAAACAACATTACCATGATGGATTTTTTCAAACTAACGGCTTCTCTAAGCACCACCATCACGAACAAATAAAATAAGTCAAAGGTAAAGGTTAGCCAATATTTTCTTATCATTTTTGACGCTCCATACCAAAGTGAGTAATAGAGACGTCACCACTAAGCCGGCTGGGGATAGCTGAAGCTTTGTCAGCTAATCTCTAGCATCAAATAACATAATCTGTACTAGACGTAAGCTGAGGATATTTTGACCTAGATCAAAATGGAGAATTGATTATGTTGGTTTTATTTATATTAAAACAAAGGACAGAATGATGACGCAGGAATGGGAAATAATAATTTTTTTGAAACCCTAGAGGGCCTAGAGAATATTGACTGCGACTTGCTGAAGTAGACCAGGAAATCAGCAGGCCAAACATCTCATTCACTCAAGCAGACTGATACAAGGGGGGGGGGGGGAGGGGGGAGGGTAATGTTGGGAAGGGCTTCTTCCTACAGTAAACTAACAATGGCTAATGAAGATAATAATAATGATGATGATGATGATGGCGACTAAGACAGACAAACCCAAACTTTGTTCTGTATGTGTTGTGATGATTTGGCTGAGCGAAAAAAAATCTTCATATACTTCAGTTTACTTACTTCATCCCTAACTTAATCCAAGTAACCAAAGCATTATTCTTAAAATCACTTTGTACTGTCCTTGACAATTCTGGAGTTGCACTGTTAAAACACAAATAAAAACATATATTAAGTCATTAATTTTTACATGCGTTACGCCGCCTGCTACTACCTCCTGAACGAACCATTACATATTTATTGCTAAACCGGGAGATGGATGCATTGAATGAAACTTGGAGAGAGAGAGAGAGAGAGAGAGAGAGAGAGAGAGAGAGAGAGAGAGAGAGAGAGAGAGAGAGAGAGAGAGAGAGAGAGAGAGAGAGAGAGAGAGAGAGAGAGAGAGAGAGAGAGAGAGAGTCTATGAAGACAAAGTAGGGTGTCTATGCCAGGTCCTGGGGTCCTCCTTCAATAATGTCAATACAGGGCGGCGACTGAGGAAAAGTGTGTTGTGTGGCAGACATCGACGGTGTATATTTTGGCAAGGAAACATTGAGGGTTCCGGACCACCAAGTTATAGAGGAAGCAGTAGCAGAAGTTGTGTGTAACAGTGAAGGGCGGCTTTCCAGGGGAACACCAGCTGCATGTAACAGGTGGCACACCGGAAAAGAACTCCAAGAAATAAAATTCGACAGAAAAATGGAACCGCTCCTGGCATGTGTGCAAAGGAAAGGAAGTGAATTATTCGGTGTGAGGTAGCTTTTCGATTTTCTAGACTTTTACCTTGTTGAAAACTATAAAAGTGTTTCCAGTAGAACTCATGCTTGACATCCATGAGAGTGGAGAGGGTTACGAGGGACAATTCTCACTCTTTCCATTCTCTTTAAGCTTCCGTTGGCAACCTCAAATGTGATCTTAAAGCTCGACAAGTTATTGGACAATCGAGTACTTGAGTTAAGCACCATCATCCAGATAATACATGTTTGATGCTATAATATTCCTTATTTTTTTAATCATCTCTTCGTCTATTACCTCACTCCACACGCCAACTGCATGATATACTCTCTCTTACTACACATCTTTACTTGTTCTGATCACTCTACATCCTTACTACTACTGACTCCATCCCACACACTGCATCTGACTCACACTGTATCCATACTACTACTGGTTCACGACACAACACTACTGCCACTGTCCTACTACAACACAAACAAAAAACGTTAGTGCTACTGCCTAACTCCATTACTTCTCATTCAAAAGATGTAGTGTTTTATGCAAACACTCTAGGTGGCTAATAATAGCAACGGCTTAAAGGAAAAAATCAGTCTCATTTCAAGCTAAAAATTTGATAAATTATATACGCACAGTCAACTTTTTTTTTTTTTTTTATTAACAATTTCTGGCCAACCTTTATCACTACATACACGAGTGTGTCATGTATCAAAGGTTTGTGTAATGGATTAATGGACGTGCGACTCTCATAACTTGACAATTAAATGTAGTATCAATTATCACTTACTCTTTATCGCTGCAGTTTTTACGCAATATAATTACAGCACCATTATCAGGAGTAACTATATTCAAATTTACACCCTAACACCGTCAATTTTTGCCAATATCTCTAATGGGTTTTTCTTTCTACAGGTAACGTGTCTAGAATCCTCACTCTTAATTACACAGAAATTAATAACTGGATGCAATTATGAATCAAGACATATCAACATTCTGCTTTATGTTGTTTTCGACAATTACTTAACATTTCTCCACATATAAACAAAGGTCAAAACTTTATGATATATGAAGAGCTATTTTATGTAAATTTTATCTAAATGAATGCATGTTGAAAACTAATATTACTAGAAAACACAAGCTTTCAGGAAAAAAACCTCTTGTTGTTGAACTGGAGTTATTTATTCCTCCAAACTATCCCATAAAGCAAATAAGCTCAACATTACAGTACTCATAAGGTATGTTTTTCCAGACATAGTTTGGTGGATTCAAAAGCCATCTAATTTATTATCAAGATTGTCTCCATTAAAAATAAATTATTTTCCACAACAGTCTTGGATAAATTTACAACTCATTATCCTTACTTCAAATCTAGTTGGTTACAATTTTTTTTAAAACAATATTACCATAAGTGTACAAGATCAAAACAATTCTTACAAGGTTGGTGGATAAGACTAAATACTACACTCCCCCACCTCTTCCTTCCCCTTGTATCTTGGCCTCGTCACCTCCTCCAGCGGGTCTCCCTTGTTTACCTCCACTGGCTCTACCTAAGTAACTACTAACTTATTAACCAGGCCGGAGGAAAAGATCAACAGTCACGTCACTTGGATGTCGACTGTCAAAGCCTGGTAATCCATTAAAAAAGCAGCCTCATATAAACTACCGTATATTTAATGATGTAGCTACAAGCAAACATTAGATCGAATATAAAAAGGCAATCGATTTTGTAAACAAGTCTGATAAAAATTATTCACAAAATGAAGGAGAAAGAATATATTTTTACAACATTTAAAATAGTGATGTCTGAAGTAAAACTTGAACCTCTTGCGTCAATGAACATGATGAAAACCAGAGTAAACGACGAGAGTGTGTAGTAAACAAGGCGTGGAGAGCATCAGGCGGAGGGAACAAGTTAGGGTCCATTCATGTTAAATCAAGTGAGGAGAAAGTGAGGCGGGTCAAGTGAAGCTAAGTTCGACCAGACCTCTCTTTACACCTCAAGTACACTCTCTCCTCCACCTAAGTCCTCCTTGACCCACTCCGTCACCTACCACTGCAAATACACCAACTTTTACTGTACAGTCACCAGCTAAAGTTCACCCACACTCCAGGGTCCATGATTTCTATCATGTAAAATAAGCTTCAATAGTAAAAACTTTCACTCGCACGTACACAAACATCCCCAAAATGTTTTGAACTTGAAACCTTTGTTTTTCCTTCATAAATCCTTCGCCACTCCGATCCGCCTTTATCTTAGCCTCAGATTTTTCTGTACCTTTCACCATACCAATCAAGTCAAGCGCCTATCACACGGGGCGTTTCACCGGACTGCTTCACCCAACTTATTTCGTCAGACCTACTTGGCCAACCTGAGGGGCATTTCGCCCGACCAACCACGCTCCCCAGGTTTAATAAAATGTTACAGAGTGGCCCATTTCACCAACCTACTCCAGAGTCAAAATATCTCCATACTTTTTCCCTTGATTTAAAATATTGATAGCACTTAATAAACATTGAAATGTAGACCATCATGCACAATTTATTACAAGAAAATGTGTACATAATAAATATTTACCATGTGATATATTTATTTGATTTATATGACGCTGATATGATATATGTTGCAGCTGTTGTATTCTGGTAATCTCTTCATCTCTTCTCCTCACCAAAACATAAACCACCAAGAGCTACAATATTTGCAACATATCTCTGAGCCTCCCCTCAATCTTTGTTATTGTTCCAGGAATAACGAATCGCGCGTGACAGCGATTAGCGAACGCGTCTGCTAGGTGTTTTCAAGTCCCACGAACTAGTACCAAATTACCATATGGTTGGGTGAAGCAGTCCAATGAAACGCCCCATGTGATACACGCTTCAGTCTTTAGCTTAAACCTCTTGACATGTGACCAGCATGTGTGACATTTGTGACTGAAAGTACTGAAAACTTTTCCACGGACATAAAAACAATAGGTATATTAAGTTCCTATGGGGAACGTGAGTTTCATACCAGCTGAAGAGCAGTAATTTCTTTTCCATCTGTCATATATATAATGTACAAATTTAGCTTATCCTAACTGACGCAAGCTCCAAAAAGATAAGAAAAACCGTACAAACAAACCAAGTAACAAGAACATGAGGGAGGGACGGGACGGCACGGCCTAAATTACCATTACTGCCTTTGTGGTCATTATAGTAAAATAAAAATGAAAACTGGAAGTAAAAAATTAATCCCAAACCATCGTGGCTAAGTCAGAAACATAAATTTGTCTTTCAATTAACTATTCCTTCAATAAGCCACGTATTTTCGGTAAATATGAAGTGAACTCTTATACGGAACTGTTTAAAACCTTAAAAATATATGTATATACAGGAATGAGTACCGTATGTAGAGAAAGCTAATCTGGAGAGCATCAATATAAGACAGTGGTTTGTGGAGGAGAGCACACTCATTTTAACACCACAATTATCCTTGCAGGATTAAAACACATTAAATAGTAAATTGTGAATGAAAAATTACATGAAACTGAATGAATGGTGGGGTGGTCGTAGGGAAACCCAGACAGGAAAACATGAAGTGATGGGGGAACATTTGAGCTGGATCAAAACAGGCAATAGTATTTAAAAAAGAAAAAAAAAAAACAAAAAAAACAGGTAAAATGCAGTAGTGGAGCAGCAAGGGAAAGGAGAGGGCAGGCAGTAACGTTGGAGGTAGAGTGGTGAAAAGAGGGTAAAAATATATAAAAAGGACGTGACGGGGAGTTGAATGAATAGTTACATTTATCAGTTCTAACAATAGCCTACAGGAAACTGCCACTTCTGGGCTGGAGACGCCTACACAGGGGAACTGATGCAACACGAGCAGTACCAATCACGCTAGTTCTTACGTCTAGAAATTGAAGGTGAAGAATAACACTGAAACTCTTAGCACCAATTCTGTACATAGTGAGATTGTGATGTTGCATTTCCACTTTCATTTCGAGCTTTCAGTTTTTTTTTCAAGATGAAAATATGAAATAACACATATCCTTCCATCAAGCCATTTGATGATATTAAGGGAGACGAAGCAGCATTATTATTCCTTACAGTTCTTAAACATTAATTAGAATGTGATAAAACATTACTACTACTGCGATTTCGTTAAGACCTGATGATTTGGTAATATGAAGTACTATCTTACAACGAAATGTTCAGAATACGACAATGGTTAGAAAGAAAGGGTATTTGGTATAAGGATGAGATGTAAGGATGCATATAGGAATGTAAAGCAACTGTAATCAAGGGACAGGGTACTAGTATAACATATTATACAGTAAAGTAAGAATGAGTGGGCTTGGTGAGTGACTTGCTGTGTAGTGGGAGATGATATGATGTTTGTGACGGTGCAGTGGAATGAAAAAGGCAAAGTAGGTGAAAAAACAATTAGTGTAAATAAGGAGAGAGAGAGAGAGAGAGAGAGAGAGAGAGAGAGAGAGAGAGAGAGAGAGAGAGAGAGAGAGAGAGAGAGAGAGAGAGAGAGAGAGAGAGAGAGAGAGAGAGAGTTGAGGAGGTAGTAGTAGTGATAGGATTGGCTGAGGTAAGGTGGGAGAGGGGTATGAGGTAAGGTAGGTGAGTGAAAGTATGGGATGAGGTAAAGTGGTGGAGTGAGAGGATGAGGTAAGTTGGGGGGAAGCTGAGTGAGGTGTGAGGTGGCCTGGGAAACTGAGAGGATGAGATGCGAGGTGTTTGATTGATTGATATTATGCGTAACAACAGCGAGGTCATATTGCGTCCTGGGAATATGATAGAGGTGAGACAGTAAGCACAAAAGGTAACACGATAACAAAAACAGTTGGAGACGTGAGAATATGAGGTGTGAGGTGGAGTGAGGTGACCTGAGAGGATGAGGTGGAGGTGAGTTGCAGCACAAGACAAAGGGTGCTCTCGGGTGGTGGCGCTAATAACACCATTCCAATTTATCAGGACAAGTCGCCTGGAAACAGTGCGCTCGGCTTGGCATCCTGGAACTGTCAGGACTCAGGAGGCTGGATAGGGTCGCTGCTGCTGCTGCTGGGTGTACCTCATCCAATATCCACACACTGTGACCCTTTCATAACCTTGTATACCTCGGCTGCTCCAACACGGTAAGCAGAGTGGGTGACTGGATAGGAAGTGCTCTTTTCAATTTAATTTGTATAGTACCACCTTTTGGCTGTATACCTAGCCCTTCAGGATTTAATGTGTCTGCTGATAAACTATAACACGATATGCAATTTGCGTGCAAAATGTTTATACCTATATATAAAAACCTTTGACTCAACACTCGTCTTGAGCAACATCACCTTCCTCACATTCTCATATACTTGTTTTCACCAATAAACAGGATTCCATTACCACCAACATGAGCCATGTAATATTTACTTACCCTTCACCTGATTTTCGCGTATATTATTCTAGCTAGATCTAAATATAAGTTAAAAGTGAATTACAATAAGACAGCAAGCCAATATCTGTGAGAACTCCACCAGGGGATACAACCTGGATACTTTTATTACGAAACTCACCACACCAACACTAAAAAGGATTGAAAACCTCACTGTCACCTGATGGGCCTCGATAAACTTATTGTCCTTGATGGGTGGAAATGGGTAACATTTAACAGTTTCCAGTGTTGTGGGCTATGAAAGCCATAGAAGCACACAACGTGTGGATTAAAGCATTTCAAAGCAAAACAATCCAATATATTTCTCTATATGTCAGTTTCCCAAACAAGTTTTATACACAATCAGGTTATAATACCGTATGTCTTTTTTTTCATATTGTGATATAAAGGTGGAACCTGTTTTAAGCGTAATGAAGGGCAATGCAGATTTCTACAAACTATGCTACAAAACTTAATTTCTACCTGTATCAGTTTCTCATGATAGTTTGAAGGAATCAGTAGCCTTCCAGTTCGTCCTGAAGAGAAGGTCCCTTTACACGTGACTAAAACTGATATGAGGATACTGAATTAACAAAACTCGTCCAACATCCCTTGATGGCTGAGCAATGCAAAAGCCGCAGTAACGGAATCATCACAGTTATGTCCAACTCATTAGTACATTTAATTCTATTATTATTAATTATTAATCTTTAAATATCTGCTACAAAGACCTAGAGATTTTCATATTCTTTGCTAAGTGCAGTTGCTTACGTCAATATTTTCACTGTAATTTGGGGCAAGAGTGGGAAGATAAACGTCGTCTGACTTTACCTTTGTGTCTTAAACAATTTCGCTTCCAAACCAGTTTGATTGAGAAGATGGAGTAGGTCAATCATATAATCTTCTCAATTTAATATTAAATCATAATGGCATGAGGCTGGGATTGATGTCTATTTAGGATATTATAATGAACATTCAGTCCTAATCCATACACCTATTTCCAAAGAGAAAATTCTTGCCCTCAGAACAGGGTAACAGGAATACTCAACCTGGACAATGGATTATTTAAATGGTTACCTGAGTTAGTAAGGTGGATGGTGGGGTTGGGGTCGAAGGTGACGGTAGGCCTGTCTGGCTTGCTGCTGCCCCCGCTGCCACCACCACCGCCACTACACAGGTTATCACTAATGTTGTTGTTGGTGTGTGGGCCGGCAGCAGCAGCGGCAGCAGCGAGGGCAGCCCCAGCGGCAGGGGGAGGGGCGCTGCCGTTAGGTTCGGAGGTCCTGACCACCAAGGGTGCCCCAACCTCAGTGTCAGATAAGTCGATGACGTTAGTGTCCTTCATGACGACCATGACGGGAAGTCTAGCAGCGGAAGGAGCAGTAGAAGTAGGAGAAAGTTCACGTAGGAGGTGGGAGGTTCATACGTTACATGATGGTTTAGTTCAGCCACTGATAGACCTGTTCACTCCACCCCTCACTCCCCCACACATCCCGCTACACTTAATACACCACCATACAGAGTCTCTCCAGTGACAAAGGTGGTGGTGTGGCCAGATCGTGGGTTCTGTGTTGTAAAATCGAATGGAAGGTTGGGAGACAATAGTATTACAATGAACTGTACACTATATACTGTTGTTATCCCGCAATTATGAACACGACATTGTAGACATCACGAAACTATGAAAATTAATCAAACAAAATAGAAAATAAAATTATATAATAAAATAAGTTTTACTATACCAGATTAATAAAAACCACCATTACAGGTATCATAAAACCAGGGAGGAAACACACACAAAAGAGTAGAAATATTAATAACGAAACCGCATTATTAAAAATACCAGGGACAGAAAAGTAACAAAAATATAACTGAGCAGACAAAATTATTAATATACAGCAAAGAATAATTTCATGTTATATAACTGAAATCTCCCAAGGAACGACCAGGGAACAGCAACAACACTTTTTTTTTTACTCCACTGAATTATAGTTTCACAAGAACGAGTTAGGAAATGTTCATGAGATTGCACTGTACTTTCATTTCCCAGTGCAATTATCCCAAGATTAGACTGAACCTAATCCACTCATCTCTCCTCAAATAGTCCCATTAGTACTGCCAGAAGATTCCAAACATTTCTGGAGTTCCCTTACAAACTTTTCTCACTGGGAACGTTAACACCACATTTCTGTTTGTTTTAAAGTAGGAGAGAACGTGGGCTTAGAAAACTAGGTGTTTTTTTTTTTTTCTCAAACTAAACTACTCTCCTCCCAACCAAAAAACTAAAAGTGTGTTAACCAGGAAGCTCTTCATAACTTTGTTGCAGCAAGAAAAAAACAGGTGGCCGAGTTTCGTGACATGCAGGAAGACAAAGTGGGTGTATTGACCGATGTGCCCGAGTTACATGGGACCAGGTTCATCTCACTCGGACATGTCTACCGTTCCTATGGCTTTACAGGCGTTTTGTTCCCGCCATTAGTATAGTTTCTGAGTACATCGGATGCAAAATTTATGATGATAAAATCACAATTATAAACGTTTCACAAACTGTCAGGGTTAATACAACCACCCAACCAGTATTAAGTGTCCCCCAGCAACGTGACTACCTTTAAATAATATATCTTCCCGTCTTGATAAAGTAAATGTACTTGTAACATAGTAACGCGCAAATCCTTTTTACATATCTGCACCTTCACTGTTTATCAGTTGATCTGCTGACATTTGTGAGGCTATCGCGAGTCCAACGAATCGTAACCATTCATACATGGAAGCGTACCTTCATCATCCCGATATCACACACTTGTGGGTATTCTAGTTTATGGTAATCACCTTGCGGCGCGCGCGAGAAAGATAATATGAAAACTAAGTACAACACAATAATCAGGCATCATACTCTGTGATGGAGCACAATGAAACGACACACGGAAGCTCTCCAATAAGGCTCTTCATTACACACTATACTTTAAATCATCCCTGCACACTATCCTAGAGTGAATAGTACTGTATGCGAATTACCGGTAAGTGAACTGAAAGAGGGCGGTGGAAAATTCTGTACTGCGCTACTGAGAACAACATACAGACAGATAACAGTTAACGAGGGAAAACGAGAGCAATACACACTGCACCACTGAGGTAGACTGTGGGTGAACTGTTAACGAGACACTGCGCCACTGAGGACATCATGTATTCAAGTAGTACACAATCGCAATCCATAATTCCCAGCCCACCCGGGAAGGATAAGGTGGAGTTACCACAAACTAACCTCTCCATTTTTACACTGCAAGATGGCGGTTTAATGTGTTTGCGTACTAATGAGCACTTGATGTAGACCCCGTGTTTGGGCAATATTAAAAGCAACATACTAAACCTTCACATAAAAAGTATTGCTTGAGTTTCCTTCATCCGCGCTGGTTGGCCTACAATTGTGGATTACGAATGTAAACTACGAGATAAACAGGAGAGGAGAAATGCAGGAACTGGGGAGGACAAATGATTTCAGGAATGGAAGGCATACGTGAAACAATGTAAAAGATTAGAAAAACTGGGAAGGAATAGTTTTATAATGTAGTAAAGGAAGAGCTGTGAAGAGAAGGAAGAAATTTCTTTTTAATATATAAAAAATTTAAGACGAGAAGAGCAAGAATGTACGTGAACTGGAAAGGCAAAATGTAATGTTCATAGCGGTAATGACTACTGTCGCTGTAATGATAAGGAACACGTGACTTGTACAGGTGTAGACAATTGTTCTAAACAATATACACAAGCATTCGAAGATTCAAATCATGTGATAAACTTTTCATGGCCATTTGTACAGTCGTTGTCAAAAATAATCATCCATATAGGGGTAACTCACGTATGAGCTTGACAGCTTCCCTGTTTCTTAGTTGATAAACATTCCAATTAATAAATTAAGTAAGAACTTTTAATTTATTACAAGCAGCTAAACACTCCTAATACAATAATATCATAATCATGTGAACGTGAAAACATTATACAGCACATTGTTGGAGATAACCTTGTGGATGATTATTATTCACTGTACAAAGCTAGTCTTAAAACAATAAACTTACACATTAATGCTAAATTTTAGCTGGATATGCACAAATGTTGTTACGGTATATGTTGCTGATATTGACTAGACATGCTTCCCCTGCAACGTCACGAAACAAAATTACATTAGCCACAGATTTCAGACGCATGAACAAAATTGGATTTGTGGGTTCCGATACGAATATACTCCAATATTATTGTACACACGCAACGATACTAAAGAGACATTACAAACTGTGTGGCAGAATATTGCATTTTCTAAAATATATATATAGGAATAACGCAAAACTGAACATGCTACACATTTCAGTCTGTATTGGGAAAGCTGAATGTAGAGAAACTTACGGATAATGTATTTTATATTAGCATGTAATACAGTACAAGACTAAATCATGAATAGAACAAGTGATTACGTACAAATGAACACAGCTAAACAAAGTACTAGAAACACGACATAACAGAGAGTCGAGGAAAGCTACTACACATAATAGAACAATGTACTGATGAACCAATATTTATCCTGTACAATATACAATACAATGGTTTACAAGGCAACTGGTGAGTGAAGTTTGGTGATTATATACCTAAGACTTTTGTTTATTTTGGAGCAAGGTTCACCTGTGTTGTCGTCTGCTTCAGTTTCTAATCTTAGTTTTAGATCATTTCATTGGCCAAAGTACAATACAGAGTAAGACAAATTAGCTCCATATATTGTGTAAATTTAAGGAGAACTCTGAAAGAGAAGAGATGTGCACATTGCCCTGAATATCCGTGTTTTTTATACTTCTTTCAGGTTTACTGTACGTTGTTTCATTTTCATTCACATTTACACACCCTGCAAAGTTATGCATAGGAAATATTAAAGGAACAGCAATAACCGATAACTAACAAAATTCGACAGAAAAGAAGCAAGTTATCGTATGCCGTCACTGGACTAAAGCAGCTTGCGTCATAGGTGCGCTGATTGACCCTCAGATCAATAGGAAATGACCCTTACCAACCCCACAACACTGGAATGTAGACTTATTAAGTTCATCAACGTACCAGATTTTCATCTCTCTCTTTCTCTCTCACACACAGTAGATCACAATGGAAAATATTATTTATGATCTGACAATGAAATCATAACCATCCTCGCTACAATATAACTATCATAATATGAAAGGTGTGTCGTAATAACTCATATACTGTATATATAAATAAAGGCTTAACTAGCCACCTATCCACAATTGGCATAGACTTAACTAGCTACCTAACCCTAACACATAGACTTAACTACCGTAGCTACCTGACCACAACATTCTATTTACGTAACGACCACACTTAATGAAAAAGGAGTGAGCTAACTACCAGGGCGAGTGGAGAGAGCGAGGGCTGTGTGTGTGTGTGTCGGACTCACGGGAGAAGAAATTGAATATTAAAGATGCAGTTAGCAAGGGTGACTGGGCGGCACTGGTTCCCTTCCCAGCCATTCCTTCCCCGCACGGAGCCATACGGATTGATGTAAATAAACGAGGGGAACGGAGGACCTTCATAGGCAACAGACCAAAGGCTAATGCGACACCAGAGAGGCATAACATTTTTTTTTTAAATACAAATAGACACAAAATAAACAGAAGATGAGAATGGAGGAATGGGATACTGTATACAGTATATAGTTAGAAGGAACGGAGGGAAAATATTACGATGATGAAGAAAATGGAAAGAAACGACGAACGGAAGAACACTGATTATTAATTATTGGAAGAGAGTATAAAGATGAAAGAGAAGTGTGGCTGGCCTAGGCAGTAAAAAATAAAACAAGATGGCTATACAGCGGAGGAACTAGAACGAGAGGGGTCTGAGTATCGGGAAAATGCTGATGGTAAAAGAAACTATTAGACTGACAGGGGATAGAAAGTATAATAGTGAAGGAGAAAAAATGGGCAATCTGAGGATGAAAGCTGGGACTGGAAGACAGGGAGGAGGGAATTGGACAGAAACGTGAGAGCGTCAAACGAAGTGGGATTAGAAAGTGCGAGTGAGAGAACTAAAGGAATGGAAGGTTGAAGCGATTGACAGGGAACAGCATGAAACGAATAAAAATAAAGAAATGGAGACTGGTAAAGAAGTTAAAGGAACAGACCTGCAAGGAAGAAAGAATTATATAAAGTGCTAAGGAAAGTGGGGTACGAGGGAAGAGAGGAATGAGGGGAGAAGGGGGTAAGAGGAATGAGAGGGGGGTAAGAGAGGAATGAGAAGGGAAGAAAAGATAGGAATGAGGGGAGGGTTGGGAAGAGAGGAATGAGGGGAAGGTTGGAATATGGGAAGGAAGGAAAGAAGGAAGTATCTCTGGACTAGAACACATAGGACTTGTGAAGGTGGAACTATGTAACAAGAAAAACACGGTAGGAACTGTAAACTTTGAAAGACCACCACTTGGAAGGACGAGAATAATCAGTAACAAATATACTGGGACTGGAAGACTGGAAAAAGATATCCTACGTGCAAGTATTAGCGTTGAAAACATACAACACCCGGATGGAATAACAACACGTGTAAGCTGAGGACGACAAATACAAGAGGGTGTCTATAGCATCTGTTGAATAAATTATACAGCTTACCAATAATTTACATCTGTTGTCGCATTGTCTTACACGAGGATTACCTACAGCATCTCTGAATTGCAATTATAAATCATTTTTGAAGTAGTCGATTATATTTCTATATTCCACTTACAGCTGAGTTTAGGGAAGATTGTACAACGATTCCCCAAGCTACGAGAATCAATACAATCACTAGATCACTGATGTTACCGAATTGAACGAATCTATGGCCATATAACTACTAACCGTTTAATTCGGTTAGCCTTTATTAAACTACGGCCAAACCTCGAAGAAATGTTAACTACTGAAAGTAAAGACATATATTCTTCCACTCTTCTATCTATCCACATTCTTGCTGTCAAATTGTATTCTACCGCGGCTGAAGTTTTGTGAACAAACAATGTAATACCTACATTCAGAATTCCACACACAGTCTTCATCGTTTTCGAAATATCTCGACTGTCTGCAACCATTTGACCAGACGCCAGAGAAGCATGAACTACAAAGGTGAGCAGAAATACAAATATGTTGGATCTAAAACACAAGGCATATTCAGGGTGTAGTTTATAACGAAGCCATACATATTAAACGATTGGGTGATATTTTCTTCCCATGACTATACGAACGCTAAAGTCAACTACAGTATGTATATTACAAAACCAATGCACCAAACATGTCTTTTTTTCAATTTCATTTAATCATACAAGGTGAACTACAGTATGTCGAGTACCGGTACCCTACCCGTATTTCCGACCGCCTGTATACCTATAGAATCAGCTCTACATTCTTGACATAATATCTCACCTCATTTTTTTTATTATATCATTGAATTTTTTCTGCAATGAACTCTTCCAATGACAATGTTACTTGTGTGTCCTTTACTATGGCTGCAACATGACCTTTAGATTCTCCCAAGAGGAAACAATCACCGCACTACACAGCGTCACCAACTGGAAGGATCATAGACAATACTTTACAAATTTCATATAAAATTATTTGTTTTCGGGATCATATTTCCTCTGAATGTGCAAAGCGCACCGAT
Organism: Petrolisthes manimaculis; assembly: GCA_034508575.1. NCBI lineage: Eukaryota > Metazoa > Arthropoda > Malacostraca > Decapoda > Porcellanidae > Petrolisthes > Petrolisthes manimaculis. Next base: position 198,286 of record JAWZYT010002638.1, read on the forward strand.
GCCTGCAATCGATATTAACTCTAATTCAAACTTTTCTTGGTTAAATCATGCTTATTCAACGACTACTCACATGAAACCTTACAGACGGTACGATTGCCTTTGAACTAATAAATCTCATACTCTCAACAAATCTAGTTTCAGATTGCCAAAAATCTTTCATAATGTGCCAAGAGCAATTATCTTTCCAGTTCTTCCTCCTGCTATTCATTCAGACATCTCGCCAAAAATCTAACAACGATACTTCATCCACATTCCCTCATCTTGTATCTCCTTTATTTCAGCTTCAGGCTTTTACACTGATATACTGTACAGCCCCGTTTACATATTATTTACGTTCATCTCAGTACTAGCCTAATATCGAATTTATGTCAAAAAACGTTCAAAGTGCGCCAAAATTTATTATGATTTGAAGCTCCATAATTACTTTTACCTTCCTTTAAATCAGTTTGGTGTTTTGTAGTCCCCGTCGAATTAAATGAATCATAATGTTGTAACCCTGAATGATGAGCCCATGTGGTATATCAGTTTCTCCGGATCATTCAAAACAAAGGGAATCATTCTCCTTTAAGGTCGGCTTCATCCTTCCATCAGACCTAGCAGAAATCCGATTGATGATATTCAGATTGTTTAAGTGTATGTGTGTGTGGAGAGAGAGAGCGAGCGAGCGAGCTGTGGAATTTGAGATGTGAGATTTAGTGCCAGAGCGAGCAAGGGCCTCGTAATTCTGTGTGTCCCATTAAAAAGTTGGGATATATTGCTGTTATCACTCATCGTTCCGCAGAGCCTCACAAATCCCCCACCTGTGATTTTATTAGAATACACAAAATGAGAAAATCTCCAAAGCATCATGGTATTCAACGCCATTGTTTGAAACAGTTAAAGGGAAGTGGACGTGTAAACTAGCTGTGTATTGGGCGGAAATGAAGTTATGATATATTAAGGTACATGGGGTTTGAAATAAATTAAGTAAAATACAGAATAATGTGTTCTGTAATCAGTTTTCGTCTCCAATATTGTCACCGCCAACGATGTTTGACAAAGCAATCAAGTCTACCAACAGGGTATTATATTATCTACGTGACCAACCTGATTCTTCAGATATTATTAAACATATTCCTGTGCAGCTAGTTCCTTATTTCCTTGTGTTGACAGACATGCCTACTCGCCTAACACTTGAGTGCGTGTGTATAACACACACACACAAAACGTGCGCGCCTGTTTTAATCATCATGGAAGAGTTTTATGATCAATAGCAAACGTGATGCACACATAGAACACATTAAGTGACCAGAGTTCATATTCCCTCTCTCTGCGCCAAGCCATTAACATTTATAAATTTCCTAACCTCTATCGCTTCAAATCTCTGATTGCCAGATACACTATCAAAAGATCAAACCATTACCTGCCTTCAGTCCTACTGTATGGCACTATAAAAATAACAGTATTGCAATTTCATTAAAAGTAGTTAGTATATATTAGTAAAGTGGAGGCTACACAGACCTCCAAACTATGCCATGAAACAGACTCACCAAGTAAAGGTGTCATGTGGAAACACGTTGCCTTCATTAAGCCTCATTACAATATACTCACATTCGGTGGCATTATAATACAGTGAGTCTTAGAACATCCGTAGAGTCGGTATTTGCTTTACATATCGGACCACAAAGTCAGTTACAGTACAATGTCAGCCCATGATCGCAGACAAAACAGAACCGAATAGAAAATATATGGAAAATTCATGAAATCTGTCGCAGAAAATATGTTCATCTCTTTCCAATTTATTAACGTCGTCACGAGCACTAATAAGAATTCAGGTGTGCTATTAATATCTAGACAGTAAATAAATGCACAATAAGATCTCTATTGCAATTACTTCGTTGGTGAATTGGTAGACAGTTCAAAGTTTCAACCAAAGCTGTATACTTAATAGTGCTCGTGACTGTACATGGGATTGTAGGTTCAAAAACAATACCTATACCCAGAGTGATGTTAAAGTTTTCATAAAAGTAAAACACACACACAAAGTGGCAAAGCGTGTCATGGCCATTTTCTTGGGCCAACTTGAAGACATCAGCAGCCTAAGACATTCTAACCACATTAAAGAACACATCCTCTCTACATGGAGACACCCAGGTTACGCCCACTCCATTTCCAAGCTACCAGACCTACTTAATGCCCTTAAATTTCTTCCCCAGCCTCTCTTACCGAAAGAGCCGAGAAAATGGAAGGAGGTTATTTTTCCGCAGCAAGAATATGGGAGATAATATGGCAGACAAGGACCCAAGGAAAGAAAATGTGGTGGCTGCGAATTTTAAAGTTTTGGATATTGTGAAGCGAGGTGGTTCCCAGAGCCTCCATCTGTTGTCCTTGGCTATGATGTAGTGACCACGGATAACTTTCAAATATTGTGACCAACACAATACAATTTATGTATGACCTCCTAAACACGTAGTGGAATTATGAAATTGCAACAAATATACCAACTTTTGCCAACTACCTACACGAATTGATTACATATATTTTCCAACCACGGTTTACGTCAGTTCCACTCTGTCAACTGTACAATAACAATCCTTAGCTTCTAGTCTACTCAGGACTGATAAAGAGAAGTTAACGTAAAATAACATTATTAAGGAAGGAACTATTGTGCTCCATACGTAATAACAAAGGAAATATGACAACATAGTAGTTATTTTGCATGAAAACAAAAACGTAACCATAGACTGTGACTATACTGAGAACCTCTATATATACGAACACCGTCAAGGAATCACTATAGACTCATATATACTGCTGACAGCTAAGAAGGGTGATAATTATCATCAGTACTTGGTGTGGATACCATATATATATATATATATAAAGAGAGAGAAGAGAGAATAATGGGACTCATAAAGAGTTTGTACTTGGTATGGTCACAAAGGAAGTGGAGTGAGTGTGAAGGGGCTGGGATGGGTGTGGTGGAGATGGGGTGGGGTGGGGTGGGTCAGAAGGTCGCCACTAGGGATCAAAGGGGAGACGGACTGGCTGGCGGCAGTTCTCATCTTGGTGGGTTTCCTGGCTTCAAGATGTCACACACTAGAACCGGATGTTACGCACAAAATATTCACATTAAACTAATCTCACCATATTCAACATAAATTTTACAATATAACCATTATAATAAATTCACATTAATATTAAGTAATTGGGTGTTACAATCAGTCAGTTACACACGTAGTTCCCTTCAGTACAGTATAATTTTTATTTATTTAAAGAGATAACGAGTTGTGAAAGCATTGGATGTTACTGATTCCTCCAGACTATGTCATTAAACAAACTCAGTATACGTGTTGTTTTGTGGTCTAGTTTCAAGGAATAAATATCCTCCAGTCGGCAGCAACACATGTCCCTTTAACACGAAAGATGCAAGGCTATACTTAAAATGCGTTCTGGGATATCGAGCAAGATATTGGTCTCAAGTTGATTGTACCATTTAGACACTAATTTGTTGTCATTGCTGCACGGAAGTTATTAATAATTCAAGCATCCAATACACATTCTAACAGCAAACTTATGTGACGCATCAGAGCAAACATTTCATTTGCTGCTATGTAATGAAAAGGCTATACAGAATTTTACTGTACATATCCCGTCCAACTAGTGAGAAACGGTATTACTATTACTTAGCATACTGGCTGCTCAACATAATCATGAGAGGAATGATAGAGATCCACTTTGTAGTAATCCCAGTCAACAGGGAACACTCCATGCATCGGGTTCACCAGGAAAAGAAAAAAAAAATCGACTTTTGGACTTCAATATTTTTAATCGTTCTCTGTCCAGGGATCGACTTGGAAAACAGCCCTGAGGACGAGGTGGGCAGGTTAATCCTTTAACCCCTTCACTGTGAGGGGTTCTCTCTCCTTTAGCTTCATAAAATAATCAAGAAATATGTCCTCTGACCGGAGGGGTCACTGGATGGCTGACCTACTGCGCATTTTTAACTGTAAATTTCCGACTCTGGCTAATATTAGGAGGCATATTTCAGCCGAGTGTGGCCTGTAATTAAAAAGGGGGGAATAATTATTCATAACTATAGTCGCTTTGTTTTCGCCTGATATTCACTACTCGTGACGTGTGTGTGTGTGTGTGTGTGTGTGTGTGTGTGTGTGTAGCAGCTGACCAGGGCAACGGTAACGGGCTTGATGAAGCCTATGTCCAGTGTTGGAACAAAAATAAAGTACAAAATAAATAAGTAATAAAATAATTATTTTTTTTTATTAAAAAGATAAAAAAAAAAAAAAAAAGTTGTAGAGGTCGCACCTGAGCAAAACATATTTCTCTCACAGAATACTCGCTGGTTACCAATTATATAAAAAATTAAAGAACGGCTTCATCATCATTTCATTGACATTCTTTCATGAGACCAGCCACAGCCTATGTTTTAAATCTAACTAATTCACTAACTGTACCAATACACACAGTACTGAGCAGGTGACACATTAACGACCCACGGAAACCAGACGAAAACAAACCCAACATAATTATTAACCACGAATGCATCATCACTACAAAGAAACCTAACATAGTGATGATAATTCTGATGAAAAATTTATTACATATACAACTAGTAACCACAGAAACTGAAATCAGAGACTCAATCCGGAAGAGATTGATTTAGCATATTGTAACCCAGGGCACTTCACATGTTAAATCACAAAACCCAACCGGAAGGGAGGAAGAGACTTGTGTTCAGGGAATGAATGATGTGGTAGCAGCGTCTCGTACATCCTGTCCTAACAACACAATGTAAATGGTGGTAAAACAAGATGACATGAAACTCTCATATACTAAATCACAACACTATGGGGGTGGAGAGAAGCGACATGAATAAGTGGTTATAAAGAACTGGTGTAACAAGCAACTATAGGCATTTAAAGATAATTTTATTTCCATTTTTTGACAAACATAAACGAGGGATCTATCTCTAAAAATTTCGCAAATAATAAACGACAAAATTCCTTTCTATTTTGTTTTAATAGCATGAGAAGAAGAGGGGTGAATAATTATGAGACGCGACACATAATTTAAAAGACAGAAAGGTGTGATACTCATTTAGGGTATGAGAGGTCAAGGTCAACTAATTTCTTTTTCTAGTTAAACACAACCACACACAAAAGAAGAAGAATGTCATCATGAAAACATACTAAAACTAGTGGGTTGGGGGGTTACTGGGAAATGCAGAGGGGAAGTTAATCTTTCGAGTCAATAGAAAGGAGAGGACGGAAAAAAGAGACAGGAAATAATGTGGAGGGGAAGAACACAGCAGAAGGCAATGGGGGAGAACAGAACCGACAGAGGGGTGGAAATTAGGCAGACTCAGGCGAACCAAAACAACCAAATGGGGAAGAATACTCCAGGAAAATTAGAAACACAAGAGGCTGCATTGGCGGAACAAGTAGACGCACGGTGCTATAATAAAAAGAAAATGATGATACAAGATATGGGGCAAAAAGGATTGATGTTAACATTCACTGGTTCACGAAATGCATCTGTGGCATTTACAACGTTTTACAGGTCATTGATTCAATTACTTTCACTTGCCAGGGTTTTCAATATATAAGCATCCCTGGTCTCATAAAGGTATATAATATTATGGTGTTTGGTTGTTTCAGTCTGGGATGATTCTGATCAAGGGTCCACGTGGAGTCAGGAGTCGCAGAGTTGGAAAATATATATCAGACTCATTTACTTGATTAATTCTGATGTAAAGCAACGATTTCTGTGTGTGTGTGTGTGTATTAAATATGGCTGTTTCCCATGACTTAATGATTAATCTGTAGATCACTGAGATAAACTAATACACGATATCGTGAAAGACGTAATATATAAAAAATATCCAAGTAATATAATATGTTTACTACTGTACTACTTTCGCCTTAATTATTCTTTTTCCACATTGCGGGGGGAAATTCACGCTCATTTTAACTCTTTCTGATTTTTTGAGGCATAAATAACAGATTGGTTGAGTCTAACGAGCGAACCATAAAATCATTATTTTCAACAATAAAATAATAAAACAATAGTGATTTAATTCTAAAACGTTATTTTTTCCAGTACAATAAACTTTTTCCACAATAGTATTTTTCATATTAATAATTATAAGATGGCACGTAGTTTTCTGCGACATTTGTAATGTTCGGGAGACAACTGAGATTGTTCTTAATTAAACATAAATAAGCATAATTATATTTGAATCCATTAAGAACAATATGGTGATGAACAGCTGAAGAATAATATATAGTTGACGACACACATGTCCTTCCCGATCTGTAGAGTATAAACCTAAGCACCATATGTGTAAAATATAATGGTCAGATGTGTTGTACAGTCATGATCAATAGTCCTGCAACACCTTCCAATGAGATGGTCTCGAAATGTTTTCCGAAACTATAGCAGTCGGTCTCTGTAATATCGGTTCATAAAATTCACTCAAATGGCTCTCTTTTATTCACCAGGTTGCAGGACTTTTGACCATGACTGTACCAAGCAGCACACTCTTTCACCCAATCAAAAACTTACTACGATAGGCTCGAGTTCAAACACGAACCTCCCACTCAATTAAAACTTTCTCTCCAGGCAATACACACATGTAACACAAGTGGACAAGCCAACATACTGTAACCCCAGGAGAATATATAAATAACTCGCTTGTCGCAAACTTGCCCTTGTTATTTTACCCTCGTCCACATCCTTTAATCGTGGTAAAAATCCCATCTCAGTCCCCCTTCTCTCTCTGGTACAAAGCTTACTCTTAGTTGATCACCCTAACTACTATCCTGTCACGCCAGTTCCGTGCCTACTCCAGTCCCATCTGTATTCTGTCATTGTCCGCCAGTCCATTCCTGCTGTCCTGCACCTCCCTGGCCCTTACGTAACCCATCTTGCCCTGTCTGTTGATTTCTGCCTTCCTATATCCTCCTCCCTGTTAACTCCTGTCCTACTCCCGCCAGTTTTTGCCAGACAGCACTGGTCAATAACAGTATCCGGTGCTGTCATCCGTGCAGACGTGTTCTCAATTACAACCTGCTGCTCTATACACAGCCCCCTTTCCCAACTTTCCGTGTGTCCGTGTAAACAATATTCCATGTGTTTCTGGCATGCCACTATCTCTCTGGGAACTTTTAAAAATGATCCAATGGAGCGCGGCTAACTGACCCTTTGATCCGATAAACCAATATATATTTAAACAGAAGGGAGGAAGGAATCGAGCGGAAAAAATACCACTTCAACTTTTTTATCACTCACCAAGTTTTCTGTATCAATTGTCTGGGGATTATAATAATCCATTTTAGTTCAACTAAACACGATAAAATTCAGCTGAAATTTATAAACGTGAGAGGTTATAATATAGAAAATGTAATTACCAGTCACGTAAGAAGCTCTCCCAGGGCCTGAAAACAACGAACACAGACTTATTTGCTCTCCCCATTAATAAAAAAATTATATATATATATATATATATATATATATATATATATATATATATATATATATATATATATATATATATATATCTTACCAAGGAATTATATATTTGTACTCAATGAGAGGAAACCACATGAAACTATGGAAGTAATTATATGCGTAAACTTGATACATTTTGCTTGGTAATTCAGAAATATTTACTAAATAAAACTTTTTCCCCGAAATGGTAAAAGGTAATATTAAAATAGTAGAGAAGTACGAATGACAAATGACTGAGTCGCCGGAAAACAAACAACTGACTCACTACAACTCACATTTGCGTCACACATATGACAAGTTATTACCTGTGACATTTCCACCCTCATCCTCCTTCCCTGGTAAAAGCGACAGTCTGTTGGTCAAGGCACTTCACGTATATGAACCTATCAATAACGATACTAGTAATGAATGACATGGATACGAATAAAGAGTTAGTCTTTTTAAGTAACATTTTTTTATACCAAAGTGTCCCTGATTGGATAACTCCTTTACCTTAAAATTTATTACTATAATCCATATATACTAATCTGTATAGGCTCGTTGTATATGAGGGTTACCTAGATACAGACAAAATGGCAAATTACTCAAATAATTGTACGATTCTATGTAAACAATATATACAGCTCGGTGGTACAGTCCAGTATTTCGTCTGTTCTCACAAACATACAATAGGAAGGGGCTCGAAATACACAACTCCAATGCTTTGACTATATAATTGTTTTCTATTCACTATCATGGTGGGATAACTTTGAGGTGGAGGCGACTGAATATTAAAGTTGAAGTTGTTGGTACGGGATATATATCTAAACATATATATAATAGGGGAAGGTGTATACGAAACTAAGATAGAAAGCATTATTCCTCCTATCTATATATACTCTGGTCTAGATGTAAATAACACAACCCAACAGAGCAGCGCAGTCCCCGTGGCCAAACACTACCACTGCAACACTATAATCATCATCAAACGCGGTGGTTTAGTGAAGGTCAAAGCTCTCACCGTTTACCCCACTCGCACTCTGTGTAGTTAACCTTACTTTTAATATACCATTTCTTCACTCGATAATACGGCTGTTTAAATACAACAAATATGTAGAAAGGTAGTTGTAATGAATGGGGTCAAAATATCGGTATGAAATACGTTATGTCAAAAGGGTTAAGACCACTACTATACATTTAGGTCTTGGTACATAACAAACGGAGCTAAAATAAACTTGACCCTCAATCTGGCCTTTCACCTGACACACCTAACCGTCTGGAGTCCTTCATTTCCTCCATGTAACCACCCATCTACCCTCATATTATTACATTTCCGCTCTAAATCGTCAGTGGAAATCTTTCTTTCCACGGAGGTACCAGAGTACAAAAGAAAAGCGTGCACCTTTATTTTATACTTTGGATACTTTGTAATTGTAACTGTTCAGGTTGTTGGAGTCTGTGACAGACGCCGAAGACTCAGAAGAATATTGACACGATTTTTCCTTGATTACAGTATGTAGCTTACAACTTAATTAAGTATTTCAAGATGATACTTTTGTAAGCTACACCGGTTCACTGTACAATGGACGGCAAAAATCCTGTCGTCACATCTGCCGTGTCATGAAGTACAGAATGGAAATATAAGCTTCAAAGGCACCTAAACTGAAATACAATGGATATTTGATATTCTTTATAATATCCCTCAAAAAGAAGTGAGTGAGGCGACACAATATTTACCGCTGACTATACTTTAATGGGCATAACATAAGGTGTAACTCACATAGGCCTATACTCCTGTCAGACCACAAACTACTACTTTCTTATCCTTCCATGGGGAATACCCCATCAACAACAATAAGTGTTTAAAAATAGAAAGACTGATCGATGAGCTCGTGCAAATTGCAAGAGTGACCTTCAAACAGCGATGCTCTGTACTTGAAAGAAGATCCGTGAAAATGACGACTGAAAATTCAACCATCCATTCGCGGCTCAGTAAACTGACTCGAAATACTTATAGATTTATAATCATTACACTGGCCTAGGAAAATGATACATTACTACAACAGAAAGAATAAAACATAGTAACATATCAGCAACCACCACCAATTTGCGTCACTATTACTCCACAGAAAGTTCTCAAACTATTTCAGGTGAAGTATATCAACAACAACTTCAACACCTCAGAAAATTATCCATTAGTACGGTACTCCACACTAAACACAGATCAACCAACCACTATTATCAAGGAAACCTCTCACAATATAATATCCAAGAATACTAATGGAAAAGTAACATTAACCACCATTTTCTCTCCCCACCCACAAAAATAACCTAAAATAACCATCACATTGTCTCCCTGAAAACTTCCTGAAAATGTTTACGGTGAACCGTATTGCATAAATCCTGACAACAATAAAGAAAACATTGTCACTATCTACTTGGGCAAATCATTACTCCTGTGTGTTGAGAGTCTAAATCAAAAGGTTATAATGAACGGGTCGCAATTTTTTTTTTTTTCACATCCACTTTCGGCAAATGGCTCCTGTGGCATATATGCCTATATCTACTCTGGGTGACGTTTGGCTTAAACTTGCATCACCTGTGTTTATACTTCTTAGTTGGAGTTGCAATAGCATTTCTCTATGAAATGGGAATTAGCCTAACCTTATTTGGACCACAGCAGACTACCTGGACCTAACTGGGGCAAACTAACGAGGAGTGGCGGTGGTGCCAAATGTCACCCATAGCAGTGGTGCCACATGAGCGCTTTGCCGCAAGTGGCCGGGAAAAGAATTCGCTTACAGGACGGCCAAAATACGATGGACTTCACTAAAAGCAATTACAGCAATATCTGCAGCCACCATCACTGGTGGAAAGGAAAGTGGAAGCAAGGGAGATCAAGGGGTAATCTGGTCTGGGTGTAACACATGGTGGAGGAGGAGGGGTTCCACTATAGTACCCAGGAGGGAGGGACACGATTTACTGACTTGACCCTTCCAATATCCTTCCCTCCTCCTCCTCCTCCTCCTTGACACACCTCTCTTCACAACCATTATCCCTTCACCACACTCCTCCACATTCCTTATCACATCTACTTTCTCTCACGTCCACTCTCTTAATCTTCCGGCTTTCTCACCTTTCTTCCCTCTAGATATATTTTTCTCAATATCACTCCTCCACACTCTTCACCTCTATTCTTGTTTTTTCCACCGGTCTATCACCTCCTACTCTCCTTTTCCTTCCAAAACCACATCGGTCACTCCTCCATTTTACTTTTTCCGTCCGCTTCCTTTCGACCTGGCACTCCACTCCAATACGGTTTTTTAATGCTTGCCCTCCCTCTCTTTCTCTCTCCACGATTTTAGCTATTTTCATTAAAAATTGCCAAGATAACATAACTTTTACCAATTTGGGGGTTTAGCTTTTTTTATCTTAAAAAACAAAACAAAATTTGCTTCTTCCAAATGAGATAAGCCTACAAACAAAAGCTCGATTTCTTACACTTGGCTATCGTCAATGTCGGAAAACTTACGTGTTGTGATAATTATAAAGTCATGGTACGAAATAATTATCCATATACTGTAGGTGTAACTCACGTAAGAGTTTGACAGTTTCCCTGTGTCTCAGGTGAGTGAGAGTTGGAGAAATGTTGTACTGAGTGAGATACGGGAAATATTGTACTGAGTGAGATACGGGAAATATTGTACTGAGTGAGAGTAGGGGAAATGATGTACTGAGTGAGAGTAGAGGAAATGCTGTACTGAGTGAGAGTAGAGGAAATGCTGTACTGAGTGAGAGTAGAGGAAATGCTGTACTGAGTGAGAGTAGAGGAAATGCTGTACTGAGTGAGAGTAGAGGAGATGCTGTACTGAGTGAGAGTAGAGGAAATGCTGTACTGAGTGAGAGTAGAGGAAATGCTGTACTGAGTGAGAGATAGGAAAATGTTGTACTGAGTGAGAGTAGAGGAAATGCTGTACTGAGTGAGAGATAGGAAAATGCAGTACTGAGTGAGAGATAGGAAAATGCAGTACTGAGTGAGATAGGGAAATGTTGTACTGAGAAAGAGATAGGGATAGTTTTAATTATTGAGGGTCGGGGAAATGTATTAATGATTGAGGCAAGACCAATAGAATACTCGTCTAATGGTCTTGGACTGAGGGTCGAGGTGATAGATATACAGTAATGTATGAGGGTTGGAAAAAAAAAGAAAAAAAGTTGCGTGTTCTGGCAGTCAACATCACTTCTGGTATTGGTTAACTTTTCAGATAAGAAGGATAAAAATAATGAAGAGATGAAGTAGTGTCGGGAAGGGAGTCAGTCACCTGTGTTCAATCAAAACTTTTTTCATATGGTTGGGTCTCTCTCTCTCTCTCTTTTTTTTTTTTTTTTTTTTTTTTTTTTTTTTTTTTTTAACTCGGTCTCATATTCAATACTGTCAGCTAATTATTTTGTTATTGAAAGCTTTTGTGTTTTGACTGGATACTAAATGCACACAAAAGACCATAATATATTAGACGCATATGTTTATTTGCTGTTCACCAATAGTACGGTTATGCCTAAATAAAATCACCTGCACTTTTCCCCTCTATGGCGTCCTTCTCTCACCTCGCATCTCCAAACGTTTACAAACTTAATATCAATTTTCCTTCCCGTTACACAGAAGGCTTTACTCTCTAATCGTCGCCTGTCAGCACAATGTAAACTTGCCTAAATTTTCCTCATTCATTCTAGTTCACAAACACTTTTTCCTCCTCCGCTTTCCATAACTTCGACTTTCCTCAGCACCATTTTAGCTTTTATTCTCTCCGTCTCTCCACCTCCACTTTTGTCCTTCAACCACCGTCGCACACTTTCTCTTCAGGGCTTTTTCCCAACCTTACGAACGACCCTTTCCATCATTACAAACTCCTCTTTTCCAGTCTTTAGATTTTTCTCTTCTTCGTCCATAACTTTGTTTTAATCCTCCTATTCCTTCCTCTTACCCAAGCCTAGTTACTCCACGACAGCTGTTTATCATACAGCTTGCATAAACAGCTGCGCTCAGATACCGCTGCTCTGTCAACAACGGGAAACATAACATTAGGTCTCCGTCGTACCCTCATCGATTTATCTGTGTCTGTCTGTCTGTCTCTCTCTCTGGAGATGAGAAGACCTTGGCTCGTTTAAAGAAAATTAATGATATTTTCTTACATGGGAGATACTATAGCCCACTTTGGTAAGTAATTTCTGGGTACAAAAGGGTGTAAGGGTCGGCAACCAAAGAAATTTGCCGACATTTTCTTCTACAGCTAGGAATAATTCCCGTATTTAGCAACTACTTAAACAAAAAAAATAATAATGATGGCAATACACAGCTTAATTTTTCATAGGCTTTCTCTATCAACTACCTTACTGCAAACACCTGATCCACATAATTATCCTCTGGCAGGAGGTAAGCTTCCCTGTTCATCTCTCATAAAGTCCTCTGATATCTCCCGTACTCTCCTAATAACCATTCTATTTTACAGTCCTAGTATGTTGAGCAAACAAATATCTATCAAGTTCATAGCTTATACTTATCTCAAATTTTCGTAAAGAAGTAGTGATTGCCTTTCATCAGGTAGGGGAGAGAATGGAGAACAGGTGGGATGCTCAGGAAACAATGCCGAGCGACAAGGAAACAATAGCATGGGATTCAAAAGACGAAATAAGTACGAAGTAGAGCCAACTGCAAATGAGGAAGGAGTGGAGGGGAAAGGCAAGAATACGAGGGAAGGTGAAATTGGCGAAGGGAGGAGAGGGAGATGGAAAGAGGTAAAATAGGCAGGAAGATGGGAAGGAAAGATACAATGGAGAGGGGGATAGAATACGACAATATAGAAAGAATAGGAGAATGAAGCTGTGCAGAAAGTAGAGATGATGAGATGGTTTGAAGTAGAAAAGATAACAATGTGCTAGCACAGAAAAACCTTGTGTATATAGTATAGCACACAGGAGAAGGAAACAGAGACAACAAACACTAAGGATGGAGTAGGAAAGGAGGGAAAATTGAAATGGGTAAAGGAACTGGTTCGGGTGGAATTGGGCGCCATATTGCCTTAAAAGTATCACCCACATCACCTCAGGCAGAGTGAAAACAGTGAGGGGATAAGAGGGAAAGAATAATATCGAAGAACAAAAGATGGGCAGGAGTAAGTTTTGATGCGAGGAAATAGAAAGGAAAGAGAACAGCAGATAGATACTAAGGAAGGAAGGAGGGAAAGAGAAACTACAAGAACATTGGCGAGGAAGGTTGATGATGAAGTCAAAAGAAATGAGGATAAGAGAAATATCCTGAGACAAGGAAGCGAGGATGGGAGAAATCAGAGCAAGGAATGTGATGGAAAAGGTATGAACAAAGAGGAAGGGGTAAGGAACGAGAGAAGATAAGAATGGTTGGCTAAAATACAAGAAATGGGAAAAAGAAGAAAAGTTGAAGGGAAGAACAAGATGTAAATAAAGAAACAATAGTGAAGAACTAAGTAAAATAAAAAAACAAAAGTAAAAATGAAGTATATAAAAAAAGAAGGAATGAAGAAAGGTACGAGAAAAGAAAGGCAGGGAAGGCAGGATCGAAGGAGTGAAAAAATTTACGGAACTGGAATTTTGGTGGGTTTCGAGTCCTTACTCTAGCTCCCCCCCCCACTCCCCCCGGCCCCCACCCTCTCTTCACCTATTCACTTTTTCACATGTTTTTTCCTACCTTCCCTTACCTTCTTTCTCTCTCTCTCAAATACTCACCAACGAACATTGAACAACTTACATCAGGACAGAGTGTGAAAGCAAAATAATTAAACCGACAGTGAGAACAAAACTGAGAAGGGTACGTGGATGAGTGACACACGAAACACAGATTTATATACTGTATATAGATGAGGACAGAACACATGGAAAGGATGAGAACAAAATGGAAGAATAGGAGAACGCAAGAAGTTACGATTAAAAGGTGAAAAGAACGTAAGAGTAGCAGGGAAAAATGATAGAAGACAAAGAGGCGGAAGATGGAACGAGGAAGCCTGGAGGGATTAAGAGACGACAGTGAAAGGAAGATAAGGATATACTAAGGGGAGGGAAGGACTAGAATAGAGAGAGTGAGGGAGGGGAGAGAAGCAGGGGGGGGGGGGGAAGACTACAACGGAGGAAGCTAAGTATAGAGTTAAGAGGAGGGAGGGAAGGGTTGGATGGAGAGGACAGAGGGTGAAGGGCATGCAGGAGGTGAAGACAGAGAGGATGAAGATTAATGCATAGAGTGAGAAAGAAATAAGAGGGAGTGTAATGAGGAAGATAAGAGAGGAAGGGGACGGAGGGAGATAAGAAGAGAGTGAGGACAGGGAAGAACACCAAGAAGAGGAAAGTGAAAGGAATACGGAGACAAAAACTGTTACGGTACCGGTATATGTGATGACAACGTACACAGAGGAAAGGAAGGCAAAGACAGGGAAGAAATATCAGAAAAGATAGGAAAAAAGAGAATGGAAAACAAGAAAGCAAGGAGTGGGAGGTGTTGAAGGAAGATAATGGGGAGGGGGAGAAGGAAGGTGATGGGAAGAGAGGGGAGGAGGAGGGAGGAGTGAGGGAAGGTGGAAGGGAAAGGGTGAAGGAAGGTGATAGGGACGAGAGGTATTGGAGGAGGGTTGATTGATTGATATTAGGCGCCGCAACAACGAGGTCATATAGCGCCTCAAGGTGATAGAGGTGTGTGACAGCAAGCAGGAAGGAAATGGAAAGAAAAAAGGGAGAAAATGAAAGACAGGAGTGAATGTTGAACACAGAAATAGTAATTAAAAGAAATGTAAGTTTTGAAAAGAGGGAGAGAAGAGGGTGAATTTCAAACCTGGAGAGTCCTGAGGAGGGGAGAAGGTGATGGGGAGGAAGGGGCAGGTGTTAGTGAGGGGAGGGGAGGAGGAAGGGGGGTGATGAGGGGAGGTGTTGGGGTGGGGAGGGGAGGTGATAGGGGGAGGGATTGGGGAGTAGGGGGTTAAATGTACCAGTCGCGTGCATGACCTTACCATGAATAGTCAAGTCTCTCTCCCTTACCCCACTCCCTCTCTTTTCTCCTCCTTTCCTTTTCAGTCCCCCCCCCCCCCTTCTCTCTGTGTTTTCTCCTCACTTTTTAGTCTTCCTCCCTCACCCTATTCCTCTTTTCTTCTCCCTTCTGTTTTAGCTTCACTCCCTCGCCCTATTCCTCTTTTCTTCTCCCTTCCTTTTCAGTCGCCCCCCTCCCACTCTCTTTTCTCCTCCCAATTTAGTCTTCCTCCTTCACCCAAATCCCCCTCCCTCTTCATCCATTCTTCCTCTTATTTCAGGTAGCCACATTACTATTTTGTTTTTATATAGTTCCCAGTTTACATCCGACTCCTCTTTTCACCCCATTCAATTATTCTTCACTCTCCTTTCCTCACATAACACTTCTCACTTCCCTTGTTACCTCTTCTCAACCCCTTCATTCTCTCCTCTTTCTGTTATCTCTCTCTCCCTTTCCTCTTCCCTCCATCATGCCGGCAGGAAAGAGCAGACAATTTCCTCCTTCCCCATCCGATGATCCCTCATTATCCTTCATTTCTTTCCCCTTTCGCTTGACCTTCTCTCACTCCCTCCACTTCACCCAATTTCTCTTCTGTCTCACCTATCCGTGCTACATGATGCTAATTCCGATATAACAGAATCTGGTTTCTATCCCTCCTTTAAATGTCATCTATTCTATTCATACCACGCGTCTCTCCTTATTCATACAAGCCGATCTGATCTAAGTAGACTAGCATCACTATAACGACGACAACATATCATATCACCCTCATCATATTTAATAGCCATCAAGGGGGAAGTGTTGTGTTGGTGAATCTGGAGCAAATGAATCCCCCAAACTATTCCAAGCAATAGAATACCATTATATTTGCTAATCTGGTCCTGCTTCCTGGCATACTTTGGAGGAAACAAGGCACTCCAATGTACAGTACCAAAATAGAATGACCACCTTAATGGTATCACTACTATTATGAACACCACATGTTATATGAACTCCCACTCACGTCTGCTGTTCTATCATGACAATCAGTACATCCACCATCACATGCCTTACCATCTCTCACCAATCATACATACAAGGCAACCAACGCCGACAGGGGGCATTAGAAGTCGTGAAGCCACAGGAAATGGCCAGAACATACGGACATATGGATATATTTAAACTATAGTAGAATTATCACATTACCAAATATTATTCAAATACAAATTCACCACAACCATCTCCATTGCCACCCCGCATATCCATGACACTATATTCTCTCTCTCTCTCTCTCTCTCCAACTACATCTCCCCTCTCCGTCCTGCCAATTATCCAGTCTCCACTATTATCTCATCGTGCAAATACGACGAAATCCCTCTGTGGCCTGTCTAATTATCATGGCCAGCTCGTCAGGAATGGAGCTCAGTAACTTGGAATCCTGAGAGAATCATTGTACTCTAGCTGGGATTCACATTCTTAAGGCTGCAAGATATTCGATTTCCTATATGAGGTGCAGTGTATTCATTCATTACCTTACCTGTCTTTGTTTACTTCTCGTCAATCTTTCCTTAAATCCTTCCTGGAAAACATGCCTATTACGGTACCCCATGCTCAGTTAAAAAGATTTCTTGTACTTCAAACTTTTATCCCCCCCCTCTCTCTCTCTCTCTCCTGGTTCATCATTTTCATCCCCCGTTCATCATTCCCTTCTTTCTTAAAAAAACTATTCCACGGGGTTTCTTCCAATCTCTCTTCCTTCCCCTCTTTGTTCCTACTCTTAAGATCTTTCCTGGCACCCAACCAAATCATGCTCAGTATTATCACTACCTCTCCTCCCCCATAAATTATTTGCCTACCTCACCAGATTTTTCTTCCCGCCCCCTATACCCTAACAACAAGTCTATATAACCCTCCTGACCTTCCCTTCCCGCCTCAACAATCCTCTTACCCCCTAGTCACCCCCCAACCCATTCTCTCCCTCCCTGACAATCAAATTACCCCATCAAAGCCCTGTCCCAACCCTCTTCCCTTCAAAACTTCGCTTCCCCTTACCACGAAGAGGGCGTCTACCACTCCACTCTTTCTCCACCACACCTTGCCAACCCCCTTTCCTTCCTATCTGAGAACCCTTCCCCATTTTCTCACAACACAACACTGACTGGTCTCTGCAGGCGACTCCTTCAGTGTTTCCCAAATCCCATCATCACCATCACCAAGATCTCCATTACTATCATACCACCTACCATTACCACCGCAACCAGCACTACCAACACGTCTCGCCAAACACAAAAACACTTTCTCTTCTCCCCCCCCCCCCTCACCACCTACTCTTTATCAAAACAACTACCTCTTTCATCACATCATTATCTACCTCTCATTACCATACCTAATCCTCTACTTAATAACTTCCTTCATCATCACAAACACGACTTCTCAGCAATTCATTGTTTTTCCTCCATCACCAACACAGCTTTCAATCCCCCTAACTACCACCTCATTACTACAACAACACCACTTAAAGTACTTCAGCCGCCTCAATACAACACCTTTGACTAAAACTTCTCCCAATTCAGTTCGTCTTCTTTTCTTTCCTAGTCGTCTCTATACACTCTTGTCACGATCCGACATACCATTTGCCGATAGCAATTCCAATACCAATGTCAAATATTAGTATCGAGTTTGGACTCACGTGACGTTGGTAAAAACATACAGTGATGGAGTAGAAGCGAAGTGAAAGTGAATTGTGGAAGGGAAGGAAGGAATCTGTATGAAACTCTTATCACAATGGAAGTATTTACCATGTACCGGTACTGGCACAAGGCATATAATTGGCAATATTATCCTAATTACGAATTCAATTATGCCGACCTGATAAACGCTGACCTACAAAAGATAGAAAAGTTCATATATTAAGGATACTCGTCTTGAAGAAAAAGTCTAGCCCTAAAAAATGTAATTTACTGACATTCTTATGGGACCCATTTATATGATGCATAGTCATTAGCGACTACTGTTGTTGAAGTGAGTGAAGAGGGGAAGGTACGTGGAATAAATAGGAATATGAAGTGGAACATTTCTAAAATAATTATGAGCACAATCCTATACATTTTAGAACAATGTCTGTTTACCAAGAATTTATATTTCTTTTTATAACATATCGTAGAAAAGTATTGTGATGAATCATTTCAATTCATATACAATAACTTAACTCTCATGCTGCTATAATTAGACTACACAAAAGGTATATTACATTATTCATTACCATTAATGATCGCTTATTTTTCATAGCCACTGTTTTTCCTGGGATTTTTTAATCGTTCGAATAATTCAATAAATTCTCAGGTGCGCTTAGTAAACTACCAATAGTTAGTACAAGCATGTATATCTTATTCTTATTTATTTACACTAATAATCGTGTGGTCAAACTCCTAAAATGTAATCGTAAGCAAGAAATATATTATCTTATGCATTAAATATTCGATAATTTCTTTAATTTGACAATATAAGTACAGTATGTAGACTCATAGCATACCAAGACAGTAATGATATAAATTTTACTTCTAACACGTGAAAGATGTTTTTTCGATTGAGAGATAATAACAATGTAGCTGTGTCCTCAATTAACATATAAATTAAGGCATGGCTGTAGGTATTAACAGCATTGTCATAATTCATAAAGCTGGTTATATTCAAACACTACAGACGGTAGCCTCGTTGACTAATTAAAATGGCCAACTGAAAGATGAGTGGTGCTAAGTGCTGATTTGAATGTCGTTGGGGTGACTGGGAAGTTTCCAATCAAGCCATGCCATCCATGCCTTGCATACCCCAGTAGGTGAGTGAACTTAGAAGATGGTGTTTCAGGTGGAATAAATGCATTTCCAAGTTCATTTGTATGACACAGCAAGTTCATATAACCTGTGTGATTTGTTGATCCAATTTACATTCATGAATGTTTATTAGCTTTTTACAAGTGTTAAAACATCAATAAATACATTATGTAAGCATGATTATAGCAATATACGATGATGCATCGCTTGGGTATGCGCCTAAATCTTTTTCATTATACCAGTTTTATGTTTCCAACCTTGGAAGCAGGTAAGAAAAGAAAGGGAGAAGGGGTCAAATGGTAAGAGGGAAACAGAGAGGGAAAGGGTGAATAAGGGAAGATCAAAAGGAAAAGGAAGAAGTAGGAAAGGTAAGTACCAAGATGAAGTCTGGAGAAAGGGGTTGAAGGGCGGTGCTCAAGGAGTATGTGACAAGGACGCGCGCGCGCACGAGTCAAGTGATGGAAGGAGAAACGGGATTTGGAGAGGAAGGGATAGAGGAAAGGCGAGATGTACTGAGTGTGTAGACAAGAGGGAAGAGGGAAGAGGTGGGGGGTGAGGAAGGGGGGTGAGGAAGGGGGGCGAGGAAGGGGGGGTGTAACGAGGGCGGGATGTAATGACGAAGGAAGAAATGAAAAACGAACGAGGAAATAAAATGAGGAATGATTGAGCAGACGAGGGTAAACACAAGAGATGAAACGAGGACGTAAGCAAGACGAGGAAGAAAGGATTCGAGTAGGGATGAAGAATGAACAAACAGCGAAGATACAAGACAAAGGAATGGAAGAGACGGAAGAAGAGATGATGAATATGAACGAAATGAGGTCAGAAGGAAGAGGAAGAATAAAGAAGGAGGTCAGAAGGAAGAGGAAGAACAAAAAAGGATGATGGGGGAAGAGGAAAGTGAGAAAAAGGGCGGACGGAATGTAGGTTGTGAGCCAAGACAAAGAAAAAGCCAAGGAAGAAAAAGAAAGATGTAATAAAGGGAAGAAAAAAAAGATGTGGTAATTAAGGAAAGAAAAAAATAGCAGGAAAACAAGCTGGGGAAGGACAAGGAAGAAAAAAGAAAGATGTAATAAAGGGAAGAAAAAAAAGTGGTAATCAAGGAAAGAAAAAAAATAGTAGGAAAACAAGCTAGGGGAGGGCAAAGAAGAATAAGGGAAAAATGTGTTGATGGAGACGCAAGAATAGCGACGGAGGAAGAAAGCTTATGAAGAGACAGAGAAAATGGTGGATGACAACACGGAGCTGGAAGATAAATAAATGTGGAAGATGTTGGAAATGAAAACAGCAAAGGTGGGAAACAATTACCGTGGAAACGAGACTGAGAATAGAGGAAAAATAAGATAAAGTTGGCAAGGGCAGTGGAGAAAAGAGTGGAGGAGGAGGAAGAGGACGACAGGAAAAGAGGAAACCAGAAGGGAAGAGAGGCTGAAGAGACTTGAGCGAGGAAGGAAGAGAGGAAGGAGAGTAGTAGTGAGAGGGTAGGGAGGCAGGAGAGCACTGCAGAGAGAGGGGGACGAGACGGTAACAAATTCGATGTGGCGAGGCGAAGGAAGAAAATGGGACGTATTACACGAGGTAAGGCACTGGAGCAAGATAAAGGAGGAGGTAGAGGCGAGAGGGAAAAAGAGGAGGTAGATAAGAGGGAAGAGGAAGTGGAAGAAGAGGTAGATGAGAGGGAAGAGGTAGAGAGGAAAGATAAGGTATAGAAGAGAGTAGAGAAGGTATAGGAGAGGGAAGGAGAATGTCTAGGAGAGAAGGAAGAGGAGGTTGGTGAGGTGGAAGAGGAGGTAGAGTTGAGGTAAGGCAGGTGAGGTGGAAGACTATGAAGGTGAGTGGATGGAGTTTCAAGGACAATACAGGTACCTCTTCAAAGTTTTATTATCCCTACTATTGATGAAGTTGGCGTTTCAGGGATGTTAAGGGGGAAGTTTTGTGTTGGTAAATCTGGAGCAACTGAATCCTCCAAAATATTCCAAGCAACAAAACACCATTATTTTTGTTAACCTGGGTCTGTTTTCTGGCATACTTTGGAGGAATCAAGGCACTCCAATGTACCAAAAATGTACTACCACCTTAATGTTTTAATGGGAATAGTATATGGAAAAGATGAGTGCTCTTCCCAGCTACCTCTTGTGCCCGGAGAAAGGTCAAGTTAGGAAATTTAATAAAGGACAGGAGGAAATTTTCAGTCAACCAAGAGTTAAGTCTTTCAGAACTTTGTTTCACAGCTGTTTGAACTGATCTCTAAAGAATCTGTCAATTACCTTTACTGACAAGCGACTCCAGATACTGCAGGGCTTGAAAGTAGAGTAAGGAGCTACTTAATGTGTCTTAATGGAAACGTTTTTGGTCAAGCATCCATCCATGATTCCTTATTATGTTGGTGTTTTAGCTAAATAAACACTGGTAGTTGATGACTTCAAATCGTTGGCAACAGTTTAGTAATTCGTTCCTTTAAGTTTAACTTTCCCTTATTCCACTACAATGCACTATTTGCAGAACTTGATGTAACTGCTAATCTCTACACAGGATTTTTTTTTTTTTTTTGCCTAATGTCAGAATACTCCCAAAGATCCTGGAAGCTTTTCTATGTTAGCCTGTGACTTAACATTACTTTCTTGTTTTACGATGACCAACAACATGTAGGTTTAATTGACAGTGGTACTCTCTGAAACCGTTTAGTTTGCTAGTTGTCATTCCTTCCAACGAATAAACTTTAAACTTTCAACGCCGAACTCCGACGAGGGAGTTCAAAATACATTATGAAAGTCCAGGATAAAGAATACTGCGTGGCATTGGTCACAATCTAAACAAAAGGTGTAAAGAACAGAATATGTATTGCAAAGGATTTATAGAGTAAACAAGAAAGGAACATCAACAGGGGAAAACCGTAATTAAATCGGAGAAACGGAGGAGGAATAACCAAGCAGGGAAAATGCAAGAAAGAAAAAATAAAAGACAAGAAGGCCGAAAGGGGAGGGGGGGGGGACAAACAAGGAGAGGTGGATCTGAAGGACAGGGGAGGCAGGAACTGGCAAGACGAAATATTTCAGGGACATAGTGATGTGTCGGGGGACAGAGTGTGGAGGTGGGAGGTGGGGGGAGGGAATACACTGAAAAAGAGAAGGTGGCGACAGCAAGGATGTGGGAGACGACGAGGGTAACAGAGAAACCATGGAAAGTGACAAATAAAATATAAACAATAAAATATATTTATGCAGAAACCTCACTTCACCGTGGGATGTGTGTATGCAAAATAACCAAAGGAAAAATAATAGACAGAACAGTAAGTACTCACTCTGTCTGAGGATGTAATATACAAAAGTACTTACTGTTCTGTCTATTATTTCTCCTGTGGTTATTTTGCATACACACATCCCACGGTGAAGTGAGGTTTCTGCACATATATATACACACTGTATATATGAGAGAGAGAGAGATAGAGAGATCGACCTAGGTAATACAGGAAGGGTGAGGAGGATTACAACAAGCTCAGACATAAGTTGTTGTGAGTAGTGAGACAGGAGGTGGTAAGGAGAGGGAGCTATAGGAGTAGCAACAAAAATTACCACACAGGAAGGAATCACCTACACGTATTAGGCTTAGGAAAAACGAGAGATATAGAGATGCCATGGGATAATCATTGAGACACAAGGCAATAAAAATAAAAGAACAAGGCAAAGCACCGAGGATAACGAGGAGACATGAGATATAGCCAAAAAATACAAGGAGGAAGAAATTGGACATGGCGGAGAGATATGACACAAAAAGTAAGGGTTAACGTGAAAATAACCACGATATACGAGGGACTGAGAATGAAAAATGTCTGCGATATAGGATGGAAAGAAGACGAACGATGGATAGTAAGAGATGAGAAGCAAAATAATAAAATCACTCAAAAGATGCTGCGAGGGATGGAAGAATGAAAAATGGCACGGATAAAGATGAAGGAAGAGGAGCGACCAACTAAGAGGATTGAGAAGCGTGACTGACTGACTGACTGACTGCATAAATAACATCTCTCCTCTCGTTCTTTCAGGCATTCCTTAAGGGAGGGGAGGCTTGTGATATAGTCAGCAGCTTCCAACTTCCCAATTCTTTAAACTATTCCAGTAAACTAGATCTAACTTTGTATTATTGACCCAACACGTTTCTTGGTACAAATTGGACTTATAAAAATTCAGTAGTTTAATCTGCCAACAGCAGCAGCAACACATACAGATTCCTTCCCATACATACGCACATTTTATACAGTATAACATTAATACTTTCCGGATGGCATACATGATTCCAAGACCTGAATAGTAATATTACAGTAACATACTATGACTGTGATGGCAGGATATATCAAAATGGTATCTATGTATTATAAAGTGCATAAGTACTGAATCACAGCAGCCAACGCACATTATAATTAGACACCACATGTGCTGGTTTCGAGTCTGACTAACACTGAACACATGCTACGGTAAATAGTCAGTAATGTTTATGGGGGTAATTCACTATTGATACATTGGAGTGCCATGATTCCTCCAAAGCAGGCAGGGAAACTGGAACAGATAAACAAAAATAATGGTGTTCTGTTGCTTGGAATAGTTTGGAGGAATCAGTTGGTCCAGATTTGCCAACACTACTTCCCCCTTAAAAGATGACTGAGCCACCAATTAAACCAGAATATAATGTATAGTTAATATGCATAGGAATGAGAAGCAAGGATGATATGGGAGTGGACGATGGTTGCATAAGAAAAACATGATGGAGAAAAAGGAGGAATATAGACAGGGACTATGGGGGGGACGAGAGGACGGAATGAAAATGGTGTGAAGGAGGAAATATGGGAAAGAGGAAAGAGGGCAAAAATACGAGGAAGGAAGAGGAAACGAGTGGAAGGTTATGAGAATGGATGTATGAAGGGCAGGAGTAATAATGGGGGACGAGAAGGAAATAAAGAAGCAGGGATAAAAGAAGAATGGAAGAGGCGGAGAAAGAAGAAGAGGAGGAGGAGGAGGAGGAGGAGGAGGAGGAGGAAGAGGAGGGGGTATTGATGTTAAGGGCAGACCGAGATGAGAAAAGTCAGGAGTGAGGGTAGGAGAGGGGGTCAGAATCCCCTACTTGAACATGCATCATTCAACAGCTGCCTCGATAACACCAAAGTCAAAGAGAGGAAAGAGGAAAGGAAAGGCAATAGAGTACAACGGAGAAACTGATAAGGACAGGGAACTACCTACCTGCCTACCTACTTACTTACCATACAGGAATATCCCACGTGTAAGTAATAAAAAACTTGGACAAAACACG
This sequence comes from Petrolisthes manimaculis, assembly GCA_034508575.1. Taxonomy (NCBI): domain Eukaryota; kingdom Metazoa; phylum Arthropoda; class Malacostraca; order Decapoda; family Porcellanidae; genus Petrolisthes; species Petrolisthes manimaculis. The sequence continues at coordinate 222,928 of JAWZYT010002638.1, forward strand.
CAGCAAAAACATTATATTCAAAGCAGATACAAAATACGATACATGAAATCATTATATAATACACGTATTCATATTTAGCACCATGGAAACAAAAACAGATATATTGCTCATTTTAAAATACCGTGGTTATGATTAAGAGTAACAGTCTACTATTTATGGATATTCATTTATAACAACTATCTAGCGACGATAGAATAAAGGAAACTCATGCCAAAATAGGGTAAATAATAACACGAATTAAGTCATGGTACACCCACTGAAATATAATACATCATCCCTGTCTTACAACTGTGAACCTTGTGCATAAAAAATTATTCTTTGTTGGATCAGATTGCTAAAAAAAAATTGAAAGTGTTATCTCAATCTTCATCAAAATTTACAATGAGTAAAGTGTTATTCCACAATATATTATAAAGTGACGCTACCATACAAATAAGTCATTGCCAAAGCTGTGCCCATGCTTTACATTAAGGCTACTCAACGTGAGCAGACGGTAAAACTTTAAGACAGTATCCTTTATGTACTTGTTTCCAGGCAAATTACTAGAAAAATATACACCATCATAGAATTACCACCTCTTCATTTATAAAAGTACGACGATAGTGTGGGTCACACGCTTAACTACTGAGTCGGATATGGTAGAAATGTTGTTGAATTGTAGGTGTGTCATACCCAGTGTTGTAGAGAGCAACAGGCGGAATGTTACCCCGAGTAAACGCATCTGAAAGCGGGTGAACCCAGTCACCTTTTGCAGCCAGAGATGTACGTACACAAACCCATCTAAAAGTTCAAACATTTACACTCACTTCTCTTGTCTGTTTTTAGTTGGTACCGAGACAGAATCAAATATATGAAGCGGGCAATGTCGCACTAGCTGGCGGTCGGAGTTAATAAACTTCTTGGGTGTGAGTGTTTTAGAAGGAAGAATAGTGTAAAGTTTTGTACGAGGAAAATGAAAATAGTTTTGTGGGAAGGAAGAGTGCCATTTAGCAGTAGGCGGGGCAGAGCAACACATTACAGGCGCGTGGCTCTGTTGCAGATGCTACACTTACTGACACACCACCCTTCACTTCCAACACACGCACACGGCCACCACCCAGTACGTCCATGCACACACACACACACACACACACACACACTCATGTACCCAGAAACACGCACATTATGGGAAGCAAAAATCTAAATACAGTTTACGAATACCCATATTCTGTACATAATTTAAACATTCTTAGTCACTTGCAAGAGGAAGGTTTCTTATGACTCCCGATATTACTCGTTCTCACATCGCGGAAAAATCCTATCCCAGTATCTGGTGGTCAAATGTTATCAAGCCATATTTACAGTACTATACTACGGACTATATTACGGACATATAATACAATACACCCTTAAGCAAACTTCCAATCCCCTCCCAACACACACCTTTAACATTTTAAAAGACCCATGACTGACGAAGCAGGAAAGTGTAGTCAACTTCTGTATCGTAACTACAGATAAGCTAATAAATATTTTAGCTTACGGCTTTCTGGTATTTCGATGTTTGTTAATGCGTTAATATAAATAATTTTCATCGTTTTCAATTTAGCTAGTGTGTGAATGTTCATATATTGATATAGTCCTGATAGATATTCATATTAATGGATAGCTACATTCTTATAACATGTACAGGCGTGTAAGCGTTAAGATACGGTTACGCCCCCAAACTCCCCATTACAAAAATATTTAGTAACTGAGTGAGGTGAACGTGGCGCGTGAAACAAACGAGCAATAATTGGAGTAGCCTAGTGCGAGGCCAACCCAAGTAACGGTGACAGGTTAGGCCACCTGGTCACCACTGAAGAAATGAGTGAAGAGGTTAGTGGTGGAAGACGAGACGTGGCAGGTGTGAGGGCGAGCCTACTGGTGCTGCAGTGACAAGGGTAACACCAGTGACAACCAGGTACACCAAGAACAAATGCTGGAGCAGTGCCATAGTGTCACAAGGGATGATTGAGTCCGGGGAATAAGATGTGTTGCGAGGGACGGTACCACAGAAGAGGCGGCACTGAGGTGGCTCAGACGGCACTGGTCAACACTGGCACCCGACGACGGAGGCGGTGCAGGCGGCACTGACACACGGCCCCCCACCCTGACACCAGCACCAGCAGCAGCCAGCCCCGGCGCGCGCACCCAAACACTCTCCACTCACTAAAATCTCCTCAATTGCCCTCCTCCTTCCCTCCTCTCACCATCACATCAACACACAATGATGTACGTCATCACATCGTCCTCTATATATAGCACACAACTTTCCTCTCCTCTCTCAAATGTATTTAGTGTTGCACCTGTGATTCCTCATTAGTGGTACCTGTACTCATGTCCCACATTTGATCTCCCTCACTGTGACACCAGCATTCAGTGTCACATCTGTACTCAGTCCTTAATGAGCAAAGCCTGTACATGTATCACGCGGATTTCACACCTTTAACGTCACACTTGACCTCTCTCATTGTGACTATATTTAGTATAACAATCTAGTCTTCCATTGTTAGAGTGTGGCACATGTTGCATTCACTTCCTCATACGTTCCTCTTACAAATAACGAACAACACTTACCCCACATTCCAAGCTTCAACACGACACCACCAGCTTTCCCCTTACCTGGAGAAAACATACACAAAATTACTCCATGCTATGAACGAATATACATTATACATCAAAAATCATATACATAAATAAACACCCACAATTCACTGGCTCCAAGTCAATTTGCATATTAATGAATACAAGCCTACGCAAGTGATAATTGCATTCCATTGTTTACCCTGCAAGAGATTGAGAACGTGAGTCTGAGCGTTTGTCTTGAGAGTTTGGAGAAAGAAAAATGAACGAAAAAACATTTAAGTTAGGTAGAAGAATAAGGCATTAAATGATGAGGAGCGATGTAGAACGGGGATTAAAGGGATTGTATCTGTAAATAGTGGCAATAACTTAACGTGTCGTTCTGTAAATATCAAATAGAAAAATAGTTACACGGTACCATGATTGAGGTAAGATATGTACCAGTACCTTTTTTTTTCTCTTGGAAAGATTATGGTAACTAGCAGGCGAACCAAACACAATAAAGATTAAAAAAAACTGCCTAAGAAATGGAGGGGAATGGAAAGGAAATCTGCATGTACTAAGCTGTCAAAATACATAAATTTACAAATACAATTCCTGTCCACACTGTAGAACATATTACCTAACATAATGCTGCAATAAATACTTTTGAAATATACAACCAAGAGAAACATGTTGAAGTTACTAGATTAAGTTTATGTCTGTATATATGCAATACATATACATCCCAAAAGTTGACTCAAATACCAAATGTTGTGCTGGGACTGGGACCTCTTAACTATACCAGCTTACATTGTCATGTTTGGTTATTGTTCATGCCATCTCATCCTTCCAAATGACTCTTTGGTCAGGTTATAGTTTCCATGACCTCTCGAATCAGTCAACTGCCCACAGATTGCTGTTTCTATTTTGTTCCCCTTTAAGACTTTAAGGGGATATATAACACTTTGTTTTGGGTGGTAAATCTGAAGAAAATTATTTCTCCAAACTATTCCAGGCAACAGGATCCCATTCTTCTTCTTCATCTGGGTCTGTTTCCTGGCATAGTTTGGAGGGATCAAGGTGCTCCAATGTACCAAAAGTATGTTATCCCCCCTAAGGCTGGTTGAATATCGAGGAATTAACACTGGTTTGGTGAACGTGTATTTTGTGTTTATTATATTGGCATTTCGAAATCGTAGTGTTATGATTTATCACATTTCCATTTAACATTACAACATTTATATCGCGTTCGAAGGACTCACTGGGACTACTGTAAATGTTTTTAATTCTGGTGGGTGGTAACGACACACAAAAGAAAAACATAAGAGGCCAACATGGTGTCATTTTATTCAGGTCTACACATGTCACACGTGTTAAAAGGTTCAGAATGTTCTCTCTCGTGCTCACAGTTTAGTACTTCTTCCCAACACCATTGTCCACGTGAAACAAGGTTAAGTTTTTTCCTGCTACTAACACCAGTCGAGGAAATATAACTGGATCTCTTAATTCTGCACAATCATAATAAAAAAATTCATACCGGTATCCGTAATGTTGTTCCATCACATACCCTGCAGAAAAAATGGCCACTCACGCCAGTCCAATTTCAGCCAAATGAAATAGCCCGAAGCTGAGCACGACACCAATTACAGCCAAATTGCCACTAATCTCTCTCGGGACAAACGACCGACCTACAGTTCCCTGCAATAAATTACAGTAATGATCACAAGCAGAAATTTCGTCTTAAGATAAGACTTAACCCTACGTTGCCAATATAGGTATCCAACGATCACTCTAAATTATGCCTCGAGTGAATCTCAGAATAACCCAGTTCCCCTAATGTATACCAACTTTCATTTAACTGATATTGGTTATCAAGTAAAGAGAACTAACTAATTGAGTGGGAGATGCAAGACAATCAAGAGCACTCACTAGTGCGACGCGTTTTCCTCGCATCCTAGTTATTTTCATTACAAACTTCTATCATGAGGTGAGATTAAAACAGTCAGCCACATGTACAAGACTGATAAGAGATACAAAGTAAAAAGAAGCCGCTTCTCTTTTCCCTAAGATCTGGCATCAATTATTGACACAATCAAGAAAATAAAAGGGAATGATCGTGAGCCTGAAGGAGACAGCTGATGCCACCGTCGCTACTTCTGATTGGTTCCTCCGTAATTAAACTATGACGTCAGTGCTCCCCCTCCCTTAAATATCGGAAAATCATGATTGGGTAGCTTCCTGGGGCTGAGCTGCACCCACGAAAAAGGTATATACTAATAAAGTGGCAGAGGTTTTCCAAAATTTAGTCATATATTTTTTCTTGGTTATTTTTCATGACATTTTTCGCATGACTTTATTTAACAACGTTATCATTATACCAATATGTACTCCTGAGGTTACTCAAATGTCTCAAAAGTTAGAACTGCTGACAGTACCTAGACATTTAGTGGCCTAACCTACATAATTTGAGTCAAACTACAGAAACCATAACATTTGAAATACTTCATGCGATGTGTCTGTGGCCATGGGTGTGTCTGTGTGTCGGATATTTGTCACAACTCTACATACTGGTCACGGCTTCTTCAGTTTGGTAATCAAATAAGTCAAGAAACGAGAGTCTAGGGATCCATCATACCGGATTTTACTACCTCCGTGAGAGACTCCAGGGCTTCAAGGTCATGCGGGATTCAAGGTTGTGTGTGTGTGTGTGTGTGTGTGTGTGTGTGTGTGTGTGTGTGTGTGTGTGTGTGTGTGTACGTGTGTGTTTTAGAAAGTTTGAAAGCAAAAAAGAAGTATAATGGAGATAAAAGGAAACTATTAAGGAAACTTTAAGTGAAAACAAAACAAAAAAATTTAAACACACGCTGCATTAACACAATAAAATAGCGGGAAGGGAACATAAAAGGAAACCAATACAAAGATCAGGGATGGTCATGATAAAGGAAAATAAATAGTCCATGAAACTTGTCCAGAGAAAAAAAAACATTGTAAGAAAGGGAACTCTTCTGACAGCAGCGTAGTAGAGAACAGAGTATATACAGTAAAGACAGTCTCACATAATCCAAGGAACAAACAAGAGAAGCTGCGAAGAGAAAAGAAACTCGTGGGGCAGCAAATGGTAGTGACAAGATGGTGGTGGTGGTGGGGGGGGGGGTGCGAGGGATGAGCAAGAAAAATGTACTATATGTTGTGCAAAAGACGGAAGAGGATAAAAGACAGAAAGGGAAAGGTGAGGAAGTGGGTGCATGGGAGACGATGGGAGAGAGGGAATGCATGGTGTATAAAATGTGTATGGGTGATGGATGGTGTTACAGTAAAGAAAGCGAAGAGGGTAACAAGATATAAAACAGTGTAAGAAGTGTACAAAACAGTGGATAGGAGACTGTGTAAAAGGTGAGATGACTATGAAACAAGGCAAGAGGCGAGATGATGAAGGAATGCTGGCGCCGGTCGAAAGCTCTACTGTGAAAGGACAAGAAACAAATTGAAAAGCGAGATTAATTGGCCTACATCGGAACGAGAGAATGGGCTCTGAACGAAAACAGAAAAGAACACGAGATGGAGGAGGCGGAGTGAATATACAAAAAGACAGACAGAGAGAGAGATAGAGAGAGGTTGGGCCGAGAGTCAATATGACAAATAAGAGGATCACATGAGGACGAGGGCAAACACAGGGGAAGCATCGCCACGCCTTTGCTGAGCGCTCAACACACATGACGCTTCACACGTAAACGAACGCCCTTTCCACACCCATACACACACACACCCGTACTGGCAACACCATATAGGCAGAGAACAATCTACCACATATATACTCCCCGTCATATACACCCCCATGAAAAAATAAATTCTCTTGACATGAGAACACACTGCCAACCAAATGAAAAAACCTCCTAGTGACACACAGTGCTGTCCACACAAAAGTCCTCGTCAAGCACACTCCCCTTGCCACAGAAAAATGCCTTGTCATGTGCACACACTTTATTACCCGCACATGCCCTACAGGGATACAGCACACACAAGCCCAGCAACACATGCAACTCTTACGCACATACGAGTATACATATATGGTAGAACACACGTCAAGAACACATTATAATGACAAACGTTTTAAATTTAAGTGCCATACGACAAACATACAATTCATATCACCATATATAGTTTAAGGCATTTTCACTAATATTATAACTTTTCCTAGTCATATACGGTATGTGCTTTTCTTTTTCTCCTCAAGTAGTGGTCTTACGCAAGTAGGTCAAAAATTTATGTGGGCTGAAGTCTAAGCAATTCTATGTAATCGTGTAAGACACTCATTATCTCTTTTATACCTCATTTCAAATTTTCCTTATCGTTTCTCACATCCCATTATTATCGCTTCAAAACTTTTTCCTTTACCTTCTCATCTATTTCCAAATTTGCATGCACCTATTCATTTCAAATTTTCCTTATCGTTTCTCACATCCCATTATCATCGCTTCAGAACCTTTTCATTTACATACTCATCTATCTCAAAATTTGCATAGACCTATTCATTTGACTTCCTCTTCTCCTTAGTTTCAGTTTCCATTCAATTGTCTCATACCTTCTCCCTCATTTATCATGACAATACAATAGAGCCTTTGATCTTGATGCTGGTAATTCACTACGAACCTCTCAACTCATCCATCGACCTCCTCCCCCACCCCTCATCCAAACAAACACACTTACTCGTCCACTTAGTAAAACTGAAGTGGAATAAACGTATACCTACCACTTTCTTTAATGAGCTATATACATGATAAGGAACACGACGACGACTGTGTACAAATGAAGATTTTGAATATAAAAACGAGCTATAAGAATACATAACAATTAACTGTAATTTAGCTGGCAAGAAATATAATGATACTGTGTGCAAATGACCAAAGATAGGCTCTTTTTTTTTTTTTCTTGGTCATGAAAACATTGTAACCGAGATAGACAACTAGAAGCATCATAGAATAGATTTCAACAATTGAATTTTGCAAGGTAAGAGCACATAATGGAATGTTGTTGCCAGCGAATGGGAACCAAATGAGAGAGAGAGAGAGAGAGAGAGAGAGAGAGAGAGAGAGAGAGAGAGAGAGAGAGAGAGAGAGAGAGAGGTGAAGCAGTATAATGTCAGCCCCTTCCCCTCTCCCATCCTCCCGCTTTCCCTTTCATGTGAAGAGAAGTGAGAGTAAAGAAAACACTCACGTAAATGAGAATAACAGTTAAAGCAATAAATTCTGGGACGTAAAATATATCGACCAGTATATCTGACTCTTCCTCATTGCCTTAATTTATAACTATATTCGTTAGACTTGTCCAATCTTCTGTAATTTATATGCCATCTCTCTAGGTTAAATGGATAATATTCTTTTGGTACATTTCATTTGAGTGAATTAATTCCCCAAACATATACCAGGAAACAGAGTTGGAGTAATAAGAATAATGGTGGTTTGTTGCTTGGACTAGTTAGGAGGAATATTTTGTTCCATATTTACCAACACTAGACTAACCCCTTCCTTAATTAACACGTGAACGAAAGCCTGTGGGAGGGAGGGAGGGAGGGCTTATCATGTTACAGTAATTAGCTTGACATTCGTCCTTGTATATTATGTTATGTATGCAGCTGTATAAGGGTTGAGGGAAATACATTTATAACTTTGAATATAAGTGTGGCTCGCCTCACATTTAAGGACCCAGTGATGGTGTACGAGAATTGGAGGTTTGTGATTCCTCCTGACTATGCCACGAAAAAAACAAGCTCCTTCCGTATAGGTGGCGTTTCGTGGCAGTATTTGAAGGACTCGTTTACCTCCACTTTTCTGGGTGGTAATTAACTTTTATTACATTGGAATGCCTTGATTCCTCCAAAGTATGCCAGGAAACAGGACCAGATGAACAAAAATAATGGTGTTTTGTTGCTTGGAATAGTTTGGAAGATTCAGTTGCTCCAGATTTACCAACACATGATGCTAAGCTGGAGTAAAATAGCCAGGTATTATTATTTCAGGGTTAGACACTGAGGCAGACTGTTCTCAAGGCCCACACACATTACATTTACCTGTGACAGTCAAGTGTGATTTGGAATACGGTTTTCAATGTTATGGAGTACGCAAATTAATACCAGACTCATCATTTCTCATTCTGTGTTACGTAGTTCCATCAATTTACACTTATGGTATAATTATTTTCGTTCAAATTAGTTACTGTTATAATCGCTTTACTGCTATTACCAATATCCAAACACAAAATATTTAATCTTCTCGCTTTACTGTTATTGCCAATATCCAAACACTAAAATATTTAATCTTTCAGAGCGATAAGGACAAGTAATCCTGATGGTGTTTTTGCTGCACCTTTCCTCTTCCTCTCAGATCCCACCAGACGCCTTCCGCATCAAACAATCCCAGAGACAAACAGGAAACTTTGAAGTATATGGATGAAAAATAATGATTATCGACTGCCATCACTCGTATATTATACATTTTTTTATAGAGGAAAACAATGCTTATATGCTTATAACCAAACGCTATAAGGTAATGATATAGAAATGTGTAAACAAAAACCCAACTGATTTCACTAGAGTAATTAATAACAAACTATCCTTACGGCGAGACTGAAAATGTAGTCGAAAACAATAGTTGTGTCCCAGACTTTAGTGAAAACCATCTGGAAATTGACGATCATTGTGTGTTTGTGTGCACTTACAGAATAGAGTGCAACCTTTGTTTTTGTTTTTTAGCTTTCCTCTTTTAAAATATATATTCAATTCAAACTTGGGAATAAATTTCATACATCCACTCACACCAAAAAGTATGGGTCCACCTGGTCACCATGTTTCTGGAAGTGAACATAGTCACATGGACACCATTATCGTTTGTGTTGGTAATGGTGACTGAGTTGCTACCATTCTCTCATCATTACACATTAAATAATGTTACTGCTGCAGTGACGTGTCATTTGTATTCATGCAAAGTATAATGTATCTTAGAGAACATGACAGGTCAGCCAAAGGAATGGCTTGATAAATACAGATTAATCTCGTGAAATAGGTCTTAGTTGATTCGCTTATTATGATATAAACTGAGGAGCCATATAGTGAATTGGAACGAAAACATCCTTATTTGAATCATAATGAAAGTGTTCGTGGTGATGGCATCTGAACTACAGATTTACCAACAAACTGCAGACGTCACAGTAAAGTATCACAATATATCGCCCATATCAATGTGAAAGTGGCCCGATACTTTTTGGTGAGAATGTACAAAGCTTCTCATATTTTGATCCCTATACTCCACAGATTTGTTTATTATCTGGATCCCTTCACCAGAAACATAATGGGCGACCTTTCCTCTGGTAATGCGACGTCCTTCACGCTACATCAGGCTCTGGGGAGCAATATAATGGGGCACGACAGAAAGAGACGGTGCGTGTATAGGCTATGGGACGGGTAGAGGGGAAATATCAATAGCTAAGGTGAGAAAAATATTGAGAGGATGAGGAAATAGGGGAGACACGGAATATAAAGTGGTGATTTCAGAACAGGTGAAGATAGATAACATGATTTTGATGGTACATAAATAACTACGAGGTTACTGCAAGACAAAGGAAGGAAAATATTTGAGAAAACAAGATAAGTAACCAAACGTAGGAATGTGCAATGGACACTAGAGGCAAGGTGGACAACTTACAAACAAAAGTGAGATAAGTGGGAAAGGAGAAGGGTAAAGTAAAATGACAGATAGTTCAGAAAGGTGCCCCAACAGCAAGGGAAAGTGAACAACAAATATATTATGATAAAGTAAAGACGGGGATAAGGCGAGACAGACGTTAATACCAAGGTTAATTAAGTGTAAAGGGAAATTAACATACGGTAGCCAATTTGGAACACATCCTTAACGAATCCTTACATACCTAATCTTTACATCATATCTCCGCTACATTCACATCTAAGATTAATTAAGTGAGGTGGATTATTAGATTGAAGGTTACAACAAGTGATAAATAAGGACGATAGAATAAACCTGAGCGAAGGGCGACGAGAACCTTGAGAAGATGTGGATACGTGGAGGAAGTGAAATAAGATGAAGGTTTATACGAAGACTTTTTGACAGGAAATACGGTGATGGTTATGTGCAGAGAGAGAGAGAAAAGAAAAAGAGAAAGTGAGATAGAGAAAGAGAGAGAAAGTGAAAGGAAGAGGAAGCGAAAGAAAGAGAAAGAAAGAGAAAGAGAAAGAGAGAGAGAGAGAGAGAATTTCCATAAGAATATTGAGAGACTGGTGTGAAATATACACACCTGTAAGACTGAAAAGGAGGGCAAGGAACTGTGAAGAGAAGAGAAGGATGTGTTGTATGGCGTCAATAACATGACAAGAGACATACAGATAATAGAGGTGCCATGATGAGGGAAAATAAAGAGGAGGAGGAGGTCAGGTGAGGCGTCAAGAGGGAGCCAATTAAGGGATAAGCCAGAAGGTAAGGCGGCTACGTTAACAAGGCCGCCGGTAACATGAGAGTGGAGGGAACACGCCAGCTTCAAGTGGCACCTCTCTCCCTTCCTCCCTCCACTCTTCCTTCCCTCTCTGCTCCACTCTTCCTTCCCTCTCTTCCCTCCCTCTCTGCTCCACTCTATCCTTAATCTTACCCCAGGTCAGGTAAGGTAAGGTAAGGTAAATTGAGGTGAGGGGACATTGACCTATGAAGTATGCACACTCAATACCACCACGTACATGATGTATGTTTTTAAGAGGGTAATTTTTTTTTGGTACACTGGAGTGCCATGATTCCTCCAAAGTATGCCCGGAAAACAGGACCAGAAGAGCAAAAATAATAGTGTTCTGTTGCTTGGAATAGTTTGAAGGATTCAGTTGCTCCAGATTTAACAACACACACAAACCTTGCCCCTTAATGTGTTGTTATATTCAGCTCACCAGGGAATAATTTCAGTCAGTGAGGAGACAATGAATCTTCCCGTCCTCTAATTAAGCCACCTTGTAATTACTTTCCAAATTAATTTCGTGGAGTCGATTCAGAGATGTCTATTTTAACTGCACGAAACCGGCCAACAATAATGCTGAAGGTGGTAATTAGTTTTTGGTACATTGGAGTGCCTTGATTCCTCCAAAGTATGCTAGGAAACGGGACCAGAAGAGCAAAAATAATAGTGTTCTGTTGCTTGGAATAGTTTGGAGGTTTCAATTGATCCAGAATAATAAAAAAAAAAAATCCCCTTAAAACACACCAACCCCGCCCTACACATTTAACAACAGCCCTTCCTCTACCAATATATCTATGTTTGTCCTGGCTGGTATCCTTCTGGTGTGGCCTTCACGTCCTCTTAAATCAAACCACGTGGCCTTGGTTGCCTTAAATGTGTCTCTCTCTCTCTCTCTCTCTCTCTCTCTGCATTCCTCCTCCTCCCTTCTCAATTCCTTTACGTGGACCGCATATTGAATGAACATAACTCTGTATTCCTTACCTTCTCTTTCCTCTCTTACCTAATAATAATAATAATAATAATGGTGCTATATGAAGAGACTGTAGGAATGCGTGAATAACAATGAGTAGAGCAAAGCAACTTGTGATGTAGGGCAGGAGTGGAAGAAGTAGGTACGCAGGGAACATTTTATACCTCTAGCGAATATAAGGTTTAACCAAGGCTGAATTAAGGAACGTTGACGATAATGTAAGACTTGGTGTGTCGGGAGAGTTGAAGAGGAAATTTTCGCGAAGCTAATCGGTTAGAAAAATCTCATATTTATTTTTCATTAGCCTGGTACAACTGCCTTAATTATTATTTGACGTTCGAAGTTCCAGTATATAGAAAAAAATAAGAATAAAGGTGAATAGTTCGTGGGTGTGACCACAGACAGACAGACAGACAGACAAACAAACAGACAGAGAGGCTCAGGCGTTCTCTCGCTCTCTTTTTACCGCAGAACCAAGCACCAAAGTTAAAATAGTTATCGTGATAGCGTGAATGAAAAATGGAAAGGAGGGAAGGGAGGGAAAGGGACATGGATGTGTGACGCACGGACACGGACACAGTCATTTCACCCTAACACGATAAACTTTCTCACTCCCACCTTTCCACTTTCCCCTTAACATTTTTTGGCCCTCATTCATTCATTTTCTCACCCATTCATTTCTTCTTTGAATCATTTTTCTGATATCAGACATTGTTTCATTTCCTTACTATTCAAATAGTTTTCTGACATACATAGCACTGACTCTATTCATTCCTTCCTTAATAAATAACTTTGTGACGTCCAACACTATCTTTTCACATACATTCATTAACAGCCACCATTTCATCCCCTCTTAAGTAGCCTAACATTCTTGCTAACTATCCAGCTACCGGTATGTCATCTACAGTAAACTCTCTGATCACTGGACTAAATTACTTTCCTAAATAGTTTAAAACTCGAAATTTCTCTCGTCCACAACTTCTGATGTTACAAAAAGAGGGCACTGGACGTCCTTCAGGTATCTTCTCTACGTCCTTCATAAATAATTTCCTCCTCACACTTCATTTTCTTGCATCAAGGGCTTCTCACTTGACTCGCTTTAATTTACATTTTGCACCACCTCCCGCTAATTTTTCTTCGTCAACCCCAGAATCACTTTTCCTTGGGTTTTCTGCTTGTTCCTTACTCAGCACCAATAGTTGGCTACTCAGTCTGCTTCCTCTCCTGCCAATACCTTTCATATCCCCTTCCCACCCAAGCCTCCTCTCTCTTTATCATCTCTTATTCCCTCGGGTCCCGTTCCTTCTGACCAACCTTTGTGTGCCTCTTTATGCCTTTTGGTTTCAATGGACCCCGACATACTCAGGGAATTATTACTGAACGACATTTCTTCCACGAAAATATTATCGATTTCATATTAAGATAACAGCACATAGTTTGACGTTATTTTTCCTTAATCGACGACTTTGACTTTCCGCAATATACTTTTAAATGAAACGTCAAACATCGTCAGTATAAACTCTTACATGAATGTGTGTTTATATAATATATTTCACTACAACGTTTGCCTCTTTTGCCAATACTATCGCTGTGTCCGCAAGCACTTATCTAGAAACCATGTAAAACGGAAAACACATTATCATATTCATACATATAACTGCTAATACTACCGGTACTTGTCGGGATTACGCAGCTCGGCAAATATAATGACAATAAAATATAATGACAATCCTCACTGGTAAAGGAAACATGAACACCTTTATCTCTGCCAAGGCACTTCTGTCTGGCCCCCTGCCTCCTGCCTCCTCTTCCCATGCCACCATACATCTTCATCAGACCCCTATCACGTCATACTTCTTTGTCCTTTCCTCTCATCACGCCACATTACTTTGTTGCTTCATGTCATTATTCTTCTTTCTCTTATGCTCTCTCTATATAATTATAATCCTTTATCATTTCCCGTATTATTTAGTTAGTTTTTATTATGTTATCCTTTATGCTTTTGTTCCTTTTCTTATTATTTTACTGTTTTTATAATACTGTATCTTTGTCTCTTTTCTCTTACTTATATTTTTTTCTCCCCTTCTCGTAATCTATGTTCCATTTTCTTTTGCTTCGTTTCTGTCCCCTTTCCTCATAAGTTTCCACGTTCTTTTGATTATTACATCTGCAAAGAAAAAGTTATGCGATTGGTTCCGTTTGTTTACTGGTCCACCTGGTTTCTATTGGCATGATATTGCAAAAACTTACTTGCAGATTCATTCTTATGAAATTCATACGAAAAAGGGGCAGAGATCTGGCTCTGGATTTGGATCAAAGATTTTTCTGTGTTCTCAGTCTGTGTTACGAATGAAGGTGGATTTTTCCTTAGACTTTCACAACAATTTCTAGGGGCCGGTATGCTTTTATTTATATATATTCTATTCTCTGTTATTTCGTTACTTTATTTATCTCATCCTTTATCCTCCTCCTATCCTTCATTTCCCTAACGTGTACTACTCACGTTATACAGTATATATACACCAACAAATTGCACCCACCCACCCACCCTGATCCCTAACTTCACCCCGTGCTAGTGTCCAATCACCCGAGTCTCTCCTCCTGACTCCTTTAACAAGCGTATTATCCCTCACTCCTTGAGCCACACTTTTCTTTTACTACCCCAGCATTTTACCTTTCTCCAGCTCCTTCCTTTACTCACTCACACACACCTCTATTTCAACATCAAACATCGCCCACCAAGTTCCTCTCTTTTCACCAACCACATCCATATCTCTCCTCTCTGTATATTCCCCCTGCCATCAAATCCCTTTATTCACCCTCTCACTGTCACCACCGTCCGCATGTCAAATGTCTATTATTCTATCCCTTTGTTCCTTTACCAATTTATTCCTCTAGTCCTCCCCACTATCATATTCCAGACTTCTCTTTTCAACCACATCATCCCTTCCCTTTTCATTCGCTCTTACTCACTCCTACTGTACAATATTTACTTCACCACAACATTGATCTCTTCTCTATTTCCCCTCTTTCTCACTCTTACTCCATTATACCCCTTTCTCTATTTCCCTCCCTTCCACTATCCTTATCGGCTCACATATTCCCTCTCTACCCAAGTCCCACCCACCACACTCTCTCCTCCTGTTGCCTCCCCTCCACCCTAATGTTGCCAGAGTGAGTGGGGGAAACTACGCCGTCTCCTCAAAGTCACACACACACCAACCAACAACACACCAACTTTCTCACATTACCACTGCAACGGTCACCACACACAACACACACCAGGACATCTAACCAACTATCCAGTGAGGCAGAGAGTTGGGCAGGGATAAAAATGCAAAATTAGGGAAAGAGGATTGGGATATGTAAGGGACTAAAGGAAAGACAAAGTGGGAAGGAAAGATACAGCAAGAAACAAAACAGTAAGAAGGAAAGGAGAAAATAATAAACAAGTGAGCCTACAGCAAGGTGATACGTTACAGAGAAACATGAGAGAGAGAGAGAGAGAAAGAAAGAGAGAGAGAAAGAAAGAGAGAGAGAGAAAGAGAGAGAAAGAGAGAGAGAGAGAAAGAGAGAGAGAGAGAGAGAGAGAGAATATGACCAAAGGAAATGAAGCCGGCACCGGGAAGCAAGCTAGCAAAAATCGAGTGAAGAAAGTGTGTGAGCAAACATGGAGTGAAAGGAGAGACAACACAGGAGTGGAGGAAATAGAGAACAGAAACATAAGAGGTCAGGCAGAACTGAGAAAGAAAATTAAGCAGAGAATATATATAAAAAAAAAAACTGGACCCGACGAGCAAAGTATAATGTGACACAAAGCAAGAAGAATAAGCTTGAAAGCGTAAGACTGAAAATGATAAACCCAAATATTTTATGGAAGGAAAGTTGAGCAAAGCAAAACAAAACAGTGACCAGAATGTATATACAATAAATGTGGAAGGCTGAGAATTACTGGGCCAAATAGTTCACGGAAGTAACTGTATAACAAGCAACCGGAAAATTAAGGGAGGAAGGAAAATTCGGAAAACGACAACAACACGACGAAGTCAATTCCGCGCGGTAAACAAGAACAAACAAACTAAAGAAAGAGAATTGGCTCATGAGAAAGGACTAGGAGGTCAGAGAACAGGAACTACGAACAACCAGAAAAGAAAGAGGTGAAAAGGATAGGTAGATTGTAAAGACAGGTAACTAGACTTAAGGGAATCGTGTAATTTTGGTACATTGGAGTGCCTTAATTCCTCCAAAGCATGCCGGGGAACAGGACCAAATGGACAAACATAATGGTTTCCTGTTGATTGGAGTAGTTTGGAGGAATCAGTTGCTTCAAATTTGCTAACACGACTACACCTCCTTAACTCTTCCAATAGGAAAATCAGGCCAGCTACGGAAAACAACAATACAACAGAGTGAGTTCAGATCTGACTGTTTCTACGATATCTTTTGTTTGTTTTTTACGACCTTTTAGCAGAAATGTGTCGACTATAAATAATACTGTAGCTGTATGGGGTCTTTCTATACCTATTAAGGGGGTATCATTGTTACTTTGGAGTGCCTTGATTCCTCCAGAGTATGCTAAGAAACAGGACCAGATGAACAGAAATAATGGTTGCCTGTTTGGAATAGTTTGACCCAGATTTACAATCACTGTACTTCACCCTTAAAGAATTTAGAAGAATACTTAATGCTGCTAACTCACACCTGTGATTAGTGAACAGAAACCAAAGAAAGTAGTAACGAAAAAAAATAGCGAAAGAGCGAGTGAAATGTGAAAATAAAAAATAAATAACACGCAAATAAAGTCATTTCCAAAGTACAAGCAAACTGGATATACGCTAATGATTAAAATGTGTGTAGGCCTAAAACCAACAGCAGAGACAATTTACCAAAATGGGTTCATGCAGAAAAATAAATGGAGAAACATGGGTGTAAAGTGAAAGTGTGGTACATGCACACCCAAATAATTCAACGAGCGAACCAGGGTGCAGCCTCCACCAACACCACAGCTGACAGGACAGGAAGGAAGGAGCCGGGACAGTCATGGGATCAGGAAGGAACCAACCAGGAAGAGAGGATGGACAAGAGGCAGCTTTTTTTATAGGAAACGTTTATGCAGAATGAAACGTAAAGCTTTCTTTCTAGGATATTGGGACAGCAATATCCGATTTTATATGTCCACGAAATCATCGAATTGACTGGCACCCTGATCACCATTCCAAATATATAATATAATATGGAAAAGATAAGGAAAGAAAAAGCAGTGCATCTTAATCATTAACATTAAACAATTAAGAACAAGACAAACTAAAGAAAAAGAGGACACAGAAAATATATACTGTACATGATGTGCACGAAGAATTTAAGGTGTCTGGGTGGTGTGATAGTGAAGGGTTGAGTGGCGTGGCTAAGGAGTGTGGAAACATGGTAAGGGGTTGAGGGCCACTGGGGTCACAATGGAAGCGATGATACAGTATAGGGGAACAAGAATAAAAACGCACGAGTGGTTAAGGCTGTAATTTTTTTTTTGGTACATTGGAGTGTCTTGATTTCTCCAAAGCATGCTAGGAAACAAGACCAGAAGAGCAAATGTAATAGTGTTCTGTTGCTTGGAATAGTTTGGAGGATTCAGTTACCAACACAAAACTTCCCCCATAAAGACTTCAAAACACACAGCTGAACCTGGAGCACCAGTTAGGAGCAGGGGTAACTTATAAGTGGATAAAGTACGACCTGAAGGGTAGAGAACAATGAGAAACATACCGAGATACAAGAACCTGAATCAGGACGTAACTTTAGAATGGAGAACATAAGGAAGATATGGAAAAACCTGGTGGAATGAGTATGGATATTTGAGAAACTAAGAGGAGTCTGAGACACGACGGAAATTGGAGGAATGAGATTGATGGGGGCACAGTGGTTTCAGACGGCAGAAGTGTGTGTTGGTGTGCGTGTGTGTGTGTGTTGAAGTGGGTGTTGATGTGTGTGTGTGTTGAAGTGAGTGTTGGTGTGTGTGTGCTGAAGTGGGTGTTGGTGTGGGGAGGTTGTGTGTGTGTTGGGGTGGTTACAGAAAGGAGGTGCGGAAGGAAGGAGCGGCACACAAGGAAATGGGAGGATAAAATAGGAGTTTAATAGTTGAAGGGAATTAGAGAAGACAGCTGGTTAACGGGATTAGAGCATGTGTGAGCAACATGGTGTGAAGACTCAACACAAGCGGCATCAAAGGACAGACACCAAAGGAACCAGAGAGGGAGGGGAAGGGATAACATTAATACAGAATCCAAGTGGTGTGAGAATAGATGGGAGAGAGTGGAGAACAGGGAGAGGTAATGGGATACAATCATACAGGTGGTCTCAGGGTTGGGGGTGCCAAGGAGATGGTTATATGTCAGGAAAATTGGAAGGCCCACTGGGACGAGGAAAGGAGGAGGAGGAGGTGGAGGTGGTGGTGGTGGTTGTTGACAAGGAAGGTTACAAACTGAAGACGATAACAGGAAGAGGATGGGGAATACAGAAGGACAAGGACAAATGAAGTTGCTGTGAGAGCAATTTGTGATCAGAGCGAGGGGGAACAAGACGTTGAACAAAGGAATATGCAGAGTTAATGAGGTGGCACGAAGAGGGCAGGGAGAGAAACAACAAAGGGAAATTATTATGGGTATAGGAAAAACAAAGTGAAGTAGCTATTATAAATGCGTAGAGAACGAAAACTGCGCTCGACCTGGAAGACCCTGTATGTGGTACCCAGGAGATAGAGGAAGGACAGCCAGAACGAACGAAATGAAGGGAAAGGAGGGACAGTTGAAGAATTGAAAGAAATACTGCCCATATCACCGCAGGCAATAAAGAGAAATATGAAGGCCGAAGGGGGAGTTAGGAGGGAAGCAGAGACAAGGGACCAGGTGATGAACAGAGACAAACAAGGTTCATCAAGCGCCTGGGGCAGAAAGAATGTAAATAAATCGAGAACAAAGAGACTAGGAGGCAGTGAAATTATTATCAAGTCTTCCTATTTCTTACCGCGTCAGGGATCGCCATCAATCACGGTTTAGTAAACTGCTGCACACGTGGACAGATTTTACATTTCCTCCCAAAATAAACATTTCCTGAATAGTACCGATGCAGTAAGCTTCAGGAAAAGTAAAATGGACTTGATCTGAGAAAGGGAAAACTGGAATGATAAAATAGTGCAGTGTGACCCCTTGTTTATGCACTAGTATGGGAAGCAGAAAGAAAACACACCGAGAGGATAAAACAATGAACTGACAAAGTTTCGTTCACTGTTCTTTGGTAAATCCTTTAGTTCGATTCTCACAGAAAAAAAATCCCGACTTTACAAAAGTTGCGTTGAAGTAGACACCACACTTCAAGTGTGAAACCAAGTAAAACTAAGACAGAAATATAAGAATTATTCATCCAGCTATTTTCACTCTTTTATATATTACCATTAACCTCCGTGTGTATGTTTGTTTGTTTGTGTGTGTGTGTGTGTCCTTCAGCAGTTACCCGAGGGCTCAAATTACATTCCTCCTTTTCGGGCTCATCGTCTTGCTCCTCACATCCCTCCTCCGACACCACCACCACCACCACCACCACCCCCACCCCCCCGCCCCACTCCTCCTCGTGGGGATGGCACTCCAAGCCGCTAATGAAAGAGGACTTGACAAAGCTACTTTAGTCTCAAGTATAATCTCAAGACCAAAATAATGAAGCGTGAGATGCGCTGTTTGTTTGTACATCTACAATTGACCTGTCACTACCTGCCTCTGTCAGGGTAACTCAAAGGTCAACATTCATAAACTTTTACACCAGATGTTAGGCAATCATAACCTCGAGTAGGGTCACATTAATTAAGCATCTTGTGATGTAACATTGAAGAAAACGTAAGATGTCTGCTAATAAAAACAAATTATACCAATTCTCACTGACGCCCGCCGAGCTCACAAGTTCTTCAAAGCTAAAAGTCGAATGAGACGGGAAACCAAGTTGGAGCCAATTACGACCGAGCAAAAAACTGAGAAAATGAAACCCGTGGAGAAAGTAAAAGATTCATTATAGTCTTTGGTCTCATTTGGCAGCAGCACACCACCACCTTCCCTCAAGCTAATTTGGCATTCATAGACCCTTGACTCCATGGCTAGTTTTATGGAAGACTGTAATCATCTCGGCAGGGAGTAGATTGCAGGTTGACTGAGTTAGAGGTTCCATACACCTTACCTTGAGGTGGGTCAGAATACCAGACACTAAAGGCAATTTTATGTAGTCTATCTTCATAATCATCATTACTTTCGTTTAATGTCAGAACTTCATGATTATAAGGTTCGACAGTCGACGATACGCCGACCTAATCCATCACTCCTACCTCGTCAATGACCTGTGTTTTCATAGTTCTGACTCGTTGCCCCCACGTCTCTCTTGACATGCACCAACAACACTCCCTAATAGTTCACCAGAATCTCCGTTCTCCAGGTGACATACAACATTAACCTAAACATTCTTTGATCAGAACCAAACAATATGATAATCCACCATCTTTGTCGAGACCAACGTTTCAGGACCACTCAGCAGCAGATCTGTTGTCTCCTTGTTTTTTGTGTAGTTTTCATTAGAATTCTATGGGAACGCCTACGACCTCCATATTTCCGTCTTCAGTTAAGATTCGCTTCAAAATTGGACTTTCCAGTCATGAAGTCAAATTGCCAATAATTCATTCTCCCAAACAATTATCCCATATTTCAATCACTTCAATTTTCTTTATTTTCCACAACAGTGCATCTCCCTTGTCCGTAAAAATGTTACAGGAAGACTTTCCCTCCCTTCTTCTGAACTCCTCTCATCCTTCATAATATTTTAAAAACTGTCAATTTTCTAATACTTGTCTTCCCTCAGGACTCTGCTCGCTTTATAAAAGCAATGTTTACACTGGATGGATCTGGTTCCTGCCCATCTTTCATCTCCAGCAATGCAATAATTGCATTGTCTCACTATTATCATTGTCTCTTTTACGAAAGTTTCAACTGGACTTTCCAACTTCAGTATCTTCAAACAAATTATTCTTTTCAACTTATCAGTTATTATTTATCAATCTGTCTCGCCTCCCATTCCGCCACTTTGGTTCCTCCACTGACATGCTTTCTAACAAGCGATTCCGAATCTGCATCAATATCTACTACTCACACTTAAGACACATGAAATAAACTAATCCATCACAATAGTTACTAATATAAAGCTAACAATTATTACAAAAAAAAAAAAATGATACTACTGAATCTTTCGTTTCTAACTTCCAGTAAAATTATAATAAAGCAGAATTAAAGTAAACAAGTTACATGGCTGTCTCATTACCTCCGCCAGTAAAGTTAGGGGACTGGTTTGCTTTGTTTACCTGTTTGTTTGCCCACATATATTTTTACTATTCTGATGGATTACGCAAAATGTTGTGCGAATAATTATGCAACTTTTACCCAGTGGGCCTCATGATGGGCAAAAATTGACTAACATTTGGGAGAGATTCGGATCTGAATCCAGGATATTTTATAAACATGATACAATACTTTCACGTTACCTTAAAATGTTTAAATTGGTAAATTTTCCCTAAGAGTTTCAACATTTGCTCAGCTCTGGTAGAGGTTAAAGATCTCAAGAGTGCTGCTCTTGTTGAGGTAGCTGTGGTAGTATCAGTATATACAGTAGGAATTATCAGGATCCTCTACATTGTGCCAGAAAACACACCAACGACGATGAGATAGTATTTTTGTTTTGTTTTTTATTAAACAAGTTGGAGATGGAGTAAATACTAATTTCAATTTCACCCACAAAATCTTACCCTCATAATGATAAGCAAACAGTTCATTCAGGCAAATAAAATCCAGGTCAATTGATATGCAGCTGCACGACGAATGGTGCTGTATTTCCCTCGGTTATAGCAATGCAACTTTAGGTTTTGTACTCATATCAAGAAGAAACAAAAGTGGAGTGGAGATGAATGTGGATGGTGTGTGAGGGAGCTCTCTTCTGTCATCTGCCCACCATTGACCAGCTCACCTTTCCCACTCTGCCATGCGACCCACCTCTCTCCCAGACTCCCACCTCGGAATGGTTGATCACAATGCCCCACATTCCTCCATCCAGCCACCTTTAATATTCCCTCCCTCCACTCGCCTCCTCCTACCCCGCCCGGGAATTGTGAGGGGAACTTTTTGTGAGGGGCAGCAGCAGGAATACAGGGATAACAAACTTTTATGGCAGGATTGATTCATTAAAATGAAAGAAAGCATCCAGGCGAGTAGTTGTTTGTGTGGCTGGCTTGTGTGTTGTTGCAGTGTGTGTGTGTGTGTGTGTGTGTTCGAAAGTGGGTGGAATGGAGGCATTATGTACCCTGTTGAATGTGCTTAGTGTTGTATACATGGGGAATTCATTTGTATTCATACGCCTTTGTATAACTGCGTTAGTATGCATGAAATATTTTGTGTGTAGTATTGAATGCTTATCAAATTTAATCTAGTACAATTCATTAATGACATACTGGCATTATACAATAGTACAGCTGCCTAAAATGAAAGCGTTACAATTTAACAGCGACACCCAAATGTACAGAACGTCCCAAACAGTACGTACTTCAGTATTAGTTCACATATGTAGATGAAAAAATATTACGAGTAACTGTCTATTAAGCAATAATAGTCTCCGATCCAAGCTTACCAATAGAGCGGTGATAGATTGATTAATTCATGGGACAAAATTAAAAGGGAATAGCCATATGTTACAATCATCTCTACAATGTACCACTCCTATTGAAAGCAGTTGTTCAGTATAATCGACATTCTGCTATCGTTCACATTCATATTTGAATGAGAGTTCATGTTTGTGTATTTACCTATTATCTCTCATACACACACACACACTACAATGCTTATGATCATAATTCGTTATTGGACGTAATAGTTTGGATACTATTCTTCAATATCCGTCTGTAAACTATTCCTCTGTACATCAAAATCGCCACGAGTGTCCTAGTACGTATCCGCCTGTGTGTGTTTCAGTGAGGCAGAAACTGTGACAGTGATGTGTGGGGCTGGCAACTTTATGGACGGGTCTGACAGGTAAACTTTATCAACATTTACTTCCTTCAACTTGCTCCCTTCAGCCAGCCTTTATCCAGGAACAGCCTTCGCCTTTGTCCTGCGATCCTCTCTTAAAACACACACACACACACGCACGAACCACTTAATATTCCCCGCCACTTAACCCTTGTATGTAAGTCTATTGTACCTGCCTACAACCTACCTACGCTAAGTTGGCTTCCAGGGCTAACGACAACCCACTAATAGACCAGGATTGTGTCCGTGGAATTTGATCAGTTAGTGGCTGTCTGAGCTGTGGTTAGTTGGGACACCCAAGCTCTCCACACAACCAGGATTTCCTGTAACTTCATGTTGTCAACTCTTCATATATCCTAGTGCAACATGGATCCAGGATTTAGGAACGTATTAACATATCGACTTGGATGAGTGGCTGTGATGGGTTGGAAACTGACAGTATACTGAGATCTTCATTTCGTGTCAGGAATTAAAAAAAAAAAAAGCACACCCCTGTTCTCATTTCATTTTAATTCCTTTTGATACTTGTACAGTATGTTTTTATTCTCCTTGTATTTACCTTGACACTACACTTACCTAACCCTACCCTTTCGTTCGTCCATCCCTTCTACATAACCCTCCAGGATCCATTAGCTTCACTCTACCCTTTCTTCCACCACCGTCCCCCGCCTGTCATCAAAGTTCCACCCCTCCCCTTCTCCCCCTCAAGTCAATAATTCTGAATATGATGCTGTCCACGGTAGAAATTGCTTCAGTGTGATTATGTGATGGGTACAAAATTTAGCCAACTATAATAAATTTACCACCGAATCATTTATTAACTATAAATGGCTCTTGATTCACTAGTGCACCGGATGATTCAACAAAACTCACACTCAGTATTCGGGAGTTAATATAAACATCTGTATTTATACACCTAACTTATTCTGTCCTCTTTTCCCTCAATAACTCAACTACTGTACAGTATACAGACCATAAACTTGTTATCTATGCATCACGTCAAATACAGAACACCGTATTGTGGTATATAACAAATTCTAAAGTTAAAATAGCTGCCACAACTGAACTATACCTAAAACAAGACGTTTGTAACTCTCCATGTATTCAGTGATAGCAAAACTTCCCCACCCGACTGGACACGTAATTATTGGCAACGAGATAACGCAACTGTTCGCACCAGTAAAATTGTGTAGAAAGAAATGAGACACCCCTCACCAACCTGTTACTTCCTCTCCACTTTGCAACCCTTCGCTGCTCTCCTGCTACACAAACTCCCTCTATCGTTGAGGCGTCGTCACCAGAACCCGAGGCCTCGTCCATTAGCCTACTTTGCCATCCCTCACGCTTACTCCTCCTCCCCAACCCCCTTCCCTCCGCCATGTACTTAGACACCATTATCTCAGCTTGCAGTAGGTTACAGAGCCACATCGTAGTTTATCTTATAAGGCAAGTCTCTACGCAACAGTAACTATTACCGATAATATTATATTCCAGGCATATATAGGATAAAAAAAAAAAAAACAGGTTAATACAGTGAAAGTAAACATGATTATAATTTTTGTCCTTTGCTTGACTCCGCCTCCTTTACCACCAATGGTCAGACATACACTGGTGCCCGAGAACAAACGGAATAATTGAATGCTTCCCTTTCAGCAACAGGTACCCTAATGTCTGCCACCATTGTATACAAATCCCCTGTATATACTTGACCTTTCATCTTCCCTAGCTACATACACCCTCTTTCTCCCCAAATATGAGGTGTGAGTGAGTGTGTGTGTCGGTGGCAAGGTGGAGCTAGGCTATGAGGGTTATGAGTATGTAGATTGTGAATGTGGTGGCCGAGGGAGTAGCAAATCTTTGTGCCTGCGTGTGTGTGCCTATGTGACTGTGTGGTGCGCATCTGTGTAGTGTATGTGACTATGTGTGACTATGTGGCATGTGTGTGTGACTGTGTGGCATGTGTCACTGTGTGGCATGTGTGTGTGACTGTGTGACTGCGGTGTGTGTGGCTATGCTGTGTGTGATCGATTGCTTGATATTTGGCGCCGCAACAGTGAGGTCATATGGCGCCAGAAGGTGATAAGACGTGAGACAGCAAGCAGGAAGAAAATAGAAAAACAGGGACTGTTAAAGAACTTAAAGAGTGACTGAGGCTGAAAGGCAACCAAAACCCTTAAAGTATTGCCCACATCACTATAGGTGTGTGTGTGACTGTGTGTATGGTGGTGACTGAGGGAGAGGCTACATCATGTGCCTATTGTGTATGTGTGACTGTGTGTGACTGTGTGTAACTGTGTGTGACTGTGTGTAACTGTGTGTGACTGTGTGTGTGACTGTGTGTGTATGGTGGTGGGTGAGGGAGAGGCTACATCCTGTGCCTGTTGTGTGTGTATGTGTGTGACTGAGACTGTGCCTGTTGTATGTGCGTGTGACTGTGACTGTGTGTATGGTGGTGGGTGAGGGAGAGGCTACATCCTGTGCCTGTTGTGCCTCGCTGCGCTTCCCCGGGGCCTTCGTCACACTCACCACCTCACCTTTAAGTCAGTCCTCCCTCTCACCCCCCAACAACCTTCCCTTCTCACCCCTACCCCACACCCAAACTCTTCTTATACCCTCCCTTCTCTACCCCACGACCTCCTTTTTCACCCCCCACCCCCAAACTCTTTTTATACTCTCCCTTTTCACCCCCCACCCTCAAACTCTTCTTATACCCTCCCTTCTCTACCCCCACGACCTCCCTTTTCACCCCTCACACTGTACCTTCTCAATCCCCCCCCCCACACACACACACTCTTCCTTCCTTCTCATTCCCTCCCCTCCCACCCCACGACCTTCATTTACCCCCCATCCCCACACTATTCCTTCTCTGTCTACACCACGACCTACATTTACCCCCCCACCCCCACACTTCCTTCCCATTCCAACCCCTGCCACCTCACGACCTTAACTCAACCCCCACCCCCACATTGTACCTTCTCATTGTAACCCCTCCCATCCCACGATCTTCCTTATCTTTCCCTTCCCTGCAACCCCAACTTTCAGTCATGACCTTCACCCTTCCTTCTCTTTTCCATCTGTGTCATCCTCACCAACCACCCTTTTCTTTTCCATCTATGTCAACCCCAACCTCCCTTCTCTCTTCCTCCCTTGGCACCATCACCCTCCCTCTTACACAACTCTCCCTTTCCTTTCCCTCCCCTCTCCCCACTCTCCTTTCTACCCATTTCTTACCCCGAACCTCCTTTTCCTTCCCTTCTCGTCCCCACACCCTCTCTATATTCACCCACACCTTTCTCCCAGGCATTTCCCCCCTAACTTTCTATCTCCACTCTTGTCCACATTTTTCTCCACCACCTTTAACTCCTCGTTTACTTCCACAACCTCCATCCTTTCCATATTACTCTTCTCACCTCTAAACCTCTACTTCACTATGCCCCACTCACTCTCGCCTCTACTCCTTTCCTACCTCTTAATTTTCTTTTCTCCCCAATACACTTCCATCCTATTCTAGCCCTACAAAATTCTTCCCTTTGTTCAGTTCACTAATCACCTTCTCTCTTCCCTGAACACTCCCACTTCCTTTTCAGTCCTACAGTTTTCTTCCCTTTATTCAATCACTCGCCTTCCACCCTCTTTCTCTTTACATATCAAAAGCTTTCCTCCCTCAATAGAAGTCTCTCATTCCCATACCACACCTCTCATTCCACAGCAATTCCCTGACCATTTCTCCCCCTCTCGTTTTATCCAGACACTCCCTCCCCCCAACGTTCCTAACCCATCCTTTTCTTCGATTACCACTACATTTTCCGTTTCTTTCCCTCTCCCCTGTATTGTCCCTTAATCCTACGGCTTTTTCCCCAACATTATCTTACCATCTCTTCTCCCTCACTCTATTCTCTTCTCTTCTCTCAACTGCCTTAGTATCGGCATCCTCTCGTTTCACTATCCGTCTCCCTAAATGTTTATACTTTATACCATAGATTATTCCTCACTCATTTCAACCACCTATATCTACTTATTCAATTTCTCGCTAGTGAAAAAACACTCATTACAAGAACTCCACCTCACACAATCACCTACGTCCATACAAACTTATATAATACATCCATCCATCCAGTATATATATTTTAAGCCTGGAAGACCCTGTAACAAGATGGACATAGAGGAAGGTCAGCGAGCACGAAGGGAATATACAGTATAAAATTATTTAAAAGAGGTTGTTCAGATTAGAAGGGGCTCCAAAACGTTTAACTTGCTGCCTACATTCACCGCACTCAAAATACATGAAAAAGATAAACTACCATAAAATATATTAAACCAACCACTAATTCCCATTCAGCTGCAGTGATCACCGTCAGATTACACCAGACATTTCCTTTGAAGCGCTAGGAATGTAGAGCAGAACCAGCGGATAGAGAAGCGTGTATACAAATGAAGGTTTAGAAGCAATCATTGGACTTGGCCACGTAAGCCCAGAGTCGCCAAATCAGACAAGGATTCCGGCTTAATCCCCTTACACCGACTTGTGGCGGTCAGCACGGAGGGAGGAGGGGAGGGAGTAACTGGGGTAGTCTGTAATAATGTTAAAACTTTTGTTGTTAAAACCAATTATAGGTTATTCACCCTTTATGCAAGGATAGATTCAAACATAATTAACAAATTTCGCCTAAAATTATTTATCGCGAAAATGTGAAGGGTGACTGTACTATGATTTAATTACATTATTTATTTCGTGCAGAAACAAATGAATTCAGGTAAGCTGGCAATACTGGCTAGTGATTAATTCCGTGTGAATGCCTAATATACAAACTAAAATCTGTCCCTTGAGAGATCACAACAAAGCACGTTATTACTGGAGATGAAAACGTCTGATATATTTTAAAAGGTAAAAGAGAGGAAGGCAACTAACTCCCCTCTATACTCCTCGACAACTCCCATAATTTCTTTCCCTCAAATTGCTCCAATAATTAAATCGAACGGAAACAAAATATGATGCCACTTCTTTTATCATTCACACACAAATATAATGCCACTTTTATCTCACACACACAAATATGAAGCCGCCACTTTTATCTTTCACACAAAATTATGATGCCACTTCTTTTATCTCACACACACAAATTATGCCACTTCTTTTATCACACACAAATATGATGCTAGTTTTATATCACACTATGGCCAAGATCTAAGAAAAGATATCTCGAATTTTTGTCATTGCTCTATTCCCGATATTCAAAACCCTGGATTACTGAACACCATACACATGATGAAGCTTTATTCAGATTTACGGGGAGGTGGATGGAAAAGCAAAGAATGAGTTACGGGAATGGAATACAAAGGAATCTGAAAAGTGTAAATTAATATACTGATTCCCTAATGCCTATTCTATTCACTACAAAGGTACCTCAACATATTCTCTCTCTCTCTCATTGCCATTATACTTGACATTGCTTTATTGAACTTTTTTTGTGCATGCTTCCTCCTCTCAGGAAAGCAAACAAGACTTGCAATGCTACTGGAGCAGTCTACTCCCGAATGAAAGAGTTATACCAGTATTCTTAGCCCTCCATATACACAACTGTATATGTAAGTCTCCAAGAATCTCAAAACTATTTCACAGGTGAGGACATTTTTTTTTTTTTTTATATATATATGATCCGACACTGGACATAACTGTGAGGTTCTCGCTTATAATATAATAAGTAATAATACAAAACAATGGTCCTGGGTCTCCTTGGTAATAGACTTGACAACTTTACAAGGTGGTGATTGTCGATTAACAAAATATTGATAAACTAATATTTTCGAAAATACATATTTAGATCACTGAGCACCAGAAAGTTTTCACATAAACATCTTAATTAATTAACAATATAAAAAAAAAGGCGGAATGTGAAATACAACATCAAGATGTTTCTTTGAACACCAAGCCAGAGCTGACGATGAGAGGGAACCTGAAGCAAGGAAATCTAAGATGCAATTTGTGCCGGCAACAAGACAGGATATTGAGGCAGAGTAGGTTGAGGGAGCCAAGCTGAGAATTAGATTAATGTTCAGCCCAAAAGACGTTTTGACATTCCTAGAGCCATCCACAGCTAACATTCCTCCAGACATCCATCCAGCCCTCTTCCAACACACCATCTTATATTCCTCTAATCCACTTTTATAAAATTAATAAGAACTCCCATAATCCCTTCAAAGCCTACATGTAAACATTTTCTTCCCAATACTCCCACCTTATAGTGACTCCCACACCAACATTCTACATGACTTACTTTCATCATCAGCCTTCTTCCAACATCAACATATAATTTATATTTAAAAAAAAAAAGTAATCTACTAAACACGTTATATATTAGCTACAACCTACTCCCATGTCAACTGTTCATTATCCCCGACCTCCAAATAGCCTAACCTCCGCAACCAACCATTCTAGTGGCTATGACATTAGCATTATGTAGTAGTAATGATTCTGGGAACAATTTCTTTTACACAATCGCTAACAAACCTCTTCTCGCTCAAAACATTTTTCTGTACAGTTATTACAGAATCCTAATACTTCCTCCATTAAAAATTATTAACTTTTTGTAGTTTCTTTATATTTTTTAACAAATTCCAGTAATATATATTAAAAGTATGTACCAGCAACACATATTATTAGTTACATGTGCCGCTGCGTTTTAATATGGAGTTCATATTTCGTTCACAAACTAGCTCTCCCCCTGAGACGGTTATTAAATATTAAGAAAGGGGTTAAGGGAGGGGAGGGGAGGGACAAGTGAGGGAGGGGAGGACTTGAAGGTAAATTGAAGAGAAAACGGATGAGGAAGGAAGGTATAGTACGGAGAAAAGATGACAGAAAAAAATGAGGAATTAATGAGAAGGGGATGGGAGCATATGGGAGGGGAGGGAAGAAATGAAGTAGAGGAAGATAAGGGAAGGTGAGGTGAAGTAGGTGAAGTAGGGGAAGGTAAGGGGAAGGTAAGGGAAAGTAGGGGAAGGTAAGGGAAAGTAGGGGAAGGTAAGGGAAAGTAGGTGAAGGTAAGGGAAAGTAGGGGAAAGTAGGGAAAGGTAAGGGAAAGTAAGGGAAGATAAGAGTAAGGGAAAGTAGAGGAAGGTAAGGGAAGGTAAGGGAAAGTAGGGGAAGGTAAGAGGATGTAGGGAAGATAAGAGTAAGAGAAATAGAGGAGCGACAACTGAAACCTGAAAGGGTAAAGGGAAAGCAAGAAAATTGAAGAACATATGTAATATAAACACAAAGAATCGACAATAGAATCATATGAAGGAAGAAAAATTAGGAAATAAGGAAAATACTGGGGATAAGTAGAGAAAGACGAACAGGAATGTAATGGGGATAAGGAAAAATGAATAAACAGGAAAATAATATGTTTGCATATATGGTACAAAATAGAGATGCACCTATGTTCGAATAAGGACAAAATACACGAACACAAATGGTTAAAAATGACGGGGGCCAAGGTCGAGGAAGCGGAAATTGAAGAGGAAAGGGGAAATGGAAAGGAGGGTGGAGGCGGTGGAAGTGAAGGGGAGGGGAAGGAAGGAAGGGCAGAGAGGGGAAGGAAGGAAGGGCAGAGAGATGAAGCTAAGGTTGGGAACAGCTGGAAAAGTTGCAACGAATTACGGGGCAGGGAAATATGAGCGAGGCAGGAGTGGCAACCTACACTAAAAATGCATAAAATACAAAAATGAATGAGGGCAGTAAGTTGGGCTGAGGGACAGCGGGAAGGAATTATTGCAAAAGAGAGAGAGAGAGAGAGAGAGAGAGAGTGTGTGCACAAGATAAAACCACCAATTGAAATCTGGTAATACGCGAGTCTGTGTGATGTGTGGCGTTGAGTCTGAGGTGCGTTAAAATAAAGGGGATTATTATACACTGTATGTTCTTGTGAGATTATGTTGTGGTGGGGTAGCATTTAGAAGAGTTAAAGTGACGTTGTAAAGTGTGGCGAGAGGTTCGGTTGTGAAGAGAGAGCTGAAGTATAGGGTACGGCATTTGTCATTTGATGGAAGAGGGTGAAAAATATGGCGTTATGTTATTTTATGAAATAATGTCATTGGAAAGTGTTTTTTTTTTAATACGAATTAAGTGCAAGCTAGACATATGTCCTTAGATACAAAATCATGGATGGTTAATTTCTTTAGCAAACAATAGCAAAAGGAAATGGAATAACTTCCAGCGTGACATATAGTAACTCCAGAATCAACTTCCTTACAACCTCATTGGGATATGGATTGAGTGCCTATGAATATTGTTTACAGTATACTGATAAATCGTTCATCTCCTCTGAACCTGTAATACTCACTGAAATTCATACAGGATAGTATTATTAGTCAGTACAAATATGACCCCGAGTGAGTTCAGCTTCTACCTTGCATACTTTTGCCAGACAAACCTGGGAGCACCACAAACCCGATATCAACAACTGTTAAATTTGAATCGCATTAAATGTACCCAGAAGGTCCAGAAATACTGGCCTAAATCTAGCAGTTCATTGAGGACACAGGGCAACTTTAAGTCAAGTGTCAGTTCATAAGCGTCAGAACGAAATATTCTCCGTGATTCACCGCCCATTAACTGAAATTGCGATGATTGACTTCTGAATGATGTGACGGCTGAGGCTAGAATAAATATTGTGAAAACTGATATGGAGAGGAAACAAATAATGAAGCTTTCTATTATTACCAATATATGACCAATTACGGTGGTGGGAAGTTTGCAAAGTCTGATTCAAGTGTACCAATCTCAGCCGTGATATGAGGAAGGAGAAACCGCGAAATTGACTTTTGTGGTTGACTGCATCTTAATTAGGAATGGTACAGTGACATCACTGGTATGAAAGGGAGGCAATATGGTGGCTAGACACGATGCAAGTGACGGGAGGTAGTGGTGGGGATAGGATGTGAATGTGATAAATGGTGAGACGTGGAATAGTAACAGATTGACAGACTGTGTGAATGATATATGGTGAAGGATGGAATTATATGATACTAAATTACTAATACTGATGGTGGGAGGCAATAAGGAGGGTTAATTACATCTTTAAACTAGGTCAGGAAACATAAGACCTTAAAATTACCAATCGAGGAACACATAACCCTCAACTTTACTGTAAAGTGAACTATCCCCCTTAACCCTAAATAGGTAACGTTATTTTTACATCATATTTTGGTAACCATAAGTCCGACAAAAAAATATCTTATTTTCACCAACAAAGCAGTGTTCATTCGTCATTTGTTTGTTTTACACATTTTTTTACGAAAAGCTGCAATTTTGATATTTTGGGTTTAATTTTTTTCCACAAAAAAAAAATAATCAGTTTTTTCTGAGACTTATTGGCTGGGAGGCCATCTAGGATGGTTGATCTATCTGAAGACAAGTTGTGAAAGAAATCTAATCACACGATTGGTGACTTGGGGAATGAGATACATAATATGCCTATAGCTCGAAATAAGAGCGAGATATGGAAATGCCCACACCATGCCAATCAAGTTATGTTACTGTCAGCTAGGTAACGGGTATCACAAGAATTTTCGTTCATAAACACATGCAGCACAAAAAAAACGTTGGGCACCAGAGACCCAAGGTTAACTATCTAAGGTTAATTAAAGAACTGTGAGAAGATCGGGTGGTGGTAATGTGGTGAACATGTGACTATTACGAAATGAGCGATGGCAAGTGTGTTTATGTTAAGTCAGCGGGGCGATATGTGATGTGGAGTAAGAGGTGCAGCAACTGAGTAAACAGCGGGACTAGATATGATGTGCTAAACAAATTAGATGGGAGATGCAAAAAATGGAGTGGGTCGAGATTAAAGTCAGGATTATAGATGTAAGGGTGATATGACTTAAGATGTGTGGTGAAAGATCTTCAAAGCAGTTTTCATGAATATCAGTAAGATGAGAGGTCAAGGAAGGGTGAGTGATGAAAGAAGGAAGACGCCAGAAGGCAGGCAGCTTCTTGGACAGTGGCCAGGCAGGAGCTTGAGCTCACCTCGACCACTGTCTGCCTGAGTGATAAGACTTTCCTCCCTGTCTTTTGTCCACGGACCGCTTATTTATCTCCTCCACCTTCACACTTTTTCTTACCCCAAGAGTCGCAGTACGGCGCCAGACCACGCCTTTTTAACAAGGCTCCGATTTTCTTGCGTCAGTTTCCATTTATATTTCTAAACTATATTGAGAAAGATTAGGACCAAAGGCAAGAAGCCGGTTTAATATCGTCTCATCATATATGAAATGAAAAATGAGAGGTGTAAAATTATTTTCAATTTCGTTCGAGATGCCTACAAAAACTGTGTTTGAAGGAGCACAACTCGTAGCAAGAGAGAAAGATGGATGACGATAGAAAGTTCCAGAGTTCACTAGTTGTGTACAGGGTGTAAGCTATAGGAATGTACAGTAATAACTTGCACCAGATATATAATTTCATTTTGAATATATTTTTTCTATAAAGTATGCAGTATATGATATCAGTACTGAACACTACATACTGATGAAATAGGTGGTAACGTGTTGACAAATGGTGGGACAGGAGGTTGGGAGCTATGGAGGGTGGTGAGACGAGTAGCCTAATAGGTTATTGGAGCAAAGAGGCCTTATTTATTTCATCTTAATAAGCTTTACCACAATTGCAAGATAATTGTGATGTTCAATAACGTACATGAAACTATATTTTCAGTGCAGAAGGTTAAATTATGATAAAACTAATTAAGACGAAATAAATAAGACATCTCCGATAATCCATTAAGCTACTAGTCTCCCCCTCCCTACCCTCCGACGCTCCCACCCTCACGTCCCATTTGTCAACAAGTTACAACCTTTTTCATCAATATCCAGAGTACTGTACTGGTCATATACAGCATACTTTATAGATCAAAATATACTCAAAATGAAATTATATACAATAGAGTATTTTCTTTTCAGAATTAATAGAGCATGCATATGCCAAATTTTCGGGTAAAAAATTCCGGACACCCTGTATACACCGGGATATCCGGAAGGAAAAGTACGACAAGAGATTACCCATCTCTCTTAGGGTTGCTTAGTATGTATCTAATATCAACCATTCTTACGCACGGACAAGTGAAGTTGTGGAACAAAAACCATTCGACTGGCAGTTCTGTCGAGTAGCTGCATCGTGTCTAAGGAGATGCAGCAGCAACACAAGGTTCATTCATTACAAGTGATCTGGCCGACTGATAAGATTGATTGCGCGCGCGCGGGTGTAGCCACTGCACAATATTGGAAACGTAGAAACACAGGTTGCCTGTGTCACATAGTTTTAATGTAGCACATTGAAGGTTCACCAATCAAGACAAAATCAGTCACCCAAGAGAATAATCCGATACGGAATAGACAAGCAGAAACGGACAAACCAAAACCAAGCAGAGGGTTGGTAGCTCAAGAGAATGCGTCACAAACTCCATTATATGTTACATTAAGCAACTAATTAAAAATCAATAAACCTATTAAACTAGCATAGATTAAGATTGATGGTGAACTCTAGCTGGTAAGTTTCCTTGTATCGAAGCATTTTCCAGTTTTTTGTTGTTTTTTTAACTGACCCAAATCTTCTGTGCTCTCCAGTTTTGGGCTGTTACCTTGACTGGGCCCCCCGGTACCCTCCCAGTTATAGCCTATCCTGGCTTGTCAGGAAAGGTCACAGGTCCACCCGGCTTCCCTGACACCACTTTCTTTTATATATACTTTTAACAGTTTCCCATTCTCTCACTCACTAATTCTCAATCCCACATCACAAAAATGTTCAAGGTTATTCTATTTATAATGAAAAACAACAAATGTTCTGTATAGCGAATACATACATAAAATCTTTGCCTCCCACCTTGGCAACCTCGTGAAAGTGAAAGAACGGTAACAAATCCACCACCCAATGTTTTATTGTACGGAACTGGAAGGGATGCAAAAATACGAGTCCGGTATAATACTGCAATTTTATCAGGATTCAAGCTTGAGAAATTGAGAACAAGAATCCCAGCTTTGATCAGTGTAAGGCACTTTCGTGTTTTCTATCTACAATCGAAAATATGCAAGCCTTTAAAATTTTGTGCTAATCAGTAGACTCAGAAGAGTATAATAATGATGAACATAATCAACCTAATTACTACTATACACGTTACTGTCTCAAATAACCAATACACTCTAAGACATACTCAACAAACTCTTACATAACAAAAAAACGTTTACCAGAAATATATACTCGTTCAGGCCACTACACTATCTTTATGATGTTGCAGAGAAAAGGAAAATAACATGACCGAAAATAAATCATTCCTAGCGAGACCTACCGCCGGATAGCGAGGAGGCCGACTGAGAAGCAATTTACATGTATATTGTTTCTGGGTCCATTTACATGATCTCACACTTGATGGGTAGAGCCAGCTGAGGCACACTATCTTCCCACTACAACATCTGGCCAACCACTACATGCATAGCCTACTTCACCGATGCCAATTCCTTTCTACGACCGCATAAAAGCTATTTTGGGACTTGTTAATGCATAAGCTGTACTATAGTTAATCACGGTTTTCGTGCACCAAAACTATCATTTGAAACCAGTCACAAACATTGGAAATTTATGGTATAGGCACCAAGATAATACTGCAGGTCCTATACATGCATACAGTATGTGCACGTGATGGTGAGGGGGGGGGGGGAGCCTTACCGAGGATAGGACTAAATATTGGTACTTAACCCCCCTCTAACTCACTTTACCTTTAGTTCTATTCACTAAGCAACGGAATCTGCATCAAGGAGGGATAAAAACGCTTTCTGACTGACTATCATGAGTTATGGTGACATTGTAAGAAAACTTCCTCTGAAAGACAGGAATTTCAAAGAAAAAATTGGTGATATCAGTCCCAGACCTCACTAACTTGCATCACTGAAACCTTTGATCAGGATCATACACAAATACAAAATCTTATGTTCTGACAGATTAATATTATGCTTAGGGATTGGTTAGTCATTTATGAAAGACTGAAATTACCATTTACAGTAGTTCTTTCATTAGTGAGTTGAACAGAATAAGGGTAACTCTGAATAGCTCGATAAGTGCTACATGCTATTTTGAGGAGAGGAAAAAACCAGCAAATGTATAGAAAATCAATGTCCAGTATAATAGCGGCATGGGGGAGTATTGCAAATTTCCAGAGGAGAGAGGCTGTAGTGAATCAGTAGGTGATGGAGATTTGATGGGACAAATTACCTTTGATATTGCCCTGTCTATATGTACTGTAAAAGTTGAGCCACCCCACAATTGCTGCAAAAAATTTCACACACTCTTGCCTATATTATTAAGTCAGCAATGTGAATTTCCTACCAGTGAGTTTACTGAATCTCATAATAAAGAATATAAAGAAGAAAAGATAAGAAAGGATAATTAAGTACGGTACACACTGGAAAAAAAAGTCTAATACTGAATAGATGAAAACTCCACAAGAAGAATCAAGAAGAGGTACTAATGCAAGAAATATATGTGGATATAAAACTGACAAGTATCGGAGGATGAGTGTGCATAGAAAAAATATTCCTTACTACAAAATATTAAAGAACCAAAGCACTTTCATAAGTTCATAACAAACCACCATATTTCCCTATTACAACTGTAATACCTTCACTAGTCTCTTACCTTTACTTCACTATTTCTTTTTAGAAAAGTGAAAAGAAATTATATGAAGCAAAAAACAATAATGCTACAGTTTACTGGACCAGTCACTCATAAGGCTGAAAGAAAAATATCAAACATAATATATGATTGCTGGAAATAATGCAATCAAGGTAAGAGTTATTGTACATACCTTTGTTGTTGATTTCTAGTAGCGGCTTTCGCGTAGCAATAACAGAGCACCGGGAGTCAAACCTGGGAGCCATGGTGAGACAGGAGGTCGGCAACCGAGTTGGCATGTAACCTGGGGTAAGAAATGTGTACAGTAATTATTAAGTTTTGACTGACAGGAAGTTCTAACACTTGAAATTGTCTGACATCAGTTCAAGCAAGTTATCTACCTTTCGACACCAAGATGTACGATTGTTTCTTACCCAAAAAAATGCCAAAGCCATCAGCTGGTGCTTATGTGTTCAGAAAACATGAAGTTCAAAAACCACAATAATCATAAAGTAAAGTTGCAGCTAAAGTACTTATTCTTCGTATTGATTCTTTCTAATACAGTAAATACTCTGATGTCTTTTTAGCATTAAGATTTGGAATAATACTGCAGAGCCCAGAGAGGAGAGCTGTTCAGCAGTTTCAGTAGCCTAAAGTATACAGTGGTTGCAGTAGAAGTTATATAATTTACAGTATAATTGCTCCAGTGAATGAGGCTGTTACATTACTCATTTTTTTCCTAATGCAAATGGCATATGAAATAATATAAGCACTTTTAACATAAAATCACAGCTACACAAATAACAATCCATATTTGCTTACAGGCCTCTTCATTCTCAACTCTTTGCTTCCTGGACTATCCCTAGAAATTGGTAAGGTTAATAATATAAAATGCATTGTGAACTTACCCATTGTCATAAAATCATCAGCAATGATCATATCCACAGTTGGTCTACGTGTTGGGTCACCTTGCAACAGCTTCTGTATCAATGACCGAGCCAGAGGACCGACACGGCCAGGAATGTGGTAATCGTTCTTCTTTATCTTCATGTAAGTATCTTTCAAAGTTTGTGTTTCAAAAGGAGGCTTTCCAACCAATAATGTGTATCTGAAAGTAAATACAAATACTCCAGTTGTACTATATCAAACATCATTCTTTATACAGTATTACTGTTCTGTATAGAAGAAACAAATTTGTTTATCTACATAGACTAATTACTGTACAAGTATAGGAGCAT
Organism: Petrolisthes manimaculis; assembly: GCA_034508575.1. Taxonomy (NCBI): domain Eukaryota; kingdom Metazoa; phylum Arthropoda; class Malacostraca; order Decapoda; family Porcellanidae; genus Petrolisthes; species Petrolisthes manimaculis. The sequence goes on from JAWZYT010002638.1 coordinate 260,965, forward strand.
GGAAGGGGATATCTGAGTTAACAGTGCAGGGTAGGCAGGCCAAAGATAAAGTGAGATTAAAGGAAAGAAGTGTGAGCATGAAGATAAATACAGGAATGACAAACAGTAAAATCCCATCAACATGTACTATTGCAGACAACAATGGCTTTGCCTTCCTGCCAGCCAATGGGGTAGAAAAGCTTTGGTTTGCGACTGTATATGAATGTGAATGAAACGAAAGAACTTGATCAAGCAAGGAGAGATTGTCAGACTTGAGAATGATGGAGAATGCAGCACCAAAGCTACATATAGAGAGAAACAAGTTATGGCAATCAACATGGTGCTATAAAGTTACTAATACTGTACATATTCAAAATTCTATACATTATCCCATAGATACCCTACTTCTATCTACATAAATTGCTTCTCATTACAAGAATGAAACATTTTCTATCCGTCCAATTACATGTGCACACAATAAAAAACAACCATAAGAATGTTACTCTCCACATACAATCCATAGAATCAAACTTTTTCATAGTTGTTTACTTACAGAATACATCCAATAGACCATATATCCACTTCATAGCTGTGACCCTTCTTGCAAAGAATTTCTGGAGCAATATAGTTGGGCGTACCACACAAAGTTCTGGAATAAGTAAATACAATAAGTCACCAATATATAGGAGTGATAAACAGGTGCATGTTATTCCCATACTGTAATGCTTAAAAGACTTGGGGCAATGCCTAAATTCCTCCTCTTCCTCCAGACCAAGGTTGCTGGTTACATTTGTGTCGATTACATATGGGGTAGGCAATCAGGCAACCCCAACCACACAACACATGTAGATTCATGGAGCTTTAGTAAAACCCTTATAACTCAGCATAAAAAGGTCCCCAGCCTTCCCAAATTATTCCATTTTTAGAGTTGTGCAATTGCTCCCTCTGATGTGAGTAAATAATATTAACTGTAAAAAAACAAAAATTACATTAATCAGTGTACACACAGTAGCAAACATAATCTAAGTAGAGGGGGGCTTTATAGAGTTTATGTTTGGGGGACTCGATCACATTTTTACACTATCACTTAAAATCACTGTACCATATACAACTTAAATTTACCAACTGTAGTTGTTGGTAAATTTAGTGTACCGGTACTTGTAATACTTAAACACTACACTCGAACACTTAATTCCACTTATAAAGAGGCTTTAATCACTACTGTATTTCACTTTCTTATTTGGTACATCACTCTGAGGAATAGCTACTAAATATCTGTGCTGACAGATACAAGCCAAGGAGATAGTACTGACGAAGCAGCAAACAGCACCCAGACTCACTAGTTCTGACAGAGCTTGGCCAACGATGAACACATATGCTGACAAGTGTGAGACTGAGGACAATGGTGGGACAAAGAGAGAATGAAGGCATACCATGCTGAATCTAAACCAATAATACTGCTAAGGCTTGATATACTGTATTATGATACAGTACACCTTTTCTGCATACATACTGTAGTTGCTCCTACTTTCTTCTCATACTCCTTCCTAATTCTAAAATGACTATTTTATATGGATGTTTCTGTGCCTTGCCAAATAATCTCAAAATTTCAAATATTATAATGCCGAGTTACAAGGACTTTAGTGTACGCTGTACTGTATTCCCCTATACCAGTTGAATCTCTATGTAAAAATACCTGTCTTCATATCATAACGCATATTAAAAGCCTACATAAAACCCATTGGGTGGTGAGCTAGCCTCACCTTCTATCTCCAAGGGGAAGGGTATGAAATAGCCCTTTGCTTGCTAACTTGACAATAAAAATTAATGGGTAAGGTACATACAAGTATCAACAAGAAATAACAAGCATAGGTACAAAGTGTTTATCATAATACTGTATAAAATAGTATTCTGCTGTAAAGTTATTTGCAAAGATAAACTGTCAACATCTCAAGCAAGGAAACACCTATAAAGAAAACTCTAGTGCTAGGCCTAAATTACTTTTGAACACAAGAATGCTATCATGGCCGTGATTAGAACCTGCATACCCATGACCCTGAGGTCAAAGCTCTTATCGCTGAACCACATCAACCACATACTGTATATACTGTATATTTTTTTTATTTAGTGCAATATGAAAGTTCTGTGGAATAGTAGCATTGAAGTGGTATAAGATACAGCATAAACAACAGTTTGGGGTCATTGCTGAGACAAACAGTTTTCCTCTGCATGGCAATGAGCACTCCTGTTGGAATCCCCAAACAAGAAAACAGTAGTTCAGGAAACAGATTGAACTTTGTAGAGATATATCAGCCGAAAATTCCATTTTTCAACAATAAAAATTGGTGAAGTAAACCCACAATGGTAGACAAAATGATATATTACCATACAGTTTCGGCAAACACTGTCGCAGCCTAAACAGTAAGGTAATAAATACTGTATATCTTTTCATCTACGATTGTGGGTTTTCTTCACTTTGAAGACATTCACGCCCGAGTGAACTCTCCTCCAGAATAAAAAAATTATTTAATCAGTCAATGAATGAACATTAAATCCCTGCTACTTACCTCTTTCTCTCTCCTTCATATCCAACTCTAGTTGCCAAACCAAAGTCCCCAATTTTGAGCTCCATCTCATCATTAATAAAAAGGTTGCCAAGCTTCAAGTCTCTGTGGATAACCTTCCTGTCATGAAGATGCTTTACACCTAATAGGAGCTGTTTGAGAAAGTAGCGTGTCTCTGGTTCTGTCAGCGCTTTTCTTCTCTTGTGAAGTTCCATTAGACTCTGGAAGAGCGGAGATTACTATTTTAGCATGGGTATAATGGGTATAAGGTCAAAGCTACAGGTAATAGGATTTATTAGAAAAATTAGTGGGTTCTGTACACTCAAAAATTATTTGTCCAAAAAAATGCAAAACAGTTGAAGTTGAAAAAGCATACTGTAGTGAAAAATGCATGTCTTGTCTGGCACAGCCATACTAAGCCACCCAAGACATTAGATAACATTTCATTCACTATGGTAACCGGGACACCCATTCTTATAAATACGTACTTTCTTTGAGGCAGTATACAATTTCCATCGCTTACAACTGGTACAGAAGTTGACTGATAACAGTAACTGTACCGGTTACTAGTGTAAGCAACCGTAAGTAGTTTGGGGTATACTCAATGTACCGGTACTCTAACTTATGTTCTGCAGTTCAGTCAATTGGTAAGATTTATCACCCTATAAAGTACAGTACAGTATATTGTATAAAAGTAAATTTCCAAAGTTTAAGAATGGGGTTCCGGTTATGGAATATACAGTAATTTGATAAAACATCTTGTATAAATTACTAAAATCTGCTAGTTATATTCTCTGACCCAAGACTTACCCTTCTGCGACACAGCTCAAGGATAATGTACACATTATCCGAATCTTCAAAGTAGCCATGGAACCCAACAACATGTTTCTCCCTCAAACTACGATGAATGGAGATTTCTTGGGACATTTTTTCCTTCTGTGTTGACTTCACCAGAAGGGTCTTAGCCACAATCTTGCCAGCAAATATATCCTTGTTTTTCAAGTCTGTTAATTCGTAGCATTTTGCAAAGCCACCCTGAAACAGAAGAAATAGACAGTAGCTATAGATTAACATGCAAACTTTATTTCATGTTCATTAACTGAAATTTTCTACTACAACATAATAGTTTTCTGTCATGCCTTCAACATAATTATGCTGCATAAGAGAAGATACAGTGAAAACTTTAGTCGGACCAAATGTAAATGTTCAATATACAGTACTCAGATATGAAAGCACTTCAACTGCTGTATCCAAACTTAACCAAACTGACCTACAGTATTGCATCATTGCTACAAACTTTGCTAGTAAAAGTATTCTTCACCTTTAGCACAAAGTCAATAGAGGCAAGGGTACCGTAAGGTGGGGTGAGTTCGGACGTTTTTTAAGGTTTTTCAAGTCTCCTACCCGTGTTTTTTGGCTTATACCAAATGTTATGTATCCTATAGATAGCTGGCCCAATGGGCTATCAATTCATAACACCTCCAAAATTTTTTAGATTTTTAACTAATGTGGAGACGTGTCTGAATGGGTGTCCGAACCCCCCCCTGGGGGGGGGGGCACTTCGGACATATTATAGGGGGGAGTTCGGACCGCCAATGATTTATGCTGTTAATGGATAATCTTTGACCCTACGTTCTTCCTGGACACATGTGGGGCGTATTCGGACACCAGGCAAGTTTTAAAAAAACATAACATGCCATTTTGTACCACTTCCTTTGTACTGGCGAGTGAACTAAACCTAAGATATCACATTATCACCATATTATTCAAGGAAAGAAAGACTCTTGGGATACAGATTAATACAGTAAAGAACAAAAACAAATTAAAGCTTGTAACAATGAAAGACAGAACAAAATTACCCCTTCAGGGTACTTTGTGTGGCAAGATATGAGCACCATTTTGTAACTCTACCCGGTACTTTGAGCACAGTTTTACAATGTACTTGAGCATTTTGTAACTCTACTTTGAGCACAGTTGTACAATATACTTAAGGCACTTTAACTAAAAAATAAACATGATTATCACATAGAATACCGGTAATGACAACAGAACTCTACCTTGAGTGTAGAAAGAAAAATTAGGCCTACTTAGGCCAGCAATTTACATCAACATCAAAGATCATTTTCTCCCTTTTACCTAACTTTGGTTCACTAGAGTACATGACTATGTCATCTACCTCAATCTCACAACTTTCGTCACCTGGAACACTGGAGTTCACGAATACATTGGGTGTTCCTGGAACATGTTTTAGGAATCTGACTTTAAGGGTCGGTATGACTTCAATTACTACAGCCATATAATAACGCTTTTTCTTTTTTAGTTCATTACAGATCTGAACTATCACCCAGTCGTGTAGCTTAGGATTTCGTTCTGACACTTCATTACCTGTGGTTTCTCCTGAGGCTTTTTCTGTGCTTTCTTTCAGAGTTTCACATGCGTTTTGTCTTCGCAGCTTCACTCCACGTGATTCATCCTCGCTTTCACTTTCATCTGCTAGCACTTCAGTTTCTGCTTCTTCAGTAGAACTCCCTTCAGTTGTTGTTGCCCTGGTTAAATCTCTCTCCTCCATCACTTGTATAATCCCTTGTGTAATCCCTCCTTGGATTTTGGGGATGACTCGTCTTACAGGCTGTCTCTCAGGGGACATCTTTCTCTTCTTACTGCTTGGTCCGTCCTCCTTTGATGTTGAAGGTTGATTATCACTGACTGGTTTTACAGGCTGTCTCTTAGGGGCCAACTTTTTCTTGCTAGGTCTGTCGACCTTTGACGTTGAGGGTTGCCTATCATTGCCCTGTGGAAGTGCTGGGTTAGGGTCATCCACTTCATCACCACTCACATCACTGGACACACACTGTCTACCGGTACCGGTACTAAGATTATTACTCCTTATGCTTTTCCCTGGGGAAACTGCCATCTTTTTCTTCCGGCCACGGGTGGGTGTCGATGTAGAAGGGCCATACCTAAATGTAGACAGCATACTGATAAGGGATTCATTTAGAGCTGGCTGAATCTGGGCATTTTCAGTGGTGGGACTGGTAACCCCGCTGGTGGTGGCACTGATCCTGGGGAGCCTTGTAGGTGATGTCAGGTTATTAGTAGAGTCTTGAGACTGATTACTATCAGCTTCTGAACTGGTACCAGTACTTGGAGCTTGAGCAGTTTCAGATTCTGGGAGTCGTGATAGTACTTCCTCTGCATTCAGAGGATGAATTCCACATTTCCTGAAGCCACTCTGTATGTTCTTTGTCACATTTTTCTGAAGCTTCTCCATAAGTTTCGACAGTTGTTTTGGGAATTCTGATTTTGGAAGACAGGCAGTTCTCCTACCCAGAGAAGTTGTTTTGAAGTCAGTCAGTACGCTACGCCAGTGTTTTTTCAGTGGGCCAAATACTGACACATCCAATGGCTGAGTGAGGTGTGTTGAATTAGGTGGCAACAACACAAATGATATGTTGTTTTTTTCACAAGCAGTTACCACAGATAAGCTCACGTGACTGGAGAGGTTGTCCCCAATAATTACTTTTTTTCCAGGTCGAGATTTAGCATAAGGGAGAACAACACTGAAAAACCAATCATGGAAAGTAGATGCATCAAACCACCCACTCTCAGTGCGGTTATATCTTGTGTTTGAAGGACCTCCTTCTGTCCATGCATCATAAATGTGTTTAGCCTTATAAACTACATAGGGAGGTAATAGTTTTCCTGAAGCAGTACATGCAAACATAATTGATATTGAGGATTTAGTGGAATTCATTATTCGTTCAGGATACTTACAACCTCTACGGACAATCACTTTTTTTCGCCCTGGGTCATCAGAAAGGTTGGTTTCATCATAATTTATTATGTTTTCAGGAGGGACATTATTAAGTGTGTTTTCTAAATTATTAAAGAATGACCTGATGATTGTGGGAGTAACTTTTGCTCTTGCCACTTTAATGTTCTGAGACAAACGGTGAGAAAGTTCGTTTCTGTGCCGTTTCAAGAAACTCTTAGCCCAGTCACATCCAGGGAGATTATTCTTGAATCTTTTTACCTCCACACCACGTCTGTCAAGATACTGTTTAATGAGTAAACGCAGCTCAAAACTATCTAATGGGAATCCCCACTGGGAAAGAGTCAACAGATTCTCCACTACTGTATCTTCCTCTTCACTACTTAGCACAGTTTGTCCACCAGAGGGTTTTATATGTTTCCTTGTAACTGCATCATGAAGAGTGCTTTTGGAGAAGCCATATTGCTTTGCTGCCTGTCTTACACTCAATTCACCATTTCGTATAGCATCACATGCCTTTTGAAAGTTGGACTCAGCCTTGTCAATACGATAACCACCTCGACCCTCACTGCTAGCTCCTACTGCAAGTTTCTTATACGATCGTGGCATTTTAGTTGTTCAGTGGGGAGATGAGTCTTCTTAAAACTTATGAACTACCATACCAGTACCACTTGGTACACCTGTAAAGACAAATATGATTCACGTAAGTCTCAATTCTGGCCAATATAACAACATTTTAATGGATTTTACTCGTGTCCGAACTCACCCCACATTACACCATAAATAGTGAAGATGTCTTTAAAAACCCATTGGAGCATAATGAGATACAGGTAGGACCAGTTTCAACATCTCTATTTTCATTCTACTAAATATTAAGAGAAATGACACCTGTTATTGACTTATTGGTGCTCTGGTTTGGGTTTCCCAGGAGAAGTTTGACACCAGTCAGATTTTTTATCAAATTTATAATTGGGAGAATTATTTTTTTTATCCTACTTAGGCATTACACAAGTAAACGTTATCCCTATTGCAGCAAGAGGGAACCAAAAGGAAAAGAACCACCAAAACCAATTTCTGATTGATTGCTTCTTTGAAGAAGAATACTCGACTAAAACATTTTTTCGAGAAAATGTCCGAACTCACCCTGCGTCCGAACTCACCCCACCTTACGGTAGTTCACATTTACATATTCTCCAAAATAAGGCCATCATACTTGTCGGTATTAAATAGCTCCCCCCATTACTAGTAGATAACTGTTACTAACAGTACGGTACATGAACATTTTTACCTATTTCTTCCCTCCATATCTGGCTGGATCTGCACAAGAGTAGGCATGAAAGTGAAGGGTGAGAAATGACAGTTAAGAGTATATACTGTACATAAAAAATGTCCAAATTACTGTACTATACTATTTTCCAGATGGATGATTATAGTTACCTATATTTCTTAATTATATTATTCTTAATTATATAACTTAAATTCATGGCATTATAGATTTGAAACTTCAAGACCTGGATACATATTTTGGATTGCAAATGTACTTGTGCTTTTCCCACTCCTAATCGAGGTTCTTACATATTAATCATTTACATAATTTAACACTTGATCTAAATTCAAGCCTTTCATTGTTGGAAAATTATTAATAGATCAAACAGAAAATTGAACATAAAAACCATTATCATAATGCAACATTCAAATGTATCCATGATAAAAAAAATAACAGCTGCCACTAAACTACACTAAATCTTTTAGGAAGTCTAGAAGTTTTAAATCTTTTCTCTACATGAGTTCCCCATAAAGTTTGCACCATAATGCAAAAAGCAGTAAATAACTGAATTAATCAGTACTTTAGGGTTAAGCTACCATCCAATTTTAGTGTAAAGATGACTCAGTAAATATTAGGTAATTTTGTGTAACATTAGATTAACAATAAGGCTCAAACACAGTCATCATCAGCAGATGCTTCCCACATTCAAGTTAAGTGTGGAAATGAACTCATTCCTTATCAGTTGCTATCCTGTTAGCCTATCTACCAAAATCAACAACCGTCTTGCTCAACACAACCACCATCCATACCATATCTTTACCAAACATATCCCTTTAATAAAATAATTTGTGATAGTTAAGTTATAATTATCACAGTTGACCAAGTTAGATATTACTAAGACCTGTGAACTCATAGCTGCAGCTAAGTTAGGCTGTCTATCAGTTATTGATCATATTCCTAAAATGTATTGAACAAGAACTCGAACAAGATCCTATGAAAACACAAAGAGTTGGTGATATACAGTAAAAAAACACCACAAAAAAAACAACCCAGTACATTTCCCCTACTCGAAAATTTATTACCCCCACAGTCGCCTAACGTTAAGTTACATATTCTCCAACCCTGTTTTGTTTTATATCAATTTTACACTCCTGCTTTCACACCCCACATAAAAACTTGCTGAAAAATACCCTACACGTAAGTTACCTGATATCAATTAAACCTCTAAGTTAAGTTAATGTTAACGTATGAGTGATACGATGAGGAAATAATGATGGGTCGTATGCAAGAACATTTGTGGTGCATACGATGGTGTGGTACTCATACGACGACTCCATAGACACAATCTTCATCGTACCAGCAGCACCACGCCATCGTATGCAACACAAATGGTTCTTGCATACGATGATAAACTGACGAGGAAATAATGGGCCGTATTCAAGAAACATTTGCGGTGCATACGATGGCGTGGTAATGATACGAAGACTCCATAGACAAACAACAACAACATAGCCATCATCGTACCAGCACCACACAAAAAAAAAATAATGTTCTTGAAAAAATATATATATATGACTGAGGAGAATAAAAATGGAAGCTCACCAACACCCACCACTATTCACTTACCTTGCCCAAAAACTTTCCCCTTTGGTACTTTCTGCCCGTCGATGGGTCCAGAATAATGTCCGGTATCTCCTTCTTGGGTTCATCCTTCGCGTGGCTGGACATGGCGGCGGTAATGGACGCAATAATCGAGTAATAAACTTAATAAAGCACTGCCCTTGCTCTCCAGCTCGGGGTGGCAAGGTTTGAATGTTGTTGGTGTTGGTGTTGGTTGGTACGGTGCTCTGTGATTGGCTGATAATAGTTTGGTAGGTGCTCTGCGATTGGCTGGTGGTGTTGGTGTTTGTTAGGTGGTCCATGATTGGCTGATGGTTTCATCCACTACTCGATGCTCATTGGTCCAAACTTTAAATACATCCACTGAAAGATTGGCGCGGACTGTAAAGTGATTTCATGTCTTCATTTTTCGCCACATTTATTTGGAATTTGTGGAGGAAATATCATTTAGATTTGGATTTCATTGGTGTAGGACAACGATTGTTATGTTCGAGCTTATTTCATAACTGCACCATATTGGTTTATAAGTGAATATTCTTGAACACAAATTAACAGAAATAGAGGCAATTAGCAATTACAGTAGATTATTACAAGCTCAAAATGTTTTCCATACACTATTTACTTTAACTTCTTTATATAATTAAAATGCTTAATCATACTTTCCTGTTGGTATGTAGAATATATTTTCAATAGAAGAAGAAAACTTAGAGAACATTCCAATATACAGTTACCGTTATATCCAAATGCTCATTTCAATATCAATAATAATGATAAACAGTAATAAAAATTACAATGTTGCAGGAAACATATTTAACTTTTATTAACTCTTTAACTTGCTTACACATAAAACTGTCAAAGGTTCGTTGTACTTCTTAATAAATTTAAAAGACCCAATGGCCTCCACGATCTCTTATTGGCCATTTAATTAACTTCTCGGCATCTCAGACTCAGCTGACAGGCAGCCAGCAGGCAGGCCGCCGCCGCTGGCAGCCAGTCAGTGGCAGACTGTGAACTCATCAATCCCAAGACCAATAGAGTAATGATTCACTAATGAAGTATTCTATTGGTCTTGCTCAATCCATTGCTTGGGTCACTGGGGTGTTTAATTATGTGTTCGATTTTTCATGACATGTTGGATACCATCGTTTTGGCCTCTATCTTATCAACCCTGCTGAGTGCTGATTTTACTGAACGGTCTGTTGTACCAAGAAAAGCTTAACTTCTAATGAAACTGGACCTACCCACTCTGACATATAGAAAGAATATACATTCAAAATAGTAAATGGAATATGATCAAATTGTTTGATTGAGGATGAAAGAAGATCTCCCTACAATATAGCCTAGGCCTGGAAAACCTTGTAGGCCCCTATATAGGTACTGTACAGTCAGCGGCAAGTCCTGTCGCCTCACTTGCTTCACCGAGGCACGCAATGTTCATAAACTCGAGATTATTAAGTGTAGAAAACATGCACCTTTCCATGTATAATGTTCGTCTCTGTGAAGCAGGTGAGGCGACAGGACTTCTGCCGCCGACTGTACAGTACGGTGGGACAAGGGAAAAGGTGATACTGTAGAGTGTAGAGAGATGGGAAAGAAATCACGTAGGAGCTAGAAGACAAGGAGGGACAGTTGAATAATTGCAAGGAGAGATAGATGGCTGAGGCCGAAGGGTCGCCAAAACCCTTAAAGTACTTCCCATATTACCATAGTCCCCCCACCCTACGAGCTAGATGCATCAAAAGCCGTTGATAGAGTCTGGCGATAGGCTTAAATTACCAAGGTTAGCCAACCCTTCTTTTATTTCTATCTTTCCCTTTGCTAATTTCCTTTCTGGCTGCTCGATCAACTTACTGTATAGCTGTTGTTGTAGATGGTCACAGTTCTTCCTCTATATTAACAAATGTGTTTCTCAGAGCTCTGTCCCATCACCTACTATTTTTCTTCTTTTCCTTTATGATCTTTTCAAATCTCAGCTGTTGCCTACCTATTCCCATATCCATTCACCTGCCAATTATTCCACTTTACATTACTATACCACATTGAGAAACGCTCATCCCTACTCTTAGCCTACAGCTTCTCATCACATCACATGATAATACAATGGTGCACTTGACTTTTGACTTATCCCTAATCACTTGATTGGCGCTACGGCGCAATTAATTAAAAACAAAATATCCCTAATCACTTACAGGGTCGTTTCTAACCTTTTGTGGGCCCTATGCGAAATGCTGTTTGGGGGCCCTTATTTTGCAAAACTTCTAAACCCTGTAATAAGGTGGTCTCAGGCTTCGGGGCATGCCTGTATCATTTAATTGTCTTGATCAGAAATAATTTTAGAGGAAAAGAGGCAGGATCCAAGAAAAAAGTCCTGGATGACCCGCTGTGGCTTCAGGAACCCTAGGCGACTGCCTATTTTGCCTGTAGCTAGAAACGGCCCTGGGAGGGTGGCTGAGTGGGAGCAGAGGAAACATTGGGGTGTTCAATGCTTCCAAAACGCAGTTCCTTCACTTTTCAACTAGTTCTAATCTTCTTAATGACTCTCCTCTCTTCTTCAACAACACACATCTTTTATCTTTCTTCTTCCCTCAACATTCTTGGTGATTCTTTTTCCAAGAATCTCTCCTGAAGAGATCATATATTACCTCCAGCCAAAGCCGCCTTACAGTGGTTGAGTGTGGTGCACAGATTCCATTAAAATATTTTTAATCTACATAACTACTGTTTTAGTACAAGGATCTCATTCTCCTGTAGCCTATTATGAAGTATGGTTCAACTTTCACAACATTCTTGGACAGGATGGAATCAAAGGCCTGTCACCTCGTCAGTTCTCCCTCATTACTGATGCACTATACCCTACACAACCTCTCTTTTCGCCACAAAGTTGCATAGCTGTCTCTCTTCTATCACTATTATGCTGAACATTGTTTTTTTGAACTCTGTCAGTGTGACTCCTTTCCTCATGAGGGTATGCAATGCTCACCAGGCTATTCAATCTCGCCCTTTTTCTATCCACCTCACTAATGTAAGGGAGTATCTGGGGAGGTAAGAGTGCCAAACCCATTAGGTACTGCCCACATACCCACAGGCAACACTTCCCCCCCTACAGGGATCCCTCACAAAAGGTAATGGTATCTATCTGGTTAAAGCATGCATGATATTAATATTATTTAGCTTACTAGGTAATAGTAAATGTTTAAACCAAGAAACCATTAATACTTTACATACAGTAAATGTTAATAAACACCCAACATCATTACTTTGCATCAAGTGAATATGAACAACCAATATCATCTTACATTTGATTAACTGATTCATGCATGACCTGTTATTGAACCTACCAATTTACTATCAGATGTCTAACCTATTACATCAAGCTTCCATGTTGCCACATCCCAACTCAACATTACTTTTAATCCCATCTAACTCCTCTCATGCATGTATGGCATCAATCTCATCTGCTTCCCCCTTCCATTTCATACATACAGTACAATACTGTATTTACAGTATATGGCATTATGTATTAACAATGATAATTACCGTATGTTAAGAAAAATGCTGCAAATAATGTCAATAATTATTCCTATAATGAACTTATCATTAATGAAAAGATATTGTTTCATTACTGTGAAGGCACAAATTAAACAAGAAAATTTCACCAGAAAATGTATTTAATAGAGCTAAAATGTTTTTCCCTGCTTTGGCGAGATAAGGTATTGATTACTGTACTGTATACAGCATTATCATATTTGTATCACCTGTGGGTAGGGAGCATGTATGATGGGTGGGAAGGAAGGGAGTGTGTGAACTGTAGGGCTGGTAGTGACCAATGTGTCCTCATATTAAAGCTTTGTAATATTGGTTCATACAAGTATTAACAACATCAGAGTACTGTCCTACCAATATCCCCAAGATGGAGAATTATAATATCATTATATTATATGAATTTTACACAAAGTGAGTTCAGTATCAGGCAACTTCCAACTTGCACTTACAGTAATGCAGAAGTTACCCAAGGCTTAACAAAATTGGTGTTTACCATAAAATCCAACAACTGAAAAAAAAAATCAAACCACATGTCCCTATATAACCATCATCTGTCTAAAATAATTATGTTTGGTGGAAATCTTTGTCATAAGAAATTCACAAGGCATTAGCATAACTGGCTCATTCAAAACCTGGACTAAAAAAAAAAAAAAAAGACGAGAAAGAAAATCTTGAAAATCTATGAGTAATGAATATGAGTTTCAACAAATATACAAGTTATGACAACTTTCAATAACAACCATGATAAATCTTCATCATTATGGCATTACAGTACTCAATGAGGATACACCATAAATAAGAAACTCCTTTCATAGAACAGCAATTTTTCTTGTAGGTCTGTAAGCATGTATGGTAATTCAATATACTATATTGTACCCAGTTACTTTTTTTTTTAATCTGTTACATTCATGTATAATAGTATATTTATTTCCCATTACTGTACAGTAGTTGGGGATATTTACGTGTGAATAGCAGCAAACTAGAAAAAAATATTGTTAGTACATAACTGGTACTTATTTTTGGTTTCTGAACATATTATATGAAATATTATATGGTATTCTGAATAAACTTCTATACAAACTGTCTCTTTAACATATTACAGTAACCTGTCCTAATGTGGGAGTACCAAACAACAGCCATCCTAACTTCAGAACGTGTCTGAAATTAAGGCACAGGAAGATGAAGTGGTAAATTCTTGCCTCATAATATGGAAGTTCTGTGAGATGGGTTAGTGTCATTATGTAACCCTAGCTGGAAAGAATTACAATTGTATGTCTTACAGGCTCCATACACACTGCACAAACTGGCTTGCACAGTGCAGTTTGTGAAATTGTATTTAATTGCCTTTAATCATTATGGGTTATCTTACGATACTTTTCTCCGACTGTACATCATACTTGCTCCTGGTTTGTACTATAGTTAACTTTATAGCAATTATCTGAAACGCTCCCTGCTTTACAAACCTAATGACTAACATTGCATTGCATCAATTATGTTTTTTTTTCTTACTCTTCTTTATTGGTACATCATGACCATTACTAGTACTGGTATGGTTAATTTCATTGGGTTGATTATATCCAGTACTTTGACCATTAACACTTTCTCTGTCCTTGTCTTTCTTCCTTTTTTTGTTTTTCTTTTGTATAACAGCAGAGTCATCATCACCAGCTTTTCTTTCATTTTCCATACAATCTTCTTTACCCACTGTCATTACACTGTCGACTTCATTCTCAATACTTACTCTGCTATGTTTTTTCTTCTTTTTCTTTTCTGCCTTTCTTAATTCTGTAAAGCCATCATCAGTAGCCTTTACTGCACATTCTACAGAGCCTTCTTCAACTGCTGTCATTATATCTAACTGTTTCTTCTTCTTTTTGGGCTTAGATATATTCTCATCATCAGGTAAGTGCTCCTCCATTGGGCTGCTTTCCTCCCCACTGTAATTACTGTTCTTTCTCTTTTTTCTCTTTTTGATATCTTTATTACTATCAGCTGGGATATCCTCCAGTACATCCCTGCCATTCACCACTTCTTCACATTCCCTCTGCTTTCTTTTTTTCTTCTTTTTCTTAGAGGGTAACAATTCTTCATGACTTTCTGTGTCTGCAAGGTCTTGTTCATTACCGGTACTATCCAGTTCATTTACCTCATCACCCCCTTCTTCTGACTTCTTGCTGTCTTCATCTATGTCTTTATTTTTCTTCTTCTTCTTCTTCTTTTTACATACTGGTACTTCAGGTGTGTTATCATCATGAAGTGTTGTATCAGTTTCATTCACTTCATTACAAGCAGTCAAACCCAGGCCAAATCCTGGTCTTGCAGGCTCATCATCAATGTTGTCTTGATATGCTTTCTCCTCTAATAGCTGGGGGGCATTATTTGATCTATTTTTCAAAGCTTCAAGTTTCTGGGCAAAGTAATCCTGAAATTGAAATGAAAGTAGTAATGTTTATTCTACATGTGGATATGGAAGACAACATATTCTATAGCCATGATTTAGTGGCTTTCTCCCACTGGTGTGAGGAAAAATGAATCCAAATAAATTACCGTACTGTACTATAATACAATATTGAGAATTTGTAGCTGCACCTGGACAGTGGTGTGAATAACTATATAGTTCAACCCATAAATTGAAAATGTTAATTTTGAATAAATTTCTGAGTTTCAAAAATGTTAATTTAGCTACATAATGGAAAATTTGTATTAAGGGACCCTGTGATGTAGTCAGAAAATTGGTATATATTGCCCCGAAACACCACCCGTATGGAAGGAGTTTATTTCGTGACATACTCAGGAGGAATCAGAAGCCTCCAATTTTCATACATAATCACAGGGTCCTTAATGCTTAGCCTACTATTTGCATCCTGGGTGGGTTAAAAATAATGGACTATGACTGCATAGTATGTACCTGTATAGTGCCACCCTTGATGACAGTAACTCCATTGTAGTGTTCCTTCTCTCCAACCTCTGAATCCTCTTGCACCTCTGACTTTGTCTCTGCCTCTGCCAGGATTTTGGCCCGCTTGGAGCCAAGAACACAAGCAATATCATCAGCACTGTATCGACTCAGGTCTTTTCCCCGGACAAACTTGTGGTAACTGCAATAACAATAATACGATGTCTATATCTTGCTTAATTATATAAAATTGATCTTAATTATAGTTGAGTTTTAAGTAGTAATATCACGAAGTATATAACTACATGTACAGTTGTCTCAAGGAGTTCCCATACTTCCTTTCAAGATGTGGCAATGTTGCAATAGTAATGTAAATATTTATGAATAAGCAGGCAAACAACCATTACAGCCCTGACTCGTGACACAAATAGATCCGAAAAGCTATCAGACACAGCATTACCTAATGATTGATTCTAACTATCAAATTCTTTCTGATGATAGTGAGGGATATAGAGCTGACCTAACACAAATCACCATAAGGGATAAACACCTTCTATCAACTTAATGGTTGTGCTGGCACCCACTGTTTATATGCAGCATTAACTTTGGCAGCGATTCCTTTTATCAGCTCAGAATTGTCAATAATACTAAAAATACAGTACATTCAACCCCTAGCTATAGCAGGTTCGATAATGCATTTAAAAGCTATAGTGCAAACATAAAACAGATACTTAAATGGCTAATGCACATATTTGGGATATAGTAATTATGGGTAAAATTGGTGGGCCCAAAAAGTTCCGGGGGAGCAAGCATTCCGAGGTATAGACCTCCGGATTAAGGGACTTTTACTGTACAGTACTTCACAATGGCTATGTCATTTTTAGCTATCATGCACATGTTTATGGACCAATTTTGGGTGATAGCTGGGGATTGAGTGTATGACGCTGTGATGATAAGTTACACTTACTGAACCCTCGCTCGTGATGACTTTGATGCTTTCTCTAATGACTTCTTATTTTCACACTTCATGACTGTGTCTTCATCATCACTGTTGGCATCACTGTTAGTGGTGGAATTATTCTTGGAATTAGCAATAGTATTTTCTTCACTATTGAGGGAAGCAAGAACACTTTCAAATCCTTCATAATGCTTGATCCACTCATCATCTTTCCCTTTGTAGCCAACACCTTTAAAAAATACAGGCAAAAGAGTTATGGAAAGAGCTAATATTATATTCATTATAAAAGTAATTCATGAAAATCTATGTTAATAAATTATCTATGCAAAATCCTTTTACACTGAACACCTTCAGAACCATATATACTGTACATGTATAGCAACATGATTTTACTATTATCAGTAAAAACTGAAGATAAGAGAACATTTTTGGGATGTGAATGAGAAATTTGATTAAAAACACACACATTTTGGGGTGGTATGGAACCTGAATTAAGCATAAGTAAATCAGTGGATAAAAATGTGTAGAAAATGGATAGTAAATGACAAAGAGTAAAAATGAGTGGAATGAAATGGGTGAGGAGGAGACCAACACTACTAAGATATGCTGTATAGATATGGTACAGTATGCTGGTGATGGGGATGTCATGCCTCTTCCTCCCAGATCAATCGTTCGCCTTCTCTGCCGAGTGATTATTCATTCAAGCTCACTCACTGTAATCTTGCCAGTTATCCATAACAGAAATGAAAAAAAGAGAATGACTACTTTACTTACATGTTGTATTGATCATTCCCAGAAAGAATGGTCACAGCTTCTATACCAAGTCTCATAAATATGTTCTGCACTGACACCTTATATACCAATCAAATCAAGCAGCAATGCACTGACGGGTACATTAACAAGCCTCTGCAAACCAAAAGACTAGTTTGGAAATAAATGTATGAATAGGATATGAACTATGGTACAGTCTACTGTACAAAATAAGAGAATTACACTGTACTGTACAGGTATAGGCTACTGTACAGTATAACGAATCTGTTGTGTAAACACCAACCAAAAGGAACAGTAATTGGTTCAAGGTCCTGTTTACATATATCTTACCTTTGCTATCATTCTTGAATTTCACACAGACATGGTCTCGGTCACCCTGCAACTCCCGTCCCAGTCCTCTCCCCTTGGACCAGCCCATCTTCTCCATCAGTTTTTGCCCGATTTTGTTGTCATCTGTAATTATTGCCAAAATATTACAGTCACAGTAATATATAATAGATGACCACTAATGTAATAATAAGTAATAAAAATGAAAAAAATATAAAAAGTAATAGAAATCCTGTAATAGACCCCATATTTAAAATAATGGGAGATTACAGGACTATAAGATAGCCAATGGGTATGGTATCTAAAATCCACATAAACTCTATGGTTACCAAAATATATTCAGGCAGGGAACAGTTTATATTATAGTACTTACCGTTGGCCCATAATGTTCCTCTGGGGTTTAATGACCATTTCTTCCGATCTCGCCGCTCAGCTAAGACAGCGTCACCATTCATGATGGTGTCTTTGAGGTGATGATGTGATGAATGTCAGAGGTTAGGACTACTGTACTCAACAACCCTTCCTAATCATCCGGTTTGTCTTGATCACTCAGCAATTCACTGTACAATTAGTTCCCTGAGTTGATGCTGATGCTGCTACCTCAGTTATGCTAAGGCTTCATGCATAAGTTTTTAAACTTTGTAGTCCAAAATCTGTTTAACATGAATTTATTATTAAATTTTATCTCACTCCAGGTTTGGTCATTCATTATATATAATTACATATAGGGTACCAGTATTCCTTAAGAAAATATGAATTGAATTTTTCCTACTACTTTTAGTTTTTCATACATATTGTTCTGTACTTTTAGCTCTATCAATTTTTGGTATTATTACAGAATAACTGGGTTTTTAGCTAGGCTTATGCAGTGTTACCACATTTGGAAATTTGTTTCAGTCACTTTTTGATAGTTTACACTGGTTATACTCGGTAGTTTGCCCAAGTTAGGTCCCGGTAGTCTGCTGTGGTCTAGGTTAGGTTAGGTCAGACCAGTTTCCAAATTATGTTTGTAAACAGGGCATATCTCAAAAACGAGGCATCTTCGAGAGAAACACCATAGATGAAAAGTGTCTTAGAATGGTCCAAAATAATGGATAATGATACTAAAATATACAATATAGTGAACCCAGTTACTCTGTAAATTTACCCATTTTTTTTTATTTTGTAAGGTATCCCCTAAGTTACCCTAAACAATCCTGACATAGACATACACATATCTACACCTTACAAGTATACGATCCACTAGAGGCAGCCACAACTTAAAATACCATACATACCAGACAAGCACTGATATATTTAAGTTAGTTAGGTACCGTACTCATTCTTTCCCCGTAGCATCTAAGAGTGGAATCATCTCCCATCTCATATAGTTAATAGCCCCACTCTTGACACTTTTAGAAATAGCATCACCAATCATTACTTCCCCAATCCTCAATCCACCCTCATCCTAATCCTACCCTGGATCCCTAAATCTCCCACATATTATGCTGCCTATGAGCAGCCCTCTGTGGGACCTCTTAACTTGAACTTGAATAGATAATTACCCGGCTTTTAATTAATTTGTCATTACACTACAGTATCACCATATTTTGGTAAACAGCGAATCACACAAACCTGACGGCTCCCCCATGCATGTAAACAAAACCACATGGAGCCTGTCAGCAGGCTTCAGGCTGCAGCAGCAGTATCCGTGGACCGTGATGGAAGTGGGTGTCAGAGGTTTTGCCTTTGCAACGGCGCGTCTGTATAGTCGGGGAGATTATTATTATTATTTATAAAATTTTATATGTATAGTCGGCAGCAAAATTCATGTCGTCACATCGACCAAGTGATGAAATACAGTGTAGAAATATAAGCTTCACAGGCTCGTTTAAAAACCAGGGAAGTTTATTAATTTCCCCCTGGATATTGTATTTGTAATTTAGTAAGGTTCAAGTTCAAGTTCAAATTAAGAGGTGCTATAATAGAAGTAAACGTACGGGATGACCAGTGTGTGTGTGTGTGTGTGTATGGTACTATAGAAGTAAACGTATTAAGGAGGTACAGAAGATAAGTTGTAGATACAACCACTCTATAGGGTTCAAGGTTCATTAGGTCAGACCCAACCAATACCACACCATCATACAGTAATCTTTTATGCGTCAACTATAACACGAGAAATCTTAGTTATATTTCTCTGGTTTTCCGGGATTGAGTTAGAGAGATTAGGCTATATAGAAAAGTTTGAGGGATTGAGTTAGATATATTAGGCTATATAGAAGAGTTTGAGGAGTGACTGAGACCACGGTATAACAACGTGTACAAGCCTATTATAGTTATATTCCAAGGCTCAGTATTGTTTTAATGTATACAAGTATCAGCCTGTATGATTTTACAATATCTTCTGTATTTCTTCTAGTGATTCTATATGTGTCTTATTTTTATGAGTGAATGGGCACCTCGAATTCAGACTAACATATAATTATTTTTTCATATCGAGTATAAAAGAAACACGTACACTACTGTACATAAAGATAACGATATAGAGTATGTAGGTATAGGAACTTCTTGAGTTTACAATAGTGCGAGGCATTTGCTTCTGATAAGACAGTGAGGTAAGGTAGTGTACAGGTGAAAGTGACCAGTTGGTACTCACTCACCGCCTTGCCTACACTAGACCTCCCTCCTTCTATCATCTCATCTACCACCATGATTCCAGAGTCAGGTAAGGAACAACGATGAATTTATTGGTGAAGTTGTGGATATAACTTAAGTCTCTCTCGCCCGGTAATCTGTAGGTAAGCTGTGATAATAACGTTGTCCCAGTTTACTCTTACATTGACTCTGCCAGCGTGTTTTTTTTTCACATTATTCGGTAGGCCTACTCGATGTATAGGCTAAAGTTAAAAGTAAAATGAAACCTATAGACGCCTATGACTGTACAAGATGAAGGAAGCAGCCGTAACCTACAATAAACGAATGTGATGGAACGGTCTTACACAATGATCTGAAGCTGTAGCTGTTGGTCAATGTATTTATATGGTCTATAAGCTTCACTCACATGACTCACTTTCATTTACCTGATCCAGGACTTTTGATTATGACTGTACATTGTCCGGACAATATTTGGGGATACCTTTGATGACGATGCAATTAAAGTACCTCAGCCCATAATATTATAAATATGGAAATCTTCAATCCTATGCTGCTATACAAAAAGGAATGAGATTGCCTTTAATATCATAAAGCGGTTATATCAAATCTTTCACACACACACACACATACACATTAATAAACAAATATTGTGAAGAAAGTCGCAACATTCTGTGTGACTATAACTGTAGGCTACATATTGTGCCTATGAGTGAACCTTGATTTTATATAATTTGGTTTACTCCCTGCAACCATTAGTGAAGTGCATTCTAGTGTATAAATCATAACATCCGCCAAGGGGTTATGAGATTGGTTCAGTTTGATTGTCTGTTTTTGTGTAATTATTTGTTTGTGTGTCTGTCCACCTGGCTGTTTCTTTCGTTGGCTGAATCGCGTAAATATTTTTGTGTTGACTTTCATCAAAGAACAGCATCTGGATCTGGAACAAAGATGATTTTTTCCCGTTGCATTACAATGTTGAGATATGGTGAAATATTGGTGGGTTTCCCCTTAAATTCACAAAAAATGGGTCTTAATGATTCCTTGTTCAGCTTCGGTGGAGGTGTGTGGTCTCAATAATGCTCTGCCAGTGATTATGAATGGTTTTGTGTTCATACTTATACACGACATTGCAATTTTATTTACCCTCAGAACCTAAAGAGTTGTATATTACTTGAATTAGATGAATGCCACAGAACCTTTACTCTGTTCGACTTCAATGAGATAGTTGTGGTTGCCAACATTTGTACAGCCACAATCAAATAACCACCGACACTTTCCTTCCATATGGTATATCTTGGCAATAAAGAACAACACGATTATGATTTTGCAGCACTTCATAATAATAATAATTGAGGGAGTTGAGTTGACGTAAGGTGATGTTGTATGATTATATTTTGATATGATACTGATTTATTTGCACGATGGAAGGAAAGTGTCGGTGGTTATTTGATGGTGGCTGAACAAGACATGTGGTTACGTGAAAAAAAAAATGCAATCAACGAGCAGCAGTTTGAAGGCAATAATCTTCAATAATTATTTAAAGGTGACTCAACGCTAAACACTGATTTTTTACTGTGCCTGCACCACCATAAAAACGTAACCTAGATATGCAAAACATCAAATACCAAGCAGGTTTTGTGACCTCATCAAATGTCAAGAGTATTAACCTGCTGTACTGTACTGTTATATCTTAGCACTTCTCCGATAACTATATAGCGATATCACGATGAGGACAATTAATGTATAGAGACGGAGAAGGTGAAGACAGGTACAGTTGCCCACACATAAATCGGGTACGCCTCGCTACTTGTGAGTTAGCTACAACAGGAAGGAAAGTGAGCAAAAGTTATAGTTTGTTGACAAGCAGAGAGTAATAATATTTTACTCTCTGCCTGTCAAGTGTCAACAAACTACATATTCTTTTCACTTTCCTCTCTTTTGTAGCTACTGTACCTCACAAGTAACAAGCCATACCAGCTTCGTCTGTGGGCAACTGTACGTACCTTTTTTTAGTCTATATATAATTGTCAATGTCATAGTCAAGTCCATGCAGTGTGTCTCTCGCTTCGTTAGTCAGTGTTACATGAAGCAGCAGCAGATGTGAAAACGAACATCGTCATTCATTTTCTAGCCATGTGTGAGTTTCAGAGATAATTTTTCCTAATAACAACTTTTCACATAATAGTTCTACGTCTGGTAATACTGCAAACAGGTTGTGGAGTATAGCCTCTACATGCACTTTGATACCAGTTTACTTTCACACCCGTAGTTTTAAAACATTTGAGGGCCCTTACTGGAGCTCTATGAACCCTCCAAACTACTCCAGGCAACAGATTCCCTATTCGAAACACTGAAGCGTTTTGTGGCCTGGATTATTTGGAGGGTTCATAGAGCTCCAGTAAGGGCCCTCAATTTTTTTTAAATTACGGGTGTTACGCTTGTTATCCTTCGTTTATTCCTTCCTCGGTGTGACATCTCCTAAGGTCTTCAGATTATTCAGAGTCTATCGAGGAATTTAATGATGTCATCGCATTGAATTAATTAGTAATCTCTTCTCATACACACGAACGAACGACTCGCAGCTGCGTCATAATATCACAACTATCATATTGGGTTAGTTAGGTACAGTATTGGTAACTCGAACATGATGTTGGTAAATCTAGAGAGCAAATTAATTATTCTTCCAAACTATTCCAAGCAACAGAACAGCATTAGTTTTGTTCATCTGGTCCTGTTTCCTGGCAAACTTTGAAGGAGGAATCAAGGCACTTCAATGTACCTAAAAAAAATAATAATAATTACCCCCTTAACCTATAGCTGTAATGCTGTTCTACTGTATACAGGATTGAGTCAAGCTCGTAATGCATGTCCCGTAATTTAAAACCCAATTATCATATTTTTCTTTAAAGTCATGTGTGTGTGTGTGTGTGTGTGTGTATCATCCAAGAGCGGTACACAGCTAAGATGTGGTTGGTTAGAATTATTGGAAAATAGATTAAATAGATACTGAGTGACGGGAGAGCAGCAAGTTAATCCGACACCCAACGTGATAGACTTTGGTGGCCAGGAATTACTTCTTAAGACGAGTTCAGGCTACACCAAACTTTTTATATAATATTTTTGTGAAACTTAGTTATACCCTAATTTTTGTTCAGGAGATAAATCACAAGGACAATAATGGCATATACAATTATGATTTAGGTGTTTCTTTCGGTTACTGCATGAGGTATCTATTATTTATAAACTTAATTTGTTAAAGTATATAGACCAGATTTGGAAGTCAAAGGGGTCTTGTGTCGTATGGTGTTTGTCCAAAATCTATTAATATTGTAAAAAAAAAGAAAAAAAAAAAGGCTGTGAGGTGAATTATATCCACACAGACATATATAAATAGTGTTACAATCATCTCCACCACACAGACATAAATATATATAGTATTATAATAATCTCTACACAGACATTATACTGTATAATGGATTATTTTGTTGATCTGGTCCTGTTTCGTGGCATACTTTGGAGACATCAAGGCACTTCAATGAACCAATAGTGTGTTACCACCTTAATGTTGAAATGTCCCTCAGGCCTTACATTATACACCCTCAGAACCAAACCTATAATATTAACACTATAATTTATAATGACACAGTACAGTCGTGGCACATAGTCCTTGACCAGAGTGTAAGGGGAAGTCTGTTCAAGATCAAGGGACTATTATGTGCCGCGACTGTAGCCTATACATATTAAGAGAGGTTGAACACGACAGTATTATAGTCTAAAACTAAAACCAGATTATTGTTTGGTCGTAAGGTTGGTTTGGAAAGATTTATTATTTAGGTGAGACTGGCAACTTCTTGGTCTAGCTGTCTGTGGCAAGTCATACCTGTAGGAAATATTTACAAGGTTGGTTTGGAAGGAATTATTATTTGGGTGAGACTGGCAGCTTCTTGGTCTAGCTGTCTGTGGCAAGTCATACCTGTAGGAAATAGTTACGTTCTAGGGTTGGGTACATGAGAGGGTCGAGTATCGCCAAGACGCCAACCAGTTACCAGTAGTAGTAGAGCCTCAGTTCAGGTTGAGTCGTCATCATGAGCGGTGTGGCAACTCTGCAAGACTCCAGCCAACAACACAAAAACCAGATTCCCAAAGATGCCTCACAAGAAAATGGTAAAGTGCATCGAAGCAAATCTCGTGTCAGGCGCCTCATTAATAAATACATATCCGATGACTTTGTTACAGGTAAGTGTCACTGTGTTACAGAAACTAAAAATGGATTATTGTGATTTTTCGATGTGCTATTTTTCTTGGGTTTGAGACACTCATAATTTGGGACATGTAAACACAACACCCATTAGTGAACACTTTTATTGTATCAATTGAAATTATTTTTTTACTGCAATATTTTTTTTTACGCCGATAAACAATGGAGAGTTTTAATTTCATATTTCATCAGAGGCTGCGACACAACTTAATGGTACTTGTGTAAATATTATTAACCAGCTAATATTATTGTATGTAGTGTACATGCAATAGGATAAAAAATATTGTAACTCCCCTATGGATATTTATCTTTATTATGTTTATATTATGTAGCCCAATGGCTACAGTGAGTGAAATGTGTATTGCGACTTGTATAAAGATTAGACGAAAACAAATCTACTATAATATGAATCACAGGTGAGTCATTATTATCATAACGTGTAAAATTATATTGCTATATTATCATACTGCAGACATTTTGTACTGTACACTAATCACACTGACTGATACGACCCAACAATAGACCTTTGATAAAGTTCAAACAATGTAGGACTCAATACTAATCTTGTACCCAATGTGCTGTCTGCATGTGTACAATTATGACCTCTTGTTTTTCTTTACTTCTTTTGCGTTTGAAGAGAAAAATGCATATATATTTTCATATATATTGCATATATATTGCACATATATAATGCATATATGTGATTTGCGGGGAAATCTACCAGCTGCAGTATGATATTCAAAGTTTAACTTTCTGTTTTATATTTATGTTAATGTACAGCTCCGGACAAAAGTCTCTCGACTCGTATGGCAGCATTTGGCATCTGATAGGGTGATGGGGGTTGGAATTAGGGGAGACTTTTCACTAAATCTTAATATTCAGTGTTTGTGTATGTGTGCTATCAGTGGGAGGACCTGTGTATGTATGTATGATAGTATACTTAGAGCCAGTGTACAGTAGTTTGTGCTTCTCTCAAGATTCAGAGTTGCCAAATGCTGCCAACCAAGTCGAGAGAGTTTTGTCCGGAGCTGTACAGTAAAATTAAGAATATTGTATAAGGTAAGAAAGTGAAAGTCTTTGTAATCATAAGGAAAGAGATAGATAGGAAGAACAACAAGTACGAAAGAAAAATAAGGAAAGAAGGGATAGTGAAAAAGAGGAAGAGAGCGCCTCGGGTCCGAATGGGCGTACAAACCATTAAGATTTGACCCATATCCTTAGATAAGGCAAATGTTGGGTATTGTATTGTGTGAGAAGGAATAGTTTAATTGCTATGTTAGTGAGAGCTTGTATGGCTTGTGGTCCAAGGTGTTTAAGTTAAGGTGTACGTTACTGATGTTGTCAGGGCCACAGGTAGATGCGTGAGTACCTGAGATTGTGGATGATGTGATTTGTCTGACGGTTTGTGAATGGTGCATAGTCCGATAACTCGTCGGTCTTCAGGGTGAGGGTGAAGGTAGCTAACATGAGAAAAAGGCTGGATGAGGGTGTATGCTTGTTTATTAGAGGGTATAGTGTTGCTGTTGGACACTGTGATGCCGTTTAGTGTTTTGTAGAGTTTGCTGGTGTTTGTTTTGTGATCAAGTGTGTTGACAAACCTTTGTCAGTTTAGTGTTTCCTGTTCTTTAATTTTGTTGTTTATTTGTGTATTTAGTGCTTGTATTTGGTTTATTGTGTGTTGTGTAAGTTAAGTGTGTATCGTTGTCTGTATGAGGTCTTGAATTTCTGTTGTAAAGTTGGGGTTATATTTTCTTCTGTTCTCTTTAGGGATGCGTTGTTTGTTTACGTTTTGAATAATTGCATAGCATGCAGTGTTGATGTTTGTGATAGGTGTAGGCTACTGTTCAGTGTTTTAGAATGTTGTTCTGTTTCGGTGGTGAAGGCTTCCCAGTTGGCTCCTTTGTAGTTCGTGTTTGTGTGTCTGTGGCCAGTTGGGGTGAATTTTTTTTTTTTTTTAATTATGATTGGGAGATGGTCAAAGACAACGGTTCTGACCATCCTCCATGATGTTGTGGAGCAGAAGGTGATGTCAGGTGATGATGGTTGGAAGAGGGCTTGGTGAGGGATGTGGGTGTGATGACGTCATGACGAGTGTTGTTTAATTAATGTAATGAGGTTGTCCGTTTGGGAAAAGATTTCAAGCCCTCTGTCTGTGTCTGGGTTGTTGACATACCAGGCCGACGTCTTGGCGTTGAAGTCACCACACAGGAATAGTGGTGCCATGGTGAGGGAGAAGGGATTTGAGGTGCGCACTGGCTTCTATATATTTGAGAGTTGTTGTGGTTGTGGACTAGGGTAATGAGTCCACCGCCATTGCCGTCTTGTTTGATGGTGGTGAAATTGGGGAATGTAGGTGATATGTGTGTGTTGCGTAATTTTGTTTCTTGTAAGATGACAAGGTGTATGATGTGCGAGTTCTTGTGTTTTGGTGTTAATGCTACCAATGTTCAATTGCAGTATGTAAATGTGTGTGCGGTGTGTGTTATTAGGTGCTGCTGCGCTGGCCCACTGGGCCTGGGGTGAGGAGTCTGTGGGGAGATGGAAGTGGAGGTGGAGATATTAGTGGTAGGGGTGATGGTGTTGGAAGTAAGGGTGATGGTGTGGGTGAATCAGGGTGATGAAGGTTTTAGTGTGAATATATTTTTTTCCAGTGAAATCCTGTTGTGGCAACTTGTAAAAATTTACCCCAATTTCCATCATATTTTGGTTGTGGGTTGTTTTTGCTTTATAAAATAATTACTCAATGTGACGATGCATTTTGACCATGTTGGATTTCCCCCTAATATTTACACAGGATAGGTCCCGGTAATCTATCCCAGTTCAGATTAGTTTAGGTTATGTCAGGTAAAGTCAGACTAACACTAAAACATATAAATAATAACTATTTTTTTTTTAAGTTCTTTACTTACGTTTAGTACAAGCTCTGGGGAATGTTGCCACTAAAGGCCATGAAGTTATTTAAGGAATTATTTACTCATCTTTCCCTTCAATCCAGGTCCCCCGAGGGTAGGGAGCTACGAATACCTCACCCCAGTATCCCTGCTTGTCATGAAAGACGAGTAAAAGGGACTTTCAATAATCTCACTGTCACTTTTTTTCATCTGTTACCTTTTGTGGTTACTGTCCCACTTCTCAATCAATGACTCAATCAATTTCAATCTAGCCTCGGAGTGGGGGGGATCAAACATGGTCAAAATGCACTATTGCACTTTTATATTTTAACATAAAAAGATAGGATTGTCCAGAATAGTTGAACAAAATTGTGTTTTCTATTTCTGTGGCTCTTCTTAAACTGTTTACCAAAATATACCTTGAAACTTTATTCATGTATGGCTGACTATTAATTAGCCTATATGATATTTCAGTGATGAAGATGAAAGCATGGGAGGTGTTGGGCTTCATTGCTGGCTTCGTCATCCTCAACTTGAAGGCCATATTCCTCCTCATCCTTGACATCTACCACCTCATTATCCCACCTGAGGAGAAGTCCATGACCAATCAACTGGTTGTGGTTAGTATCACCCTAACTGGTAACTCTGCTTTCAGTATCAAGATTAATATTGATGGACAAGTATAGAGGTAGGCAGTTAAAGACAAATGAGTATGTACAGTACACTATGATGTAGCGAGACTGTTCAGTACCGTACTGTATGTATACTTTTCCTGGTCAATTAATAGTACACAGTGGTCTACCTGGGATACTCAAACTATGTTTTTATAAACACGGCATGTAATCTATCTAGAATTCTAGATACTTACTTTACAGTCCAGAATTGTAATATTACATGGTAGAAATGCATTCTGCAGAGTTATGCCGTATGGAATGTGTACCAGTAGTCCAATGACCTTATAGAAGGGAACTATCCCTCTCCAGTCTCTACAAGGATTGGATGCAGTAACAAATATTGAAACTGGTCAGATAGAAGAAATTCTTACAGTGCAGTACTATCATTACATTAACATTTGTGCACTGGTAGATTTAGAGAAATCTGATAATAAATTATCATTATCTTTCTCAATACTGTATATGAAAAAATATCATCAATACCCCATTTTCAAGGGATGGGGGACTCCAAGGCTCCAAGGCAAGGAGTGGAAAAATAAATCAGAAATAATAGTGTCAATGAAAGTATCCAGTGAAATGAGTGATAACCACATTCTCATTTACATTCAAGCTAATTATATTCCCATAATCCCATCACAAATACAGTATGGTACCAACATTTATGACAAAAGTGGACCCTCTCCTCTCCATGATTTACAACCAGATGAAGTAGAGGTAGACAGTACACTACAGGTGAGGTAGTGTGTATGCATTAATTTAATAATAACAATACCAAGAAAGCTCTTGTTTAAAAAAATTGCTCCACAGATATGTGTATCTTTGCAAAGTAAAGAATTTATATACCGTACTGTATTGTACAGTACACGAATTTTTAGCAGTAAATTGATATATAATGCTGCTTAATTTAATTAAGCAGACCAGCATGAAGATTAATGATATGCTTAAAAGTAAATCGTAAAATTTTACAGGCAAAATTGTCTTTGTACTGATGGGAAACACATGAATGATGTGGGATAAAAATAACTGGAGATGTGCAGTATATATGTTGAAAAAAGGAATGGGAATTGGAAGTGGGGACACTGAGAGACTACATTTTGTACTGTATATATAGCAAAGATAAACATAATCTGGAGGCCTCCACAGCCATTGCTGTTGGAGTGACCAAAAGTTATACAGTACTGTATTGACTGATTTCTATCCAGGTGACAGGTGCTGGGCAGAACATGGGGCGGGAGTTATCACTACAGCTGGCTCGCCTTGGAGCCAAGATGATCCTTCTTGACATTGATGAGGTTAGTATCAATACTTTCAAACATATTAGCTTATTATACTTATGAATGGAATTTGCTGGTACTGTAATGAGGTGATGGATACTGACTTATATGAAGTAGGATAATAAATATTATTTCCCAACGTTATCTTTTGATGTGCAGAAACATAATGAAATGACAGCAAACGAGATCAGAGATAAAGGTGGTGAGGCTCATGCATACACCTGTGATGTGTCTGATCAAGAAGCAGTGGCTTACGTTGCATCTAAGGTAAGGCACTTCTTACTATTTTACTGTACCTCTCATTTGCCACTTTTATATGTTATATGTAAGTAGAGAGCTCCACCCAGGAGCTACTATAGGTTAAGAGATTCGATGAATTGAATGGAATTTTGCACACTTATTTACATACAGTATACTGTACTTGCATCCCAATTTACATACTTACTCATTATATTTTACATATACTGTACATGTACTTATATAACCTTACCTTCCTACTTACATACCTACAGTACTAAGAAATTTACTTTCATATACTTTACTTACATACCTGCTTCCATAATTCTTTATACTCCTATTTATTTATCTACTGTACAGTACTTACAAAATGGTATGCTTCATGCTAACTTGGATACCCACATACTTGTACTACAATATACTCTAATTATTTAAACTTGCATTCCAATGAATCCAACTTACAACACTCTTAGATTACTGATGTACTGTACTCACAAACCTAGTTCCAATCCATATTAACTTACATTCATACCTACTTATGTATATACATGAAGCCTCCTTTGGGTTCTTCATTGCAAAGCACCCATTATCTTGCCAAACCCAGATCTGCCATCATCAATACTTCACTGATATTTCCTCTCATTACATACATATATATACCAGGCCTTCATCTCCAATGCTGGAGGTAGCCCCATCACATTGCACTAATGTGCTCCATGATGAAATTTGCTAGGGAAAACTTACAGAGGAGGGGTTCCCCACTGTAAACAGTGGGCGATGGGGTGG
The DNA here is from genome assembly GCA_034508575.1 of Petrolisthes manimaculis. Taxonomy (NCBI): domain Eukaryota; kingdom Metazoa; phylum Arthropoda; class Malacostraca; order Decapoda; family Porcellanidae; genus Petrolisthes; species Petrolisthes manimaculis. The sequence goes on from JAWZYT010002638.1 coordinate 291,416, forward strand.
CTACATCCCTACACCTATAACATAGCTACTGGTACAGTATTGGTTTTGAACATGCACCACCAAATGACTCGCCTTATAATTATAACAACTGGAGTTTGGTAAATAGCATTATTCTTATAACCTCTAGCTTTAATGAATTATTGACGTTAACAATTCCCCTACTCAAACGGTTCATTCTACTGAGAGTATACTGTAATGTTATTTGAATGTTCCTTGGAATCTGATTTTATTTTCTTGTAATTTTTACTCTTGTTATGTTATAGTACTCTCCCTACCTTGTCCTTGCTGCCAACATATGCAATTCCCATTTGCATTGCATAGCTTGACTCAAAAGGTATGCATTAATTTGAGGATATTACAGCACCCAAGGACTGAGCTCCATACATTAAGATTTGATATAAGGGCACTACCACTACACCATGTAAATATATACAGTACAGTACTGTAAAATTCTTGTAATATTTCCTTATGATATGGAACCAAACTCCAAGTTGGGTAAGATATACATACTCTCTGTATTCTATTTACACAAGAATGTGCCTATTCTTTCTTGAAGTATTTTTCAGCTTGACTTTATATACCGTGGGTTGCAATCTTCCTAGGTGGTGATTGCTGCTATGCTGTTATTGTATTTTACTAACCTTCACCTCACTGCAGGTGTAGTATCTGTTGACTTCATTGGGATGTGGTGGCTGTAGGCTTGCTGCCATCCCTGTTTAACACTCCTGTAAGTTTCCTATTCAACTAAGGAGCTCTGCTTTCACAAATTTATTCTGTGCATTTCTCACTCCTGCATAAGGACTCCCACAGCCCCTTAATTAATTTTTGCTAATAAGTCTCACTAATGATTTGCGATATAACTATTGCTTGTTATTCCAGATAAGGAAGGATGTTGGCCACCCAAGTTATGTATTCAACAATGCTGGCACATATGAGTACAAGTCATTCTTGGCTCACACTCCAGACGAGATTAAACGACTCATCAACGTCAACCTCTTTGGCAACATCTGGGTAATAGTTCAACCACCACCAAATTTTTACTATTATAATTTACTAAATTAAATGGGTCCAGGAGCTTCCTGTAGCCAAGTAAAATAATCTGAGCAACATTCAGCATGGCTTCATAATTCTACAGTACTGAACCAAAAAGGGATAACAGAAAACACTTGTACTCTGCAGATGACAAGAGAGTTCCTGGGTCACATGGTGCAACATAATTCTGGCCACATAGTCTGCATATCTTCTGTGTTGGGCTTTATTGGACGAAACAATGTTGTACCCTACTGTGCTTCAAAGTTTGGAGTGAAAGGTTGGTACAATGCATGAAAAATTGGGGATAAGATTGTTGGACTAATGAGTACAAGAGTACTTGACTAATAAGCAATTTCTTACAAACTCAACTTGTATGGTATTTCTTTCATGAATGATGTACACATGTCACTTTAGCAGCAAATCAATATAACAAGTAGTGATGGGTACTATTTTCAAAGAATGGATAGTTATTGGAAATCAGTGATAATCTGATTATGATAACTTTAAAATAAAAATGTAATAAAAAGAAAGATAATGCTGAGGTACAGTATGCTAAATTCTAGAATAAATAAGCATTTTATACAAGGTTTGCCACTTATTTGCCTATAGTTTAACTGCTCAGTGCCAACAATCAACAATTTATAGTTGGACACTGGAATTTATGGTATAGCTCAGATGGAAGATGCTCGTCCCTATCTAGTAACCAGTAACTTTTGTCCAGTGTATGCTTATCATCGCCATCCCACATCATAGTTTCTACCTCTGGTATATCTTTTTGGTTGCAAAAGAATTTCATACTGGGAGGAACTGAGCATGTTCCACCTCGGATGTACCACAAATTCCTGTGTCCAACTGTACCTGTGCATAGTGCTAACTGCTAATGGTGTATATATACATCAGTAAGAAATCAAAATGTCAATACAGCCAATATTTAAGTAGTTTTAGTTTGTAATTTGCTCCAAGGGAAGAGTAGACTTATGTAGTACTGTGTGTAGATGCAAATTGAGTTGTGAATAGTGGCATGGTACTGTACAACCCCTTTATTTTAAATGGATTTTTTTTTGTTTTTACAGTAATATGAAATTCAGTGTACAGTTGTCGACATAAATTTCATTACACATATGGACAACTCAAACAAACTGCTGACTAATGTTTTCATATTCACATTTAATATTAGGGTTTTGAATTGTAAGTAGCTGCTTGTACTAAATTAGAAAATGCTATTTATTGGAAAGTTTCTCAGCTGATGAACAGAGGGAAGTTGTCAAATGTTAAAGTGAGTCACTCCAATGTGGATGAATTTCTGAAACTGTATATCACTCAGGTGTACCAAATGAAAGTTGAGTGTTACTATTATTAGTGTTCAGATTATACTTTAATGGTCATAATCACTCAGTACCATGTTATTACATAATTTTGAATGACTTAGACACCCCCGAAAACAATGAAAATATTAGTTAGGTTAAACTATATTTTTAAAATGTACTGTATTGAAACCCTTGTATCCAATACCATGAACAATAAACTCAATGATATTGAACTAATCATTGTTGGACTAAAAAAATTGAGGGATTGGGAGTTCAGTGTGCTGTTAGTGATAAGTGGAAGTCAAATTCCTATAAAAGTAATTTTGATAATTTTCTGACATCAGCTTTGCTAATGAGGTATAATGGTGTTAATGTGTTTGTGTCAGGTATGACAGAGGCACTTGCTGAGGAGATGAGGATGGAGAGGAGGTCAGGTGTGAGAGTAACTGCTGTACATCCCTTCCTTATCTCCAACATTAGTGATGTCAGTCCAAACCTCAAGTAAGTATAGGAGTGATGGTTCACTAACAAATAACAATTAAATTTTGTCTGCCATATTTGATGATGTACAGTACTGTACAGTACTATGAAACATTCTATAGCATTTATTTTTTTTATTTTACAGGTTCAGAGAGTAATGCAAGTTTCATTATTATATAGTATGGCTCTTTGTGTAAAATGTTGATGCACACAAGTCATGTGCACATAAATTTACAGTACAGTCATTCCCTTAATACAATACTTAACATCCTGTTTGAATTACCATAGGCACAAAGTAGTATTGGAGGATAGTAAGCAAGTGTTGTAGGATTGGTCTGTGGTTACAAGAAGAAATCAAGCATTTTCTACTTGGGATGTGCTCTGAATTCTTCTACACAACTGTATAATGGTGTTTACTTACACAGGAAGTAGGTAGTGTGTGTTTCTATCCTGCAAGCAAAAATGAAACTGGTATTTAATTTCAATTCTAATTTGTGTGGATAAAAACCTCCATCCTGTTCGCAATAAGAACTGTATGATTCCCTACAAAGTCTAAATATCTTCACAATGGGAGGAATAACATCTGGAATATCCTCACCCATGCTGGAAATGGAAACTGGTTGGAAGGGGATACAGTATGTCGGGTGTATTGGATGCATGCAGAAAGTGCTTGGTTCAGTCACACTTATATATGTAACAATGTAATATAAACAAGCATATAAGTGCCACATTAACCCAGAATAAACAAACATTGGTTGAGTTATTCACTTAAAAGTGATTAACATACAGTACTACTGTACTAGGAATGGTTTCAAACCAGGGTGGGTTGTGGTTTAGTGGATCAGATTGCTTGGCTGGGGCAGCTTGCCAGAAGCAACTTGTATTGGTAAGAGGCTCTGAGATATAGCTGGGAAGTTTTTCAACTTGTGCCATGCCACTTCAGGGAATGGGTTAGCAACCCTCCTTTAAATGAGCCAGTGAAGGTAGCCCAGCCTTGAGCTGCTACATCCCTCAATGGCACAATATGGGATATGAATGTTACTTTTATAAATAGTAGTACTATGTTCAGTCACAGAAAAATACACAAAACACTCTTCACTACTCTATATTCGCTAAAGGAATGGACCCCTTCACTAAGCAGGGTTATAGCTATGTAAGCAAGTGAGTGAGGAAGAACTGATTGCAACCAAGATGGGTTACATTGGAGGCATACTTTAACACAATTCAATATTGCAATTATTAGTATCAAGCCAAATAGTACATTTGATTTGATACTTCACCACCACTAAAGCAGGGTACCTCATGGGATGAATAATGTTGCCAATTTCTTTTTTTCTGTTAAGAGTATTGTATTATAATACTGTATAAATGTTGTAGTTGATGTTTGTAATAAACGTGGTGCTGGTGGCAGGTTTCCATGGCTGTTTGAAGTGCTGCAGCCGAGTGATGCTGCTGCTAGGATTATTCAGGGTGTCAGAAGAAACCAAGAGGAGATATTTCTACCCGAGAAACTCAAGCCTCTAATGGTTTTCTCAAAGTGAGTTACTGTATATTCATCATCATCCATAGTTAGTTTATGTTATTCCCAGCCTACCCCAAGAATCTTTCTGTTGTGAAATGTGGACAGAAGTTGTTGCTTTCATAACTTACAGTTGATTTACATCTGGCACAGTCAATGTTTTCAGACAATTAATGTCTTTCTAGTTGATTGGTGTGTTTGGATCTAGCCAGAGTCCAGTAGCTACCTATTTAATACCACATGCAAATCCTTTATATGGAATTATTATATAATTTTCCAATCATATTTCATCCCTACAACCTTAGATATTCTTATACTTCTACTCTCTACACATTTCTCTACTTAAACCTCCTCGTCTTCTCCCATTTTCCTTATTATACAGGGGGGGGGGGGGGTTCTGAAGAAATTGCAAAGATGTGTTAATTGGCACCAACAACTTTACCCCTTCTGAGTCAGGAAATGTTAAAAATGACCAATATGGTGGCATTCTGATGGCATGTTGTTACTGGTTTTCTTCATCTTCATTTTCTTTTCTTCTACTGGAAAATTAGAAAAAAATGGATTCCACGCATGCACTTTATATTTCAGTCTCACTCTGACTAGATCCAAACACACCACTCCTTTCAGTATCTCTAAACCATCTCAGTAATCCTTTCCCCTCAACTTTCCTCACTATACAATACTCTGCTTTACCATACATACATTATCTGCAAATCTCTCACTTGTCCACTTACAACTTCACAGGCACTTAAGAGCACTTTTCTGTTGCTATCACTCTCACATTGCATTTCTTGATTAGGGCATATGCTTAATTTCCTTTTCATGCTCTAGTTTCTATCCTTTGTTACCTAAGTACAGTACATTTCAAGCATAATAACATCTTAACTTGTGACAGTCAGAAGCTTCAAACTATAGTACAGTACTGGTATTTTTCCTTCACAGTGCATAACCCTATCCAAACACATGCTAAATGTATATTGCTTTTCATGCTGTAAATGCAAGTGTCTAAAATTTTAATTAATTTTCATTTAATGATTTTTTCTCATCTTAGGGCTTTGCCTCGGAAGTTGCGACGGCTGTTTGGAGACTACATGGAAACTTAAGGTTATTTGTTACTTGAGCTGTATTTGTGTAAGTAGTTTATCACTCTATTTTATATGAAAGGACACAACAATTGAATTCCTTTTAAAGTTAGTACATTCATTCGGAGAAACAGTACTACAGTCAAAGACATTTAATCCGGCGACTTGTGGTCCGCAATGCCCGATAATCCGGCACTTTTTAGCCCAAGAACAAATATACAAAAACTAAGAAAAAAAAAAAATTCATACGAAACGTAGTTTTAAATTGCCCGGGCAGAGCAACGCGGGCAAGCCTGAGTTGTGGCAAACTGGCAACAATGTATAACGTGACGTTAATTTACATGCCTTTCCCTCCCTTTAAAGTCCGTTGGAAGCCCTGATATTTGTCAGAAAGTAAACAGAATTTCCCAATCAATAGAGAAAATATAAATAAAATTTATCACATTTCGCCATATGATGAAGGATCAACAAAATAGTATTTTTCGAAATTTGACGAAAGTATTTGACATGGTATAGTTGTTGGCAAATTGAAGTACTGTATAGTATTTGACAATTTATTAAATTGGCGAAACCATCTTGGCAGACACCATCTTTATACTCAAGGTCCAATGACACATATGTTTGCAAAACGTAAACAGAGGCAACTACGGCGCTGAGGGATAGGCATGTAATTTAACGACACTGCAATGTATAAACACGCGTCGCGTACAGCTCCATAATAATAATATTAGTTACCAAAAAATTATTAATTATACCCCACACGATTACTGGCCTACCCCACTTAAATCAATACATACTTCAGTCTACCCTTCTGCTACTGTACATTCATCCCGTTTTGTGACAACAACCTCCGAAGAAGAAGATTTTCACATCGCACTCAACGCAACTCTTATAAGCGAGTAAAAATACCTTTTATTTTATGTTATATACTCTTTATTGATGTTTGTTGAGTTTATAAGGCTTTTTGAAGTTCATATTGGGTGTTATTTACTATGTATTGATGTTTTGGTGGGCGTAAATAGCTTTTTAAGGCCATCTTGGGGGGGGTCCGCTGGGTAATCCGGCAAATCTTGTAATCCGGCAGTCTCCAACTCCCTTGGGTGCCGGATTAAATGTCTTTGACTGTATACAGTATAGCCGAATATTTTTTCTTTGGTGCATTTCATGTTCTTGCACATGTTTACAAATACTGCACCATAAATTATAAGAACAGTCAGCCAATAACATACATTTTAATACTCTGGAAATAATTTCAAAGACATATATTGGTACTGTTGATGTATAGCCAAGTCCTTTGAAAATCAAAGAAAAAAAATATGAGAGTAACAAAGCACAATAGAGCTTATAAAAAGCAGTACTGTATTTTAACATTTGAGAGTTCACATTCTATGGGTACTATACTTTTGCAGTTCAATTATTGTCAGTTCTCATTCTGGTGCTATGAAATTACAGTATTTCTATTTCACTTGCTTACATTTATCTCTTTTCTCCAAAAAAAAATTAAAAGTGTGCAAGATTAGTGCATGGACTACAAATGAGTGTTATATATTCATGATTCATGTATGATGTCTAGACTTAATCTTATGTAAACTTGGATTAACTTTTTACTATAAAAGTCCTGTTGTGTATACTGTATTAATAAAAAAAAAAATCACATTCCAGTGTTCTGCATCTATTCAAAATCATTACTTATCATGTAGTGTACAGTACCTTGTTAATTATTGCACATTCATATAAAGGTAAAAAATTGAATAGATGCTCCTGCCATTCAATTAGTTTTTTTTTATGTAGCAAAAATAAAGAAGATAATTTGAATATGATTTTTGTTAAATCTTCCAGGTATGGTATAGTTATATGGAAAATGGTTATTCCTTTAGTGAAAAATAAGTATATACTTTACAGACCAGGTTCTGTAATACTGTATAATATACAGTAATTATCATTCCATCACTGGTTACTACATTCAAGGTAAGTGTGAATTAGATTTATCAGTGGAGCACATATGAACATAATATTTTTAACTTGCTTCTATCTACAATACTAGTGATGGTCATAATAATAACACTACTGTACTATATATTAAACTTTTTATGATCTTTGTTTATACTCATCTTATCAAAATTGCCTCATCTAAACATCAATAAGGATTTCTAGCTGTTACTTATCTTTATAGGTAACTCTAATCTTGCAGTCAATAAAGTATATGAAGCGATTGATGATAGTAGGGAGAAAGAGGTAAACTGCCTTGAGAATCCTTAATTAGAAAATCAAGTAATATTACTCTGATATCAACATTGTTTCAGATCTATCTATATATAGTGTTACACAAGAGCTACAAGTAGGGTTGGGTCATTCCATGTGGGTTGATCCCATCAATTTCACTAAGAAACAAAGGGGAGCACTGTAACACAGAGAGCAGTCTTACTCACAACTACACATCATCAATGAATTTGCCCCTCAAGCAACTCTGCACACCTCCACTAGGAAGTGACCAGATCCAACAACAATCATTGTTCTAGCCCTGTGAAGATGACTGGAATTTACAGTGAAAAATGTCAACCCTACTGGCCACAGTGCTATAATTATGTTTAATACAAGGCTGATTAACAAGTCATGGTACATTTTTCTTCTTTCACCACTGCAGTTATCAAGTCACTGACGTCCCTTGCTGCAATCAACATTTTAGCAACTATCATATAAATACCTGGAACTTTCCAATTTTCATTTTATCCATTCCATTTTTTTATATCATACTCAGTCAATGAATAAGGTCCCTCCACTGGCAGGGCAGCACTGAGGTCATCCCAGTCCCAATCAAACTCTACATTTAAAAGGCAATTATAATGTTCACACCATGCATCTTTGAAATCTTCTCTATTACAGTTCTAGACAATTCTTGTCAGCTAGTTGATAACAGACTACTGTACACATAAACATGGCTAATAGTTTTGTGAGAATCAGGCGATTCATATTCTAAGCCTCTAAGGTATATATATAATGTCAGGTGAGGATCACAAGAGAGCTGGTGCTAACTTTTTCCTACCATACATACATAGTGTATGGTAAAGTGAAATTAAAAGATACAGTACAGTACATAAAGGTATATATAAATTTCTATACATAATTACAGTATACATCACACATTTTATCTCACAAAATATTAGCATCAGATTATTATTAGTTTTCAGTACAGTTTGTGATAAATTTGTTCACATTCTCTCTCTACTAAGATATAATAAGTCATCCTATAGTAATCCATTACAATCTTCAATGTGATCCCTTCCTGGTGCTATCCTTAATATATAATACTATAATCCTGCATTACAATGATTGGTCATGTTCCAAGCATTCAACAGTAATATAATATACTTGGCGAGTTAAAGAAGAAAGAGAAGCTATTACAGCATATAAATTACTGCATAATTATGAAAGTTATGAATCTCCTTATAGGAACTTGAATGTAAGGCATTGCTAAGAGAGCACCATTGATACAGTACTTGTGGCTTCCATCAAGTAAAGTTTGCCACAAATCATGTAAGTGATAACCCCAAAAATCAGTAAGTCCTCATTATTCCAACCACTTGGTGCTCTTGTAAACTGTAAACATGACTATTGTACACTGTATTATTAACATTTAAACTGGCGGTTCATACTTTCTTCAGTATCTTTGCAGCTAACCTTCTACAGCAACTATATATTTCATAATTAAATTCTTTAAATTACAAGCATCCATTCAATGGGTTTACTACATATTATAATCATTAACACTGTAACAATAGTTGTGCTGCATTAAACTGGATATCAAATCAAAGTGGCAATACTAAGGTGATAACTGTTGTATGAAACCACAGTAAATCCCCAATTATACAAACTTTTTGACTCAAATGGGTGTTTGTATATTGCAAGGAACAAGATAATGCATAAGTTGTTGTTGAAGTTCCTCAAGCTGTCTGGCCGAGCAGCCCCGAGCTCCTGAGGAAGGCCATGGACTGAACTGGGCTTTCCCACAGTGCCCTCAGAGAGTGTATGTTCTGTTGTTGGCGAGTGTGGTTGTGTGTATTGCAGTCTTCAATAATGTGTTTAATAGTATGGGGTGCTGTGTTGCATCCTGGACACACTCTCCTCCTCACTATCACGACCATCTTCATCTTGCTCTCCACTGTATTTCATTGTAAGCTATTGGTGTTAATTTAAGTCGTATGATCATACATGGTGATATATAAAATAAAAACGAAATAATGTGGATAAATCACTTGTAAGTAATGAATGAGGTGTGTCACGAAGACAAAGTGAGGGTACTCATTTCTCCCCACCACCACTCTCCTCCCTTCTTTCACTCTCTTCTGACTTTCATATGGTGGGAAGAGGTGATTGTCAGGATTAAAGTAGTGGATTTGGGCCACTTGAGACCTCCAGCTCACGATTTATGGGTACAATTTGCATTCTATGTTTTTGGGGTTATTAAACCAGGATGTTGAGTAGAAAGTTAATCGCTTCCTAAAAATATTCAAAGCCTACCGGTACCAGATATAAGAACTGTACAATATACAAATCTGGCTCAGGAGGTAAGACAAACAGGGACATACTTTGTTCAGACAGCTTCCCTGCACTATATGAACACAAGCCTGGAACTACAGGATAACGTTCAATTATATATCTTCTTCAAGACTAATAGAGCAGAGATCAAAACCAAATGTTACTGAACCACTACTGCATTATATGAACCCAAGCCAATAGGATTCTGGTTCTTACACTGCAGTGCTTAGGAAACCACAGGTTGGAATAGTTGAAGGTTTACTGTATTATAGATATCACATGCTATACTGTATGAAATTCATAGTATCTGGTCAAATTTTAACAAGTACATTATAATTGTATAAAAAGCACATCAATACAGTGAACTAGTTTGGTAGAAGCATCACTCAGCTGTGGCACACTGATAGAAGAATGCTGGGAACCAGTATGAGGGTGGGGAAGACTGGTCATCACGCCAGGTTACTCCCACCTGCAACAGATGTTGTATGGCTCGGTTTGTTCTCTCCTCAGTCCATCCGAGGTTGGTTGCCGTCCCAGCCACCGTCAAGGATCCCTTACTCTCAGCCTGGAAAATATTATATTTGTACAAAACAATACTTGATATCTATCATATCTGGAATACAGTACTGTACTAAATACTGTAATATGGCTTGTCTCATGCATGTAGGTTGATGATCTGGGCCTGAGTTTCAGGCATGAAACATATGCCTGGTGATGACAGAAAAAAAAGTAGCTCCATAAATTCTACTCTAGATTAAAGGATCAGTCAAATACAGCTGTACTAACATGGAAGCAATAGTATCAAGATCAAAACCCTATGAAATTACTATGGTATAATGTATACAGTACAGTATAACACTCCCTGGCACTTCACTTAGGATTCAAACTTTCAAGTGATATTCATTGACTGGCACACCTAAGCACCATACATTTTTAATTTAGTTCATTCTGATACAAAGCAATAGGAGACTAACTCAATTTAATTACTTACAATCTGATACACCACTTGTGCTTCCTGAACTTGAATATCGCATAGACACATTTCAGTGCCTGAATCTTGAATATCTTACTATGTTTCTTCTGCTTCCATATACACATTCATACTACAGCTTTAAAAACTTGTGCTCACTCCCTACCTATTACTTTTCCTTTTATGATGCCATCTTTCCTCAATAATCAATACACTATCTATAATTCATTTTATTCAACTTTGCGAACCTGGGCCACATACACAACTTTAATGCTCATTGATTGATACTTGACACACCACAGACATAATGTGGAGGTGGTAGTAGTGACTCACAGTCTGGAGAACTACAACAACAACAGACCATCTGTCTACTGAACCAATTGTTCTTAAAGTAATGTTGCGTGATATGTAACCTTTCCACAGCAATAGATGCTGGGGTTCTTTATGCAACAGGACAGAGAGGAACTGACATGCACACAAGGTACCGTATATTTATAGGTAAACCAAGATACACAAACAACTTGTGGGAGAACTGGCTGCTTTACTATATACAGATCAAACAATTAATATTCACAGGTAATTTCTGATTCAATTGAGTGGTTTGTAATAGATTCCTGGTTTTGGCTCTCTTGTGTCTCACTTGGCTGGTTTCTCTTTATTTCTACTGTATTTTCACTAGAGGTGCATGCCCAGAGCTGATGGAGTACCATAGCAGGGCAATGCAAGGAACTCTGGTGAGTGACTCTGGGCTCGGGTAAGTGTCGCACTGCTGGTTGTCAGAAGACAACAGACTCATGGGGAATCACAGTTTTGGAGCTCACTATTGGGACTGGTTGGGTATCTATCTATGCCTTAGAGGCTGGTGTGAATTGTGATGGCTTGCCTGTGGGTAGCAAAAGACATCAACTGACTGGTAAGAGACATGGTGCAGATCACTGTCATGACTCTTCAGGAGGCTAAAGTACTTCATGCCATTTGTTTTGGTTGGCTGCTTCGTGTTAGCTAAGCTTATCCCTCCCTCGAGATGCAAAAGCAACTGTGCTCTGGGCAGCCTTTTTGATGGGGTTGCCTCATGCTAACCCAATCTTTTAGTTTCCAGAGGTGAGAGTACCTCATGCTACTTTCTTACCACAATCACTTCATTCTGACTCAACCTGAGTTATGGCAGGAGTCCTTAAGACTTGTTCGTGCATGTGCAGCAGCATGTCTAGCCACTGGGGTGGTTGGCCTGGGAGTATCTGACTTCCCACAAGAGGAGAGTTCACCTGGCCACGTTGTGATGTGGTCACTACTCAGCCCCTGTGACCAATTAGTAGAGGCTGAAAGAGTTCATCGTGGATGTTTGTCCAGGATGCAACACAACATCCCACACCGTCAGTCATATTGTAAGACTACACTATACAAGCTGCTACACACGATTCAAGCCATGACCTTCAACAGGGACTCCGAGCTGATAGACCAAGCAGCCTAAAAAACAATAACAACAACCAAACCTGCTACTACTACTGTATCTACTACCATTATTATTTTAATAACGAGGACCTCACCAGTTGCAACAGGGTAGTGTGGTCCATAGAAAGCTCGCCAGGGATGGAATAGATGAATTGTGATGAACCGGTTGCCATCACCTCCATACCAGACCCTAATACTCGCAACTTCTTCACTGCCCGAACAATGTCGTCACTGTTAGGGAGAAACATAGATGAGTACAATGCCCTATAAGTTTGTAATGTGGCAACAATGCACTGTATCCGTCCCAGCAGCTGATATCATGCCATAAATACAGTAGACCCCTGACACTATCACACTCATCAAGGGATGTATGTCATGGGGAGTATATGCAGAACACAAAAGAAAACTTAAAAGAAGAGTGCACGAAACATATCTGTATAATAGTAAGAGAAATCCTTATCAAAACCATTAAATGACTACTGTGTAACCTGGTGATTTGGTTGTCATGGCGACGGCGGGCATTGAGACGACGCTGTACCTCGTCCAGTGACAAGACTCCTCCGTTACGATGACTGGTGGCTACACACAGCTCCACCACCTGTACACCAACCTCGTAGTAGAAGTCACCAACACCTAGCATCTCACACCAGAAACCTGAAACCATTAAACCATAAGCATCATGATTGCAAGGAAATTTAAAACCATAGAAATACTTAATATAAGAAAATATATCGGTAACATCAAAGCAATAATAATAATAATAATAATTAGGCTTTGGAATGGTAAACAACACAGGTATCCAACGAATACGGGGGACACTAGTATATCATCCCTACAAATAGACGTGTTTATAAGAATAACAACCTGACTACTCACACAATAACAAACTGACAATAACACACACACACAAAAAAAAAAGACACATAAAACAATTACTGATAATCAAATAGTAACTCCGAGTAAATTAAATGTATATCCTTTAGAACAGAAACACAAGACATATGTTGGTCACTCACACACACACACACAGGTGCACGTGTACCGGAAACGAGACATTCCTTTCTGGTCTGGAAGAAACATAATATTACACACGGACACTCCAGAACCACAGCCATGGTGAAACTTGGAGGAGGAACAGTCAACACCAACACATATTTACGTCGACAATCCGAGAGTACCGAGACAGCAGTGACGCGAAACATTCTGAATAAGAGGGACATATCAGCCAACCATATAATATAGTTCTTATGCTACTCCTGCTCTAATAGGCTACTCCAACTTTAATAATAAAACCGTGATTTCTTTGTATCAAGAACCGTGATGCTTCGATATAATAAACTTGAGCTTGTTTGTTTATTTTGGGAAACACTTTTGCCATTTCTCAACAGATTTATCAAATATGGCCCAGAGGTCCAGATGCATCCCAAAATAATGCATGAAGAAAGAAAATGTGAGTCCCAACTGCCTCTGGATACTAACCGATTAAGCCAGTATATAGGTTTATTACATAACAGCAGTGGCGAGAGAGAAACTTCATTTAGTTCCCTGATACTCTTCTTATGTCCATTTCATTTAATCCAGTTTCCGAGTGCAGTACACTAATATTACGGTCTAAACTGGATATATCAACTAAACACTAAACAGAGACGAGACCCCAGGGGGCGACTGTAATGGATGGTGTTACATATAGACCTACAGTAAACGCAATTTTATACGTTGGCAAAACCTTTATTCTGTCTGTCCACAGTTATTATCATTATATAAAACAGGATATGCATTGGCAAAACACTTACTAAGAAAAGCATAAGATTCACAGTTGTTTTTATTTTTACCCTCGAGAGAGAGCGAGACCACACAACACCACAAACTACGAGCTAAGTCGTCAGTTCTGAGAAACGCAACTAAGAGCTCAGTAACCTAGAGTTCTTAGAATCTGAGGCTGTATAAAATCAACGTAAAACTCCCGAATCTGTGTCGAAGATAGGTGTCATCAGTCAGTTTCATAACACTCGTAAATCAATATGTAGTATTTCCGATAAAAGTGTGGAAAGTGAGACAGAAATTCAAGAAGAGAGATTGAAAAGGCATGACGAGAAGAGTAAGGTAAAGGGAACATCACACTGTGTTTAAACTTCCTGTCTTACAAAACATATACAAACCTTTTACTGAACTTCATCCTCAAGGAGCAATAGTATGTATAATATAAAGACTCTCCATTACATACTTCATTTACAGCGACATGATACACTTCAAGCACCACCACAATTAAGGGGGTAATTCACTTGTGTTACATTGGAGTGCCTTGATTCCTCCAAAGTATACTAGGAAACAGGACCAGAAGTGCAAAAGTAATGGTGTTCTGTTGCTTGGAATAGTTTAAAGGATTCAGTTGCTCCAGATTTACCAACACAAAATTTCCCCCTTAAGGTTTCGAAATCGTACGGTGTTTGTGTTGGGTTAAACAGAATTAGTCAACAAAGGGGAACCATTTTCTAACATTGGAAGTTGTACTATTACAGACAGGCCTACGGTTGTATAATAAGTAGAATATGTCACACTTACCGTATCTTAAAGGGGTGCGGAAGTAGGGGACAGACTTGGGTGGGGGGGGGGGGGGGAATAGAGGGACAGGCTTGGGGGAGGGGGTAGAAAACCTAACTCCTATTCCCGCACTTCCCTACCCCCCACCCAAGCCTGTGCCCCTACTCCTGCACTCCCCAAAACCCCATCGATCCCCCCAAAAAAACCTAACTCCCTAAACCTGTCCCCCTATTCCCGCACCCCCTTCAGGAGAAAGTACAGTGTTGGTAAATCTGGAGCAACCTATTCCTCCAAATATTCCAAGCAACAGAACACTCCCTCTTCTCCCCTTCTCCTTCTCCCTCCCCCTCTCCTTCTCCCTCCCCTTCTCCCTTTCACTCTCCCTCCCCTTCTCCCCTTTTCCCTCCCCCTCCCCCTCTCCTTCTCCCTCTCCCTCCCCCTCCCCCCCACCTTCACTACCAAAATCACCAACACAGTATGCAGCTACCAACACCACAACTACCATAACAACCACAATGATACCTATTATACCTTTGATGGCAGTAAACATGGTGAAAGCTGGTGATGTATGTATTCTTCGCATTACAAAACAACATATGACTTTCAAATACCAAAACACTTTAGATATACCGGTACTGTAATGAACGCCACCATAATCTCAAATATGAAACCTGTACAGAATTCGATCCGTAATATTCTGTCAATGTTTCACGTTATAATTTTGAGTAGAAAATCTGCAACCGAGAGAAATATTCGCCATATCTCAGTTATTATATACGTGGAAATTCAAGGTTTAATTGACACGTTCATTTCTTTTCCAATTTCTGTGCCAAAGATGAGAGACGGATGCAATACTTCTTTTCCATTACTCCACCCCATCAAAAAAAAAAAAAAAAAAAAAAACATTACTACAGTATTAAGGTTAATTGACAACTGCACAAAGCTGCTGTATGAATGTTATGTGTACAAGTTTCCTAGTTAGTTTACTATATGCATTACTAGATCATAATATACAGTACAATGTTCAGCGAATCTCGAATATCAATACTTTGAATAGTCATTTTCGGATTATTGTTTAATATTTCTACTAAAAAAAAGTATAAACTCAAAAACAGTGTGACGAGATAGATTTGTTATTGCTTGTTTATTCTATTCATAGTTATCTTTTTATGTGATTTATTTGTAAAACTATTTTTTCCCGCTGGTGGACAACCACTTCTCTTTCACTGCCCTGTCCACCCGAGCATTAAGTACTCACGATACTTGTTGGTCTTTATAATGCAACTACAGTCAACAGGTGTAGCCACACGGAAACTTTAATGCAAGTCAATTCTCAATCTATCCACCATGCACATGCGAGTAGAGCTGGCTCGGTTACTTAACCTTTTCACACTCCTATTATGACAAGGTTAACTTAATATCAAGTCAATAAAAATCCTTGTTTTCTTCGTTTTTCCCCCTGTCACAGAAATGCTTGAGTCATTTAGACATACATACCTTAGCTGTATATACCTCCATTAAACATTGTTCAGAGCAGTACCGTACTTACTACTTAGCTCTGCCTCGGATTACTGATTTTACACAGAACAGACTAAGGATTTACATATACCAATATATGGTGTGATTTATACACAGTCCTTAAAAATGACCTCTCAATGGTAGTGTTACCTGGAGTGTACAAGCAACATGAGTGAGGAGGGACGTGGGTGTGTGTCAGGGAAGGCAAGGCAGTGAGGAGGTGGTGGGGAGGATTTATCTCCTTAATACCAAACAAGGTAAAATACGCTGCAGCTGCGACTGTAAACTGAAGTAACATCAATTAAGACGGAACCAAACAATATTAGATGATGGGCAAGAAACCTATGTAAGAAGAATTAAAGATAAGGCAGCATAGATAAGTGAATGTGAAAAGAAATACCATATGGAGAGACCAGGCCAGTACAGAGTAAAGCGGTGTTTGCCAAGAAAGGCTTGTGTTTCCTCATATGGTGTTTCTATTTACATATGGCAACTGAAGACCATACACGCCTATTTTGTTTATGAAGGGGAGGAATATGGATGAGGAGTGTGAAAACAGTATATACAGAGAAGTGCTCACGTGTACCGAAACCTCTGACACATACAGAGAAGGATAAAACGCCTAAATTATAAGAAGTTCTCCCTCATTTGGATAAAGTCATGTTGCATTGTCCAGATCAAGGTGTACAAATTATTACTGTCACCTGGCCATAGGAAAGGGTCAATGGGTTACGAAATGGGCTGTGTGTGTGTGTGATGGTAGAGTCAGGTCATTGGTGAAGGCTTGTTACATTGTCGTAACAACAGTCATGTGTCTAAAGTCTAAACATTGAAATACAGTTAACACCAGCGTGACTCTATGAACAAATATACAGATGGAAGAAACTTGTAAATAAACAAGTACAGTCTGCCTCTCTCTTCTGTGGATGTCTCGTCTCGTCTTTCCCAGAAATACAATCAGGGCAGGGTTTTATTATATGGAGAGAAAAGAAACTTCATACTTGTGACTTATTGTTCGTTAGAGACCTTGTCACACAATTACCCAAGCTGATTATGTGTGAGAGGATGCAAGTCACTCCCTACAGTCTAGTTACTCCGACTCTAGTATAACACTGGACACTGGAAACTGAAATGTCCTTCGATACAAGGTATGTACTTACAATCTACTACTCATAAAAGACTGAACGGTGTAAGTGCACATCATGCTTAGTTATGTGTTACGAAAGGAAGGCTGGTGTGTGGTTGAGAAAGATTGAATGTATAAGTATAGAGATTGCTTGTATGTATATATATATATAATATATGAAAGTCAAGTAGGTAGGCAAAGATTTGGTGAGGAGTTATAATAATAAAAAAATAATCTATGAGTGCATGGGGAAGAGCGAGATGGTGAGTCAGGAAAGGTATAGGGGTAAGTAGTGAATGGAGTATAAGGGGAAGGGAAGGGCGTGGTGAGGCAAGAGAGAGGAGAGAGAAGGAGAGGCAGGCACGGCTGACAAATAGGCAAATAGACGGTGGTGTGGCGTTCCTGGAAGTCCGGAACTGTACAGGTGAAAGTGGCAGCAGCGGTGATAGTGGTGGTGTTGGTGGTGGTGGTGGTGTTGGTGGTGGTGGTGATAGTAGTGGTGGTGGTGGTGATGGTGGTGATAGTGGTGGTGATAGTGGTGGTGATGGTGGTAGTGGTGGTGTCTTTAAACCCTCGAGCTCAGCCACAGGGAGGAAAAGTTAAGGGAACGTCACAACAACATTCTCTATAAGTAATTAAACTCTTGATGAATGTCTGCTTTAATTCATAACTATAACACACACTCACACTATATCTCTCTATCTATCTCTCCTCCACCACCAACATCAACAATATCAACAACAACAAACATGGACTGGAAATGAACCTAACAACATAATAACAACAACACTCACACAAAATAATACAAACATCGTCACAGGGATAAAACAATAAACCATAGTACAAAAACATTATCACTAAACTTAATTAAAAACACACAAAACTAGCAACACAACAACAATAAACAAAAAACAAGAACAACAACAATAATAAATAGGCCTACCGTATGTATGTACTGTGCTTCTCAATTCTGATTCCGATCCGTTTCTTTCCCTCCCCAAATCTAATCCCTTGTTGTCAGTCACGAGGTCATGGTATAGTTTGGTGGAATCAGTATTTTCAAATTTGCCAACATTATCTTAAGTCTCTATTTACTTGTTTACAGTTATCATGAGGCCTATTTTATCCCAGGCATTTATTTCCTCATCAAAACTAATATATATTAAAAAAAATTGCTACACTCTTCGGGGATTGTCATTATTGTCACTAAAATTGGTTACTACAGTCTCTTATCCTTTAAAAAATATTCCCATGCATGTCATTACCTCGCCACTATCTTTGTTTATTCTAACTAGTATCATACAACTCCAATCAGCTGAGGGAGAGAGAAATCTTCAACGTCTAAATATAAAGCGAATTAGAAAGGGTGTAAAGGGTTGGTGGCATGGTGTAACTTCATCCTCCTCCACTCAACATTCCTGACGTGTCTCACAGCTTACATACTCTATACTCCTCCTGTCCTCCATCCCTCCCTTACAGCTTACATACTCTATACTCCTCCTGTCCTCCATCCCTCCCTTACAGCTTACATACTCTATACTCCTCCTGTCCTCCATCCCTCCCTCACAGCTTACATACTCTATACTCCTCCTGTCCTCCCTCCCTCCCTCCCTCACAGCTTACATACTCTATACTCCTCCTGTCCTCCCTCCCTCCCTTACAGCTTACATACTCTATACTCCTCCTGTCCTCCATCCCTCCCTTACACTATCCCACTCTCTCTCCATTGCTAGTCACTTCAAAACAGTAATGATTTCTTTCGACCTTATATATGAAGGACCCTGTGATCGTGTATGTGAATTGGAGGCTACTGATTCCTCCTGACTATGCCACGAAACAAGCTCTTTCTATATAGATGGTGTTTCGTGGTAATATTTGAAGGACTCATTTATCTCTAATATTCTGACTAGGAACATCACAGGGTCCCTTACTGAGAAATATTGTACAAGACATTGATTTCCCTGTAATTTCATAATGTTCTAACTAATGTAAGAATGAAATGTGGTGAACTCGTCTGATGTTTGCCGCAATAAGAGTAATAATAATACTAATAATAATAATAATAATAATAATAATAAAAATAATAATAATAATAATAATAATAATAATAATAATAACAATAATAATAATAATAATAGTAATCGTACTGAAGGGTTACAAAACACAACATTATACAACGACTGTATTACTTTAACGAATGAGTGTCTTCTTACAACTGTTGGTGATCTCAGAAAAAAAAAAAAAAAAAAAAAAGACCAGTTTATTCCCAGCAACTTTACCTGTTCAGAAGTCGTTCACTGCTGCAAATACAGTGACTGAATTAAGGTGCAAGTGCAGTGTTGGTAAATCTGGAGCAACCGATTTCACCAAACTATTCTAAACAACAGAACACCATTATATTTATTAGGTCCTGTTTCCTAGCATACTTTGGAGGAATCATGGCAGTCCAATGTAAGTGTGTGAAGAGACTGTATTAGGGCTAAGCTAGGCTAATAGGAAATACAAAAAAGTCATGAATGTTAAAATCAGACATAAAATATAATTAAATACAAGGTACTCTACAATAATAACAACAACAACAATAATAACATAAATGACCAATGTTGAAATAAGGTGATGCGACGACGACGACAACCACAACCCAGCCTCGTTAATATTGTCTGTCCATTTGAACCCCCTGAAGGAAAAGATACCACCACCACCACCACCACACCAGGGAACAAGGAGAGAAGGGAAAGGGAGGAGAAGGTGGTCACTGGTCACGACATTCACCACTCACCAGCCAGACACAGGGAACAACAGGGAAGGGATGGATGGATAGATGGTAGGTACAGTGGAAAGAGGAAGGAGAGTTACACCATTACATAACTGTCTGTCTTCCTTTCACTCGGTGTATATTGCACATTTAGTCTTTTCCTTCTTCTCCTCTCCCTAGATTTACTGTTTCATTTGTTTGGTTGAGAGAGAGAGAGAGAGAGAGAGAGAGAGAGAGAGAGAGAGAGAGAGAGAGAGAGAGAGAGGTGGGGTGCTGGGAGTACACACGTTGGCACCAGACGACGGTAGTGAGTGAGGTAAGAAATATAATGAGAGTTGTGGCCAAGGTGACATTCGAGGAACTTACTCTCGTCTTTATATATACAGGCGGTGGTGGTGTTTGTAAACAGTTCCCTGTAGTGTAGGTGAAGGGTCGTTCACTTACCCTTCATCACTCTTTGCTTTATATACAGGAGGTACTCGTATTCGTTCACCTCTGTATGTATTGTACAGCCACAATCAAATATTCACCGACACTTTCCTTCCATCGTGTAAATAAATCAGTATATTATCAAATATAATCATACAACACCTTATGCCAACTTAACTCCCTCATTAATTATTATGAGGTGCTGCAAAATCATACAAATGTTGTCCTTTATTTACCAAGATTTACTACGATGGAAGGAAAGTGTTGGTGTATATTTGATTGTTGCTGTACCTCTAAACACACTTATTATTATTATTATTATTATTATTATTATTATTATTATTATTATTATCATTCACAATGCTCCCTTTGGATTCTCCATGCGTTTCGCTTTTTTCTATCTCTATCACAGCAATGCTAATACTATCACTGGGTTATATTGCTACTTGCATGATAGAGTCCTGTGCTTCTCATTCTTGTTTAAAAAAAATTAAGACATATAATTATATTACAGTTATGAAAATACAAAAACAAAAAGTATTACAAACAGGCAAAGGAAGATCCAGACAGATATACTGTATGCCATATAAACAGACATAAGATGAAGACAGACAAAGCTATACAAACAAACAAACAAAAGAGAGAGAGAGAGACACAGTATAAATAAATAAATAAATGATTAAATAAATAAATAAGTACAGAGACACGAAGGAAATGAGGTGTGTGTGTGTATGTTTTGAGTGAGTGAGTGAGTGAGTGAGTGAATGAGTGAGTGTGTGTGTGTGCTGAGTGAGTGTGTGTGATGGGGCAGGGTATAGACAGGGGTGATACGGGCCGGGGGGTGATCAGGTTAACTGGGGATACGCGTGAGGTGTTCCTGGTATTTCCTTCCTCTTACTCACTCACTCACACACTCACACAATAACTCATCAACTCTCACTCACTCATTAATTCGCTTACCTACTGTCGCTCACACACTTAATAACTCACCAACACTCATTCACTCACACACAATAACTCGCCAACACTCACTCATTTAATTACTCACCGACTCTCATCCTTACTCACAGTCCTTTATTCACTCACTTACGTATATACTCACTCATCCACTCACTCGCTCACTTCCTCCTTTATCATTATCTTCCTCGTCTTCTTCCTTTCCTCATTATTTTCAGTATCTTATCTTTCTTTATAATTTCCTCTATCGTTTTCCTATTACTGTTCTACCTCCTTCACTTCCTCCTATTATTTATCTTATTATTATGTATTTCTGTGTTTCAATCCTTCTTTTAATTTTCTTTTCCTTACCAATATTCTTTATACTCTTCTGCATCTTTCCTATATTTTTATTATTTCATCACTACCGCCTCTTTCTCCTCCTCCTTCTTCTTCTTTCTTTATTCTAATGACTGTCACTTTCCTTATGGTGAGATTCTCCTGATGGTAAAGTGGAGTGCTACGGATTCCTTCAAAATATCCATAAAAACAAATAGTATTAATAGGAGATCTGTTTTGTGGCACAGATTGGAGGAATCACAGACCTTCCAATTCACCAACAAGACAGGTACAGTATTTAGCACATTGTTCTAGGTGGTAAGTATGGAACAAATGATTCCTCCAAACTATTCATACCAGGCAACAGGATATTACCATTATTTTTCTTCATCTGGGTCCGTTTCCTGGTATACTTTGAAGGAATCAAGGAGCTCCAATCTATCAAAAATATACCATCTCCTTAATTCAGTACTGTATCTATTGCCATGTTATCCCACTACCAAGCTCACCTAAGCACTTCCCAGTCTCCTGAACTGACTGTATTTATTTTTGTATTTATTTCCACTGTACTGTATAATTATTATATTCCCTGTACTGTACTGTATTTTTTCCCACTGCCTGATATCAATTTCCCCATTACCCTCTTCCATTACCCAGTATGGCCTTTACACTTTTTCCCACTCCTTCACTAACACTCCCTCCCTCACTCACATCTCCAATCTTGATTTTCCAATTTCATTCCATCATTCCCCAACAAGGCCTCTACACCTTCCCCCACTCCCTCACCATTCCCATGCAGGTCAAGCTTCTCACCCACTCCTTCACACTCCCTTTCCACTCTCCAGCCATATATACTTCTCTACTCCCCACCTGACTCCCTCAACTCGCTCTTCACTTTTACTCCTCTTATTCCCAACTCCATCGTCTGATTTCCCAACTTCCTCTTCACCCCATCACTTCCCTCCAGTCTGACTCACCCACTCATATCTCCAGCTTCAACCAGACCCCCCCCCCTCTCCCCCCCATTTCCTCTATCATTCCCTGACCTTCACCTTCACGTAAGCCAAACACAGGACAGTACATGTTGAGTTTAAGTAAAAATTGCTAATATCAATTTTTCGGACAGCTTGGTAACAATTAAATTGAAATGATTAGTTATTGTTGCATGTGGACTCTTAAAATAAATAGAAATTTTAATTGTAGATTATGATAGTTCTCGGAAAACTTAAAAGGTAATCACTAATATACAGGGTCGTAGATTAAGATACAGAATATTAACCTTCCATAACGTAGCTCTGTAATATAAGTAACACCTTAATTCAGAAAGGCGCCTCCATTTAAATAATTATCCTTTGGCAAGGGCTAGAAGATATTTTGCAAAACCTCACTGACTTAAGTACTGTAGTTTAGGAGAATATCGAGAGTTGTTAAGATATCAGGTTAGAATTTTTCTTTAAGCAGGTATGGAACACAAGAGGACTGAAGCACCCCGACAGATATGTGATACGAGACATACATAAGTGCATAGTGTAAGGGAAAGACGTCGAGGCCACAGACTGTCCACCTTCGAATATTCAGTATTTATATAGTTGTTTGCCATCATATATAGTTCTTGTGTAATCAACAAACATAATTTTGTCTTAAGTCATTTAAATTTTTATTATCCAGTGTGGATCCAAAAAAAATTATTCGGCAGCACTCACTGTTACAGATGTCATGAATGAATAACTAGTTTAAAATGGCTATTGTGGTGTGACATAATGTATCGTGCTGTAAGGGTGCCAACAAATATCTATATCCTGTACCTACGAGCAAAGCGCCGGTGTTAGCTCCATATAGACAGTATCCATATAAAGATCTATAAAAAAAAAAAAAAATCACTCAAAGTTTGTGGAGTTTATAAAGATTGGTGAAGTACAGACCATCTTGACAACAATGGTGAAAGTAGTAGGTGTGACTTTGACCCTTGGGGAGGTTAGCTAAGTAATTATATTCAGAATGGTTGGTATTTCCTTTCGGTATGACGGAAGGGAATGTATATTGTTCCTGCATGGTGACATTCTATGCATATTCCTTCACATTCCATGCAGGGTGGCGAAGGATTAATTCTGATTCACGCCTGAAGATTTTATTTAATCAGTGAAATGTAAGTAACTCCCATCTAACTAAACCAAATGCAATGGGTCATAAGCCGAAAAATACATCCTTGTGTTAAAATAAAGCTGAAATATGTTAAGGAAGTACAAAAGCTTTATTTTACTTGTCAATTCTGAAAGATCTGAGTTGTTGGCTACCTCGAGTAAAATATTTCTAGCTTTACCTCGAATCTTTGGCAAACTCTGAACATATAAATATATTAAGGTATGATGAAAAAAACAATCGTTCCGGCTAAAATTTATATCTTATTTTGTTGAAAGGTTGATGATTCCTAGAAATTGTTCCAAGAAATATACTGCTTCAGGTTGGATGTTTTTTTGTTTTTGTTTTTTATGGCATAGTTTTTTAGACTCTAGAAGAATGAGTCACGATGATGTACTCCATCTATCAATAGTCATCAACATTGTTTTGCTTTCATTGTAATCTTATGTATTGATGTAAATTAGGGATAATGAGGTGAATCTGAATATGGCAAGAAAACCCAACACAACACGGCCAATATAAAATTATCTAAAATATAAAACGTTTTTGTCCTGCTTGGTCTTTTGGTATTTAGGACCATGTGATCGTGTGTAAAAATTGAAGGCTTCTGATTCCTCCTGACAATGCCACAAAACAAGCTCCCTCCATATGGGCAGTGTTTCGTGGCAATATTTGAAGGACTCATTTATCTCCAATTTTTTGTAACTACAACACAAGGTCCCTTAATATGATGAGGTTAATTCCCCAACTGTAATAAATTCTCTGCTGTATGTATGTACCAAGCCGGAACGACTATGTAACAAATTAAATACCCGAGATTTATAACTCTGAGTGTGGAAGTTCTTAAACCACTGAGCCACAACGTGTGTTTATAGTTGAAACATATCTTTTGACCTCCAGCCCTAAGCCTTCCTGACTTTCTATTCTTCCTAACATTCCTAGGCTCAACTATCTTTTTATGATCGTCGTTCATATCACATCATGTTTTTTTTTTTTTTTTTTTTTTTTTTTTTTTTTTTTTTATTGTTGGACCTTCGGACACCATAAATGACAGACAGCAAGTTTTTACTGTTAGTCAATGCTACCTGCCTTGAGTTATCTTGTGTTTAGTCAGTCCTACCTGCCTTGAGATATCATGTAGGTGTGGACTCATAAATCTCTCTTACTGGTTATAATGATGATCATAACTGCCCTCCCCCTCCCTCCCTCCCTCAGCCTGGTTCCACGTCAACTGGTAAGTGACTAGTGGAATGTATGTACTTTGCTTGTCGTGATTATAAAATACACACAACTTATAATCACTATTTAGTATTTACTACTGTGAAAAGTGAGTTGACAATAAAAATACTGTGAAAAGTGAGTTGACAATAAATAGTGTTACTACTGTGAAAAATACATTAATTCAAGTAAATTAGCCTTCACCATCGTTTGACCTAAATTGTCCTCCCGACTCCCTATCACGGTTTAGACGCCAACAATAGGCCAATCACCAATGACATCGTCCAAAGTTGAACCTGGAATGCCTGTCATCAAGGGGTCACTGAGGGGGAGAGGTGGAAGAACTTTGGTACATATGAGAACAAATCAGTGAGGAACTATACCAAACAAAACACTTGATCCCTTCTTCGTAGCAAACCTGAAGAGTATACATGCATAATCAACACTGAATCATACTATACTCTGTTCAAAACTTGTGTTCCATTTTCCTCTATCTATCTGTCTCTATTTCTATCTATATATTTATATCTATCTCTATCTGTCTCTATTTCTATCTATCTCTTATCTGTTTATCTATCTATCTATCTATTTCTATCTATCTAAGCATAAGAGGCCAGCGGAACACAAGTTTTGAACAGACTATAGTGCTAAGTTCCAGACCAAAAATAACCCAAACTCAGCCCAAAGCCAAATGTGATCACAAGTCAATATAATACAAAATACAAAAAGGAAGCACAATGTTCTCCAGTCAAACCACAGTACCCAAAACAGTATAAGGATTAAGATGGAAGTACAGTGTTGGTAAATGTGGAGCAAATGATTCTTCCAAACAATACCAAGCAACAGAACACCATTATTTTTGTTCATCTGGTCCTGTTTTCTGGTATACTTTGGAGGAATTAAGGTACTCCAATGTAACAAAGGTGAATTACTCCCTTTTAAGATGTGTTTACAAGTGACGATGAGGGGACAATTTTAGCGAGGCCCACCACCTGGCATTTCCTGCATGGCCCCCTCACGTCGCCTCTACACCACTTTTTTTTCTCAGTCCCCCAGGCGCCGTCAGCAGCCCCCCCCCCTCCCTCCTTCCCTATAATGATGTAAGGGTTCTAATGGTTTGGGAATTACAGGTTACTCATTCCTTCAAACTGTATCAAGGAACATAACATTAGCGAAAATATAATTATACTGTACCGTATATATGTGATTTATATGGATACAATCACCTTAAATTTGGTCGATATCACTGTTTCCCTAAATAAATCAAGCGACACAGACTCACTGCCTGTGTTGGTGATGTCAGCAGTTGGTATATCAGTGTGAATCCCAATAACACAAACACCTTTAAGAAAAATGTAGTGCAGAGACAAACAAGTGACGTCATTTTCCCCCTCCCTGGTTCACATGCACTGGTGACGTTAGATAGAGAGTGTGTATCAGAGGAGAGTCCACTGATATGTATCTATATAAGACGTGTATGTAGGGAGGAAGACGAACAATAACAAACAGAGGAAGACAAACAATAACAAACATGTTGTTGATCTTGACGTATTTGTTGTGGGAAAGAAAATAGTGGGGAAATTAAGCGTTTGATACGAATCACACACACACATACACACACAGACAGAAATGTGGCTCATAACTAAAACAGATTAAGCATACACACACACACACGGATATAGTGCTCATAACTAAAGCACATACACACACAGACACATACACAATCCCACATACAAAATCACACACACACACATACACACATATTCACTCACACAGAGAAATGTGGCTCATAACTAAAGCAGATTAAGCACACACACACACACACACACACACACACACACACACACACACATTCTAGCAACATCATCACAACGACAACATTCACTATACCCTTGCCATGGTCCAGTAAATAACACATGGGTCCAGACTCCAGATTATCACAGGGAACAACAAACCACAATAATGTGAGCCACGTGCCGAGGATGAGAGGTTCGTTCGGTTTCGGGTAACGGAGGGGCGGGGCGGTGTGGGCTGACTAACTGGCTGCTTGGGCCGGATATACATACCGTACGTAGGAGGCGCCAGGACAACAACAACAACAATACCCTTATGGAGGTAAACAACAGACTGGCCATAATCAGTGATCGATTATTCGGAAACAGACAAAAGAGGAATAGGAGGAAAACGCATATTTCCATCCATGCAGTCAATAAATCAGGACATTTATATAACAAAATAGAAATATATAATTCTACAGATACATATTGATAAAATATATTAATGCACAACTGAATATATTTTTCTTTTACATTGAGTACGCTCATGAATGCGAGTGGCCTTGTATTCTTACTGTTAGTATTTATCGTGTGTGTATGTGTGTGTGTGTGTGTAAACAACTAGAAAATGAGAAGAATATTCTTGTAAGTAGTAACAAGTAAACAACATGTACAAACTTATACAGTAAGACCGCAACGTACAGTACTGAGAATTTCATTAGCCGGGTTAACTGATTAAGAGAGAGAAGGTGTTTTGAAAACAAAGTTAATTGGTTTTGTTGTTTATCCCTTCCATTTCCTCGAATGGAGAGACGACACGAGTGTTGCTGCCAACGAGAATAAGAAGGACAGACTCGACACACACAATCAGTTAGCACAAGTATAATATCTTTTGCAGTATGTAACATTTGCTTGCATGCGATCGACACAATTTACGTGTAGTGATAATGATAAAATGCAACCTATTCTATACAACTTATCTTATTCATATCTAATTTCTAATTTGGTTTATTGTGAAAAATAGTATTGTTATAATTGTTGTTGTTATTGATGAGGCCGATGTTCATAATATATTGTTGTTGTTGTTGTAGTAGTAGGGATTGATCTAAATGGCATGTGACTGGAGGTGTGTGTGTGTGTGTGTAGAGGCCTTGGCTGAGCTGCCCCGGATATACCCTCTCTCTACTTGTCACACATTTAACGCTCTATTTTTTTATTATTTTTTTTTTCACAGTGTACGCGAGAATGTTGAGTGAAACTGAGAGGATGATGTCAGTGTACAGTCGCTATCCATAATTCTTAGTCCACCCTGAAAGTCACAAGGGGAATTTACAGCAATAATAATAATATCACTTCAAGATGATGACTATACGTGTTGTTTGTATAGTAGTAAATACATCATGTACATCTTTTGTATTTTGTGTAATGTATATTGAACTAAACCATTTAACTAAAGTGATACACGGGGCTGGTCGGTCAGACACCTACAGGAACTTTAACAACAACAACAACTAAAATGATACATTATATTTTGTTACCTCGGTCTACTGTAAGAAGTATACAATATAATATAACCTACTCATTAGTACTCAAAGGATTGGTTGTGTTACTTTGCCTTGTCCATACTTAGTGGTGCAGAAGACATATAAAGAATAGAACACGAGTGAACATCTTATTTTCACTGTTTGCTTGGGATGAACGCAAGGCAAAGAAAATTTATCTCTAATTGCAAGCATAATTTTATAATAAATGAAACTGGATAGTTTTCTAATTCCAGAGGATATATAAGAATAAATTCATCCGCTGGTGGGTAGATATAATATTCTTACAATACACCTTTGTTGAATTATTGCAAAAAAAAAAAAAAAAAAAAAAAAATTAGGACGTACGAATCTAACTGTTCTTAGTAAAGATGTGGGACGTAAAGACACACCATTATTATAGAAACCCCCCAAGGATATGGACCTGATAATATGATATGAACAGGAACTAACCTATACGTAATGACCACAGTCAGTCCTATAACCTTGGCTGGTGTCCAGGGCCTAGTATAGTGGGTAGTACCGTAGCTGCCGATGTATGATGTGTACAAAATATTCACTGGGGTTCAAACTTACAACCTCAACAACAGATACCACGGTTGAAAATAAATAAATAAATACATAAATAAATGATGTTATAAGTTTGGTTCGCTGGTGAGATTATTAGCTTTTAGTTAATTATAGTTAAATTTCATTAGGAAGAGGATAGCCAAAGTCGTGACGAACAACATTTTTTTATTTGGTGCTTGAAACGGTCCATGCAGTACACACGCTCCATCGAATATCCTTGCGACTCGAAATCAAATCAGTCCTTCAGTATTGACAATGTTAGTTTCGCTTTAATAAAAGAGCAGATCAACCTTTGGACGAATACAGTGAATAATAGACCAGGAAGGATTACAGGTGCAGAGGCAGGGTCAACAGTGCTTGGTATTGATTGCAAGGAGGACATTTAAGGGGGGGTGGGAATAGGGGGACAGGCTTGGGAGGGGGTTGGGAGGGTGCAGGAGTAGGGGGACAGGCTTGGTTTTTTTTGGGAGGTTAGGGGGGTGCGGGAATAGGGGGACAGGCTTTCTACCCACCCCAAGCCTGTCCCCCTATTCCCGCACCCCCTACAATCCCCCCCCCCAAGCCTGTCCCCTACTCCCACACCCCCTTAACTCTTATAAACAAATTCCTACACTTGGTGCATCTCATCCACAGCACGTACTAATGATGAGAGAGGATGTGAATCACGCCCAGGAGGAGTGAAGGGGGAGGGGGAGAAGGAGAGTAAGGGAGGGGGGGGAAGAGGAGTAAGGGAGGGGGGGGGAGAGGAGTAAGGGAGGGGGGGGGGAAGAGGAGTAAGGGAGGGGGGGGGAAGAGGAGTAAGGGAGGGGGTTTGGGGAGGAATATAACAAACCAAAGCCACTGTGGAATCGGCACTTAATCATCACAACATTCATCAACTTCTGAGTTATGTGTACAATATAATCGAACAGTACCATACTCATATACGTATTAAAATCAGTCACAGATATAGAGTTGATTTTCACATGTAGCCTACACTCGTTCAGTATACAAACACACGCCTTATGAAACGACGCTGCTTCCTCAAGATCATAATATTCTCACACTCATCACTTAGGATTGGGAAATGTGAACGGTTCCCACTGACTGACGCAACCAAACACCGAACAGTAAATTTAAATACAGTACAATCCAAGAACCTAATTCTCTATGACCAGATATATACTGTATATCACTGAACTGCATATTATGAATACAATGCATAGTACATACATGTGAAAACTCTTCAGATTAACGTGTGTATTCATTTATATACCTTTTTACGTATTGTCACACCGTCACATATACTGATATAGTGTAGAATGTAAAGTTCACCAACAAACCACCTACAAAGATCCGTCACAAATAATGGTGTTGAAGGAAGGTGAGCGAGGCTAGCACTCATCCACACCTTAATTAATCCCTTCTCATATTTTCCTCCACTTCCTCAACTCTCGTCATAATGATAACTGCACCAAGTATTAACAAGCAGGGACAACACAAGGTTGTTCGGGAACCATCCACTTAAGATCGTACAGGAAAATTATGGTTTCATTTGTAAACGTTTAAAATCCAAAAATTAATATGGGTTAATTGCTATATATTGAATAGTTTGTATATTAACCAGATTAGTTCGGGATGGCACATATGAAAATAAACTATTATCAGCAACAACACACCGTGGGGTGAAAACAATGTCAGAAGTGCACAACACATTGTAGCGTATGGAAGGAACTGTTCCCCTTCTCTCCTTTATTTATTTCTCTTGCTAGATTTGTCATCAGCTAAAACATCTACATAAAATGGGATCAAAATCAAATTTCATATGAATTGGGGTCTCTGCTCCTACAAAGAATACAAGCTACAAAATCCACTAACACATACTCCAACTCAGCTGGTCCGTTTTAATGTTGATATGCGCACGTGCGTGAATGTTTGTGTGTTTATGTTTGTATGCAGCATGGCAGACGTGTGGGTGTATAGTGTGACAGGAGCGTGTGAGCGTGGGAAGATGAGTAAAGTTGTGTGGGGAGGAGTGTGGAAAAGAATGGAGGGCGTGGATGTGTGAGTTGGTTGGCGGGCGTGACTGATAACTGGTTAGGGGGCTGGGGTTTGGGGGGCAGGTGACTAACAACGAGTATAGTGCAGGGGTGTCGGATGAAGTGAAGTGAGGCAGATATTCATGTGAAGTTAGTACCACAACACACACATACACAGTAATAAGCCTTTTGTACAGTACACAGGTGAACAGGTATATAGACGATTACACACACACACACACACACACACACACACACAGAAGAAAGGAAGGAAAGGGGGTCAGTTGAAGAATTGAAACGGAGTGACTCTGGTCCAAATGGGCTTCAAAAGAGTTGCTCCACATCACTGCAGTCATGGAGGTAGTATATACTGTAGCTCCATGACTGCAGTCAATACCGTCCTAAAAGGAGAGGGTGGGGAGGTGGAAGAGACTAATTGTTCATAAGTTACAATTTGATGCCAATTTGACCATTTTTGCCTCAGGTGGTAGTAATACATAAGAGGGAAAGTAACTAGTACAATTGTCATAGAGGTGATTGGAGATATCAAATTACAAACACGAAGAGGAGATTTCACACGACCAGACTGTAATGTTAATAAACCAAACCGAACCATAAATTGAGTTTTAATATGGTCACTAACACTACAGTGAAAATGTCAGCAAATATTTGCAAGGAATCACATCCACTGGTTTACGTGTCTAGCAAACCTACTCAACCCACCACACTTGTTTCTAAGACACAGTACTTGTTACATACATGGACAATGACGATATCAGCTTCCACAACGATCAGTGCTTGGTGGCAACAAGTGTAACTACAACGACGACTATGACGGTGATGAGAGGGTGGACTGTCATAAGGCACACGTTCCCATGATAACATGTTAAAGAGGAACACACAGACCCACGGAAATGCCTCTGTAGTAGATTGTAGGTAGTCACGCGTCCACCAAGTTGAGAATCAATCTTGGCACCATGGAAACAGGAGTCACACCTGTATGAGATAAGTCCTACAACTTCTGCACAACAATAGTGGCACAGTAGTTGTATAGCTGGGGTGAAGGAGGGGTGGGGATGGGACAAGAAAGTAGTTGGGGGAGGAGGGGCTGGGAAGGAGAAGTTGGGGGACTTTCTCCGTAAAGGAAAGTGGGTTCCTAGAAGCGAATCGTAGCCTTGCCCTCCCCTCTCTTCCCCCACCTCTACCCTCGCAGCCCACTGCTGGAATGGCAGACCGTTCATTCATGATTCTGAGGGGAAGGTCATTCACTCCTGTACGCATTTCCCATTCATAAATATCACACTATTAAATACAACAACATAAAATATAATTTACCTAATTACACACTGTAAAGAAATGGTGGCAGTAACTGAGGTTTGTGTATATTTGTATACAATATGTTTTAAGTGACTGTAATGTTAAACCAAGCTGTCACAATGTGAGTGACAGTACTTACATACACAAGATCTGTCACAAGGCTATCATGTTGCAATACTTGTGGGGGAAGTTAAAGGGAAAAATTATTTGACCTCAAGTATTTTCCTTGAAGAGAAATTTAACTGCATTTATGGTGTTACTGTAAAACTAGACTAACAAGAGTTAAGCAACATTTTCTTCCACACATCATATTCTATATTCACAGGAAGTTTCTTTTAATGCAAGAGCAAAATAACTATACTGACACAACCTTCATTTCCAGAGACCAACACAAAATATTCTAATCTATA
Organism: Petrolisthes manimaculis; assembly: GCA_034508575.1. Lineage (NCBI taxonomy): Eukaryota > Metazoa > Arthropoda > Malacostraca > Decapoda > Porcellanidae > Petrolisthes > Petrolisthes manimaculis. The sequence continues at coordinate 324,426 of JAWZYT010002638.1, forward strand.
CAATATAAGACAAAGATATACCGTACTGATCCTGTGGCTTCAAACACAACTTTATTCTTAATGTCGAACATACCCATAACCTAAAAAATACTTCTAACAGTTGGAGAGAAACAAATACATCTACGGGAAAATAGGAGTCATTAATTAAGAGAGAAAACAAGTATTGAATATAGGAAAGTAATGGGTTAATGGGGTAATTCACTTTTGTTACATTGGAGTGCCTTGATTCCTCCAAAATATGCCAGGGAACAGGACCAGATGAACAAAAATGATGGTGTTCTGTTGCTTGGAATAGTTTGAACGAATCATTTGCTCCAGATTTACCAACACTGAACTTCCCCCTTAACTTCTAACACACGACACCATCACCTGGGTAGACGGCAGGAATGAAACTACTGGTACTCTGGAATTCGAGCTACTGATACCGTGAAGGACAACCACAACTTGACTCTGGTATCTTTAAAACAACCCTTATAATATATGGATGTATTTGTGATATCAATAGCAATCTTACACTGACCTATAAGAGGATTGGTCAAGTGCCTTCAACAAAGAGAAAATATACTTCAGAAATAATTGCTTTCTTGAGGTATAAACCATAAACTGTGGTGTAGTGCCTAGCAACGTGAGAGGGATGACGTCAGAAGATCAAGGTAGGAAGGAAGCTGGGCATCGGAGCCATAGTGAGGCACAGGAAATTCCAGGAACCTCTCCCTCTCTCTCTCTCCCCCCTACTATGACTCACCGCCAGCCACCCACCCACCGCCAGCACACAACACGCTACTTTAGTTTCATAATGTTTCGTACCTAATACTCACTTCATTCGTCTCTTACATCATCATTTTCACTTGTTCCAGCGTATCAGCAACATAACGAATGAAAATAAGTATTTCTAACCGATCTGAGCCCTTTTGTGTAAAGACGAACAAGTTAAAACACACAAAAATATATTTAAAACTACAGGTGAACGAAAAGGGTGAACTGAGGCAAGTGAGTGATGCTGCGAGGGTGGGGGAGGGAAGAGAAGAAGGAACAGTGGGACTGCTTTAGGTTCCTCCACCGAGGTAGTCAGCTGAGCCAGCGCAGAGCGGCTTGGCTCAACTTCAAGTTTGCCGGCCGCAGTCCCGTGATGGACCTGACGGCGTACACACCTCCAGTGCTCACTCTACTACAGGAAAACCTTACGCCTTACTTGTTGACACTGTGATATCACGCGCCCACAACACGTGCTCAAGGGAAATGTAAACAAACATTACTGTGCCAAAAAAACAAGCTTCCAAACTTTGTGAAATTAAAATATTTAAAATACAATCGAATGTGGATGAAAATACGATAATAAAGACTATTTTTTCAAGAGTCAGTGAAAGGAGTTGTGAGGGAGGGTATGATAAAGGCGAACGACCTGAGAGCGTACCCAAGACCCACCTGGTACTGGGGATACACATCAGTAAATACAATACATAAAGGAATTACGTCTACTACGTTATTGGCGGCACAACACGTAAACACTACCAACCCATCTACATCTTATTGCCTTGGATTACTATCTTGCTGAACTACAAGGAGTACTTTTCGTGTACATCGCTTCAAGTGACACAACATGATGGTCCTACCAAGAGTTTATCTCGCCCTTACAGGTTAGTTGTTTTTTATGCAATTATTCACCAGGGTTAAATTTTACAAGGTATCAGTAATTTACGATTTGATTACATGTACACAATCTGTAACAAACATTGGAACCTATATATCATACATTACATTATATAAATTATCTATCGTACAATCAACAAAAAACTTTTCCATCCCATGGCATATGAACCCTGGATGCCAACTGGACTATTTCGCACTGATATGACGGAGAATCAGAAGGAATGTTTCATAAAATAAAATAGTTATAATTATCAATATATTCCCGCCTTGTTGGTAATCCATGCATGAGATATTGCAGAGTTATGCCACTAATGACTATGTAGCCAAGGAACAATATTATATCCTTCCTGTGAGGACTTTAATGATTTCTCCTCCTCCCTGCCCTCATTCCCAAAAATTCCGCATTGACCTCAGGTTTGCTATTGACTTTATACTGCCTCCCCTGCAGACTCTCTTCCTTCCCTCCACAACCCTTTCACTTCTCTTACATTCTTCCCTTCTCCAATCTTCGCGTCATCACTTACACCTTCCTTCCTTCCTTCCCTCATGTTTCTTCATCTTACTCTGCCTCATTTCACTTCCTTTACCAAATATTAATATCCACCCCATCCATCATGTTCCTTTCTTCTTTCTCCTTCATATGTCATCATTAATCTTGTCTATGTCTGTCTGTCTGTCTGTCTGTCTGTCTGTCTGCCAGCCTACCTGACTCTCTCTCTCTCTCTCTCTCTCTCTCTCTCTCTCTCTCTGTTACTATTTTTACACCACCCTTCCGCAATATCCATAATAAAATATCCACCACTCCTATCATTAGCCCTCATTCCTTCCTTCCTTCCTTCTTTCCCTCTTTATCGTCACTTGTTCCCTGCTTCCCTACATCATCGCTTCCTCCCTGCTTCCCTCTTTCGCCAGTATAGACCCAAAAAGGACGGGATTCCCAGCAACAGTGGTGGGTTGTGGGGGTGGGGTGGGTTGGGGGTGAGGACAGTGCCAGGGAGAGGGGCAGTGGGACGAGGAGGGTGCCACAGGGAGGGAGGGGATAAGGAGGGTGAGAGTGAGAAGGAAGGGGATGGAGAGGGTGTCGTATAGGGAGGGAATAGGGTGGAGGTTCTACTGAGGGAGTGTACTGGAAGGGGAAGGGATTGGGGAGGGTTAGAGGGAGAGGGATTAGGGAGGGTTTCAGTGAGAGGGAGAGGGGAGGGTTTCCTGTGAGGGGGAGAGGGGAGGGTATCAGTGAGTGAGAGAGGGGAGGGCTTGCTGTTTGAGGGAGGGGAAGGGGAGGGTTTCCTGTGAGGGTTTCAGTGTAAGAAGGGGTGGCATACTAGTGGTGCCACGCCCTTCTCTCTCATCACTTAACACACCCACTAATCAGTACACATTTTACACACATACATACATACTTAACACACCCACTAACCATTACACATTACATTACATACATACATACATACATCTAATACACACAAGTGCATCTGCCCACCGGTTTTGATGTGGTTATAAATTAATAAAACTCCATAGCTTACAATTAGCTATCATAATTATACATTCTCTATACGAAAATACCTGAGCAAACACACACACTCTCAGACTCACACACACACACACACACACACACACTGTCAGCTTATAGGTCGTTGAGCATTCCAACACCTGCACTTTACCCACGGACTCACGCAACTGAAAACTATAAACATTACGAGTATAAATTCTGCAGATAACACCAGGGGACCGAATACCTGAAGGGAAAACAATAACATACCTTACGCCTTTTGTTTACGTTTTCCGAGGTTGGTCGAGTTTAACATACGACGAAATGATAATGGCTGAGTCTATACACATGGTCACTCAACTAATTTTCCTATTATGTATTATTTTCAATATGCGGTTGATAGAATACCGTAAGGAATATGATCTTAAATTATTCTGTGAACGTTATGAAGACATGGGGATACATACTGATGTACTGTACGGTACTATAGGAAGTATATACTGTATATTCGTATACAAAATGTTGGCTGAGGTCGTTTTTCCTCTGTATGAGAACACTTCCGAGGTGGTCATATTCTCTGTCTGTTGACTCTCTACTTCTCCATTAACGTGGAAGGGTTTAGGTACCAATGAACAGTGCGATTATATTGCCTTTAAAAACAACTACTTCTGAAAAAATATTTAAAGGTTAAGGGACCCTGTTATGTAATCAGAAAATCGGAGATAAGCGAGTTCTTCAAATATTGCCACGAAACACCACCTACAGTATATGGAAGGAGCTTGTTTCGTGGCAGGGTCAGGAGGAATCAGAAGGCTCCTATTTTCATGCACGGTCATAGGGTCCTTACATAGGAACATGCAGTAACAATACAGGAATGTTCTAATGACAATACAAAAATTCTCAAAGGACAATACAGGAATGTTCAAAGGACAATACAGGAATGTTCAAAGGACAATACATACATGCTCAAAGGACAATACAGACATGCTCCAAGGACAATACAGACATACGCAAAGAAAAAAATATATAATCCGTCCCACTCCTCTCAACATACAAATTCTGCGTCAAATCTAGCTGTGACTTCATCCTGCTATAACCTGTGTTGCGGGGAACCTGCTGCAGCTGCTCTCACTAGCTTGCTCTCAATGACGTCATAACACCTCCGGCACAATACTATTTCTGCCATTTTTTTAGCGCGCATATGACGTCACGCACCTCGCTTTCTAGTGCACCTACGTCACTCCCAGGAGGACCAATCACGAGGCGAGTAGACCAAGGCTGTTGTGCGTCATAGCGGTAAATTTCACCAATGCTACGCCACCTTGTTCCTCCCATGACGTCACAACAACACACACATTCATACAACTCCTTTAGTATAGCTCATATCTTTCGAATAATTCCAGAACTCTACAGTAAGATAATTATGTTAGTTTTTTTTTGGTAAGGGTTACATGAAGTCCTATTAAGATTATATATTGATGGCGTATACTATATGGAGACTTCAGGGAGGAGAAAATGTAACGCGGTGCAGCACTCTCAATCCGAGGACAGTTGGAGAACATAAGTGTAGGCTGGCTGCTCTCACTTCCTTCCTTGAATTCTGAGAAGGGTCACCATAAATGAGTAGGTGTCCACACTATAATAGCTTCTTTACTTCCTTATTCAACAAGTACCCAACCTGGATACTCAGATTACACTAAACACTAAAAAACACACATGCTATCCTATGTCTGTATGGACTTTACTCTCTTTCACACGTCGAAGGAAACTATTGGATTTTATATTTAAGTAGTTTTTTTTTTTATATAGCAGCGATATATTAACCAAATGAAACTGTTCTTATGCCACTCTTACTCTGCAAAGGTGTGTAATGTTGCTTGTCCTTCACACACAAGAACCACTCGCGATGCTTAAAACTAGAACGGCATAAGACCCATTTATTTTAGTTGAGTGACTAATATGTTTCTTCTAAAGAGGTATATCTATGATAAGAATTTTAAGTCACTCTCTTATGAAAACTTCATGTCATCCCACGCCACACGTTCATAGCAATAATAATATTCTTCTATAGAAATATAAAATAATCACACAAACTATACCCCATGATTTGGATAAATTTGGAACTACATAAAACATTTGCGACAAAGTTTCTGTTCACAATATCAACAATGTTTATATTTAGACTAAAGTGTTTGCCTATCCAAACTATACAACCCACTAAAATAACAGAATGGCACTATCTCTCCCCCACAAGATTTATATACAGTGACCAAAGTAATTCGGACAGGATGCGATAACGTTCTCACTACACCTGTCTAGTATTGCCCCTCATATTGAAACCATGCAGATAACTCCTACATACTCACATTCGCCCACACCCTGACTTGACTCATAACCAACACCTGACACTAACCCACATCACTGCCCACGTACACCCGCGCTTTCCTCCACACCTGAATCGGCACACACACACACACACACACACACACACACACACACCCATGCCCTCGCCCACTTTATGACCCTTCAACCCCTCCCACTTCTCCACTCGCAGCAGCATTCTTCCATGTCCAGTTAGACAACACAAACTCCACCCATCTTAATTCGTACACACACACCTGGTAATCATACACACCAGCACTACAAGACTACTGACTACAGGGGCTACATTTAAATAACACCCTGTATGTACACAATCAAGGGGGGACTTTCTTTATTGTTTCCCGTACACAGTCTCTCTTTTGTCTTATTCTTGTGTACAGCTGCATGGGATAGGAGGAAAATATGACAGGTGTTTCTCAGAGTACATTCCACTCCTTTCTTCACTTCCTTTTGTGCACTCGCTCCTCGCCACCTCTCTCTTTCTCTCTCTCTCTCTCTCTCTCTCAATTCATCTATCCAAATGTCATTCTTTAAATTGTTTCTTTCCTTTTCTTATGCCTTGCAACACTTACATTGTACTATCTTCTTTTCTCACCTTCCCAACAATATTCCGTCCCTCACCTCCCCATCTCACCTCACTCTCTTATTACTCATGTTACTTCCTTTTCTCCTCCCCATTCGACTATTTCCTTCATTCCTCTTTTCTCTCATAGCCTCTCTCTCTCTCTCTCTCTCTCTCTCTCTCTCTCTCTCTCTCTCTCTCTCTCTCTCTCTCTCTCTCTTCTCCTTCTTCTTCTACACAACAACAACAACAACAAAGACGAACCACAAAGCCTCCTCCTCCTCCATTCTTGACGCTTACTGGACTTCCAAGGCTTATGGTGTGGTGAGAGTTATAACAGCAATGGTTGTCGTTGTTAAAAAGTTACAGAAATAAAGGGTGCGTTCGTTCTTTGATCTGCATGGTTAATAAAGGGGGGTAATTCACTTTTGTTACATTGGAGTGCCTTGATTCCTCCATACATTATGCCAGGACGTAAGGTGTTGTTGAATGATTATAGTTTGATATGATACTAGATTTATTTGGACGACGGAAGGAAAGTGTTGGTGGTTATTTGATTGTGGCTGTATACATGAAAAAAAAAAAAAAAAACAGCAATTCATGAGATAAAAGGATGGAGGGGACGGGTGAGTTACATATCAGACAATCCTGGCGACATGTCTCCTGCTCCAGACACACTCCAGTTGGCACGATGCCTTGATACAAAAGGTCACAGGAATCTCTGTATGCAGTTATATACAAAGACAACATTATTTCCCTTTTAGCTCTGTCGTCGTCATTTTTTTGTCACATGAAGAGTAACGACTACATGTCTCAGAAAACCACCATCCCGACCATCACGTGTAAATGGTTAGTGGAGGAAGGATCGTGAAGGCCACCAGCAAAAAGTTTAAGAACGGACATTAAGAGAAACAACAACTTTAATGATCCAAAGCTTCAATTGCCGGAAGCGAGTAAATTATTGATAAAGTCAAGACCATGCATGAGGCGTTGTTTATTGATGGAGGCAACGCATGTACAGTATTCTTCTTCTATTACTATTATTACAAATCCTGACGAACAATTTATTTGCTTTTACCTTAAGAAATAGATAAACAAATATAACTACTGTACGTTGTGGATAAGTGATCTATATTTACGGTTCAAGTTAAGATGATGTTGTGGTTGTGGTTGTGTGGAGGTGGTTGTTGTTGTGGTTGTGTGGAGGTGGTTGTGGGTGAGGACGTGATTTAGATGTTATGCATTGATGTGGTTGTTATGCAGGGATACAATGTAATATTTATTTAGTCGTGGATAATAATAATAATAATAATAATCCACACTGGAGTGACTCATGTAAACGATTGATAGTTTCCCTGTGTTCGTTAGCTGAGAAACTTTTCAATAAATAAGTTAAATGCCATTTTTTAATTTACTGTAAGAGGCTAATCATAATTCAAAACAATAATATCATAATTATGAGAACGTGAAAACATTGTATACAGGAATATGTTTGGGTTAACCATAAGTGTATTGACATTTATGTACACGACTGTACCATGCAGTAAATGAAGTTGTTGGTTATGGGTGATATATATACAGTTGTGGGCAAGAGTTTCGATACTCATGGGGATGACAGGTGAACACGTGACTGCTTCATTCTAGATATAAGCTGGATTTGGGCTTTAAGCAGACTCTCACTTACCAAATCAAAACTACCATAAGACTACACGAAAACATATATAAATCATCTGCTTGACTAACCCTTATGTGTATTGAAACTTTTGACTGCTACTATACATGTGGGTTGGTTGTGGGTGTACAGAACTGGAGACTGATGACAGTAGACCTTGGTGAATGTTTGTGGATGAGTGAGTAAGAGGATGGTAGTGCATGGATCAAACCAGCACTGTGGATGTGGATGTCTGGTTTGAAGTGGATGTCATGGTGTTGTGGGTGGAAGTGAGTGAGTAGGTGGATGGTAGTGAATCATGGGAGCACTGTGGATGAGGTGGGGTGGATGTGTCGTTTTGAAGTGGTCGTCACGGTGTTGTGGGAGGAAGTGAGTGACGACAACCTTGGTGAGTAAAGTGTATAATATATAAACGTGTGTGGGTGAATATGCAGCAGAGTATACAGTTCCCCTCATCACACATACAGTATAACACCGTGACTCGCTGAGGCTTGGCAGGATATGGAGATGAGAGTATATAGGAGAGTAGAGCAGAAACTCCAGTGTGTCCCCCACCCACCTGTATGTGAGGCTATAGAGGGTGTAGGAATGTGGAACAGAGGTTAGACTGTGATTCCCCTCGTCACAGTGGAGCTGAAGGAGAAGTGGGGGAATAATAATAATAAAAAAAAGCATGTCTCTCCCTCACTAGTAATGTTAGGATGGATATGGAAGGGAGAGCAGTAAAGGACGGTAGGAAGATCCCCACAATAGATAGGATTGGGTGGATAAGGTACAGAGAGCAGCAGAGAATAGCAGATACATTCCTCTCTGCCAATAGTGAGACTAGAGTGGACATAGCAGACAAAATAGAGGAAAGCAGGCGCCACATTTACTCTGTAGGTCGCCTCACTGACCATATATATACCGTATACTTTTAACCGGACTAAACGAGACGACAGCCAACGACTTCAAACGCAAAAAGTTGTTTTCAACGTGCAGTACCAAGGTAACGGTGAATAGATTTGGGGAAGTGGAAGATCGAACAACCTCCAGTCTTCTTTATCATTTACTGGAGCCAATTGTTGCTATTTGTGTATATACTAGCTATTTACCTAGTGTTACCTAGTCAACAGATGAGTCCAAAACACACACACACACACACACACAGAATAATCCACGATTCCAATAAATATAATGCATATAAGTATGTTAGTATTATATAATCATATAACTCAAGAGTACGTTCGCTATACTTCGAATCTGACATTTGTTTTCCAGCTACAAGTATTTAATGAGGCGGAGATCACAATAATATCAGTCAATTACGAAAACCTTTACGGCTGGCATATTACAGTAACTAATAGTCTGGTGCGTTTAAGTTTAAACAGAACATTTTAATTCTGGACAAACCCACACACACAAACACAAATAAACAACCTCAGCCTGAGCAACCACGTAGTGTTGCTCAATCTATGGTTAGTCAGCTTCCGCGCCGGACATTCCTGGTGGAGAAACAGAAGAGCAACAGTTTCTCAAAGGATCAAACGGCACCAATACAAACACAAGACTCCCTTCACCAGTCAGTAATTACCACCATACTGACCACACTCATTTTAACCCGCTTACTCCCAGGGAAACAACGAGACCTTTGTAATGACAGTGGAGACACCAGTAACTACTTTTACACTTTATTAATTAACACTGAAGGACTCGGAGTGTTGACTGTGCCTCAGTAGTGAGACTTAGTACAATCTTTGTTAAAATATTCTGAGTCAATGTGGTACACATTATGACGTCTGGGGTTTTCATGTGATATTTTCAGCCTCAGGTGTTAGTAATGGACCGTAATTTTCTGAAAGAGTGAAGCTAAATAGTTTTAACTTGTAAATCACGGAGAGCTTCTGAGTGACAAAGATTATCGTTTGTTGTTAGACTCCGTTTGTGCGGTGAAGTGGATACAAGGTGACGTAATTCCAATGTCTCTTCAAAATAGAGAGAGATACGCTCCATTATTTGTTGTTTCAGTTGGTTTAAGTTGACCTTGTTTCATGCTACCGTGACTCGATCGAATTTAAACATGACTAGATCTCGTTTAAAGTGTGGGGGGGGGGGGGGAGTTTTGTGTTGGTAAATCTGGAGCAACTGAATCCTCCAAACTATTCCAAGCAACAGAACACCATTATCTTTGCTCTTCTGGTCCTGTTTCCTAGCATACTTTAGAGGAAGCAAGGCACTCCAATGTACCAAAAAAGAAATGACCACCTTAAGTTATATGCAGGGTAAAAACAATGTGTATAAATCTGCCCAGAATACCGGAAAGAACACACAACATACACCTTCACTTACTCACCTGCTGGACCCCGACCCTGACTCACACACACACACACACACACTCACACACACACTACCGTATCTTCCACTACCATCATTACCGCCATACGAAACACTTAGAGTCACACAACACCATCACTACAAGTACTACACACAACGTAACACACAACTAGTAAACACCACCACGATCCCCGACCATTACTATGCAACACTAATAACCAGCAACATCACTATTACTATGCAACACAACCATTACAACCATCACAACTCTAAATTTCTAAACCACATCACTTCCACACAACACAACACAACCACTCATTACAATCATCATCAGAACAACAACATCATTACCTCACAGCATAACTACAACCATGCAACACAACCATTACAACCATCATCAGAACAACATCACAACCACACAACAGGAGCACCACCAACGCAACGCAACACAACCACCCATTACTATAACCTGCTATCACAACTGCACGCCACTGTCACCCAACCATGTTTCCATCCTGCGACACTCACGCCATCACCTTGGTTACTATGACGACCAATACTGACGCCTCAACACCACCATAAGTACAGCATACAGCAATTACCACCATAAGTACAGCATACAGTAATTACCACCATAAATACTATACACTCCAACACAAAACAACCACCACATGACCTCCCCCCAAAAAAAAAAAAAAAAAAAAAAAACATTACATAAGCACAACGCCATCTTTGTTAATAACCACATCATCAGTACACCACAAGCTATACTGTACCAACATGACCATCACTACTGCCAAAATCTATAACACAGAACACCACCATTAATGAACCAAAATAGGTCAACACCATCAGAGCACAGGGGTGTGTCGCCTTTATATTTTGTTGGTGCAAAAGAATGAAGGGTGTGAGTTTCCTTGGACATGTGACATTGCAGCTGTGTTTCTATTCTCTATGCTCTGATTCTGGCCCTTGGGGTTGTAGAGGTTTAGATCATAATAACAAATGTCATGACTTATGACTTGCTAAATGGAATCCAACTTCAGAGAGAGATAGAGAGAACAAACCGTTTTAAACCACATCATTATCACAACCTGCACACATCATTTTACTATTCCCTTAAGAGCTCTACCCAACTCCAACCTTTCATTGCAGTAGTGGCATGGGTATGGGGTACTGTCATGGGGCAGACTAAAGTAACCCCATCCCCGGCATCAGAGTTCCTCATTCAGCCTGTCAACACCACTATACCAGAGGGGGAGCAAGCTGTTCTCAAGTGTCTGGTAAGTACTGTATACTGTTTCATCCACATATTATATCAGAGGTACAGTACAAACAAGTAGAGTGATTAGATACTGCAATGCACTTCCTCCGGGCTGTGAATCTCTATGGGCATAATCACCCATTTTCACCTTCATTAATAAATCAAAGAGCTCTCCCATAATCTAATCACTCGTTGCCGCTTACAAAATTGTGGAAAACATCCACAGAAACTTTCTATGAACAAACAAACTGAACCTAAAATAACCTCTTGGAAGTGGTAACTACTTTCAAACTAAATCTGATTTCTACAACATAGATATCTCAAAAAATATAGTTCACAGCAAGATATATGCAGATCTGAATTCAGGAATATTATTTACTTTTGTTTGAGGAGAAGCTCAGAATGCTCTTGATACAGATACTGGCTGACTTCTTATATACGGTACTTTAGAAAGGGTCCAAATAGATACCCATCAATCAGTTACATCCAATTATTGTAACTAACTTAGTGGCTCTTGTCCAAAATGATCAAGAGTGTATACACATTGAAAGTTCATCCCTCTCTGGTATTGACAGGTTGCCAGCCCAGCACATGTGTGTCGATGGTACTTCCTCGAGCTTGGAATAGACTTCTTCGACTCTCGTGTTTCTCCCATGTTGGTGAAGGACTTCAGTCCAGCCCACAACCGTGACTGCTCCATCAGAATAAAAAAGGTAAGCCAGAGATATTTTTAACCTTACTGTACATTGAACTCGAGATAACCTGCTGAACTTCTAAATGCTTCATAACTTTATACTGTAGTGTGCAGGTGAAAATATTTACAGTATACTTAAGTTTTAACAATAAATGGAGCAATAATCATGAAAACATGAGAGAATAATGTACAGGTACTGTACAATATACAGTATGTCAAAGTATACACAGCTGTTATTGATTTAGTATGGATACACATTATAATAAACTCAGTGGTCTGCAAACATCAGCTGCCTTATATTTAATGAATGAAATGTCATTCTGTGACTTTACCCAACAGGTTCGCAAAATCCAGGAGGGCCAGTGGGTGTGTCAAGCACTGAGGTACCACACATCAGTATTCAGTGTGACACAACCAGCAGTCCTCAAAGTTCTTAAAAGTAAGTCCAGTAATACAGTAATTACTCGTAAGTTAAGGTATGATAGCTTCAAGAGTTTGTATTTTTACGATACATCCTATATGTCTATCCATCTATCTATCTACAGTACTACTGTATACAGTATCTATAGCTCTAATGCTTCGTTAACCTCTGAGAACTCCTCCCATGGGAGCAGAGTCTCCAGTTCTCCCTATTCCAACACTCCCTCTTCTCTCAGCCAAGCTCTCCCCTTCCAATCTCAACCACCCCACACTTTAACACCTTTTGCCTTCTCATCCAGCACACATTTCTCATACACATTGTCATTGCTTTCCATATTCTCGGAGAAGCCGAGGACATCTCATAAATAATCTACAAATTATTTCTGAACATTGCCTACATACAGTATGTCCTCAAACTATGAATTCATTCCGACAGTACTGTACAGTTCCAAGTAAATTCTTAGGACAACCATTACTAGTACTGCTCCTACCTGTATTCTGCACAGTATTACAGTACAGTATAACACACGAACACCCCATCTACGGTTGTGGTAATACACAACAGATAGAAGCTATTGTAAAGAAGAAAACAAATGATGAGGTACAAATAACAAGAATACATTTTGACTTCATTCAACTTCACATCAGGAATCAGAGCCTGACAGACAAACATACAATTATTCTCTCCCTGTAAATAATAAAAAATGCAATGTTGACATCTGAATAAGACGCTGTATTTCTTTCCTGACAGAGGGTGAAACTGTCAGCTGGAAAGACCTGCCTCATCCAACTGAACCTGGACCGACCAATGACCCAGAAGTAAGTGAAGTCCTATGCCTTTCTAGTTCTTTCAGCTTAAATACACAAGAAAAGTGCACAGAATATCTGAGTGGATTCCATTGTGAGAACATTAACTTTTATTTGTACAGTACAGTACTCAGAAGACTTGTGGTCAGGTGTTTGCTTCTCTGGGCCACATGAAAAAAAATTCACGGACTAGGTAATGATGACTGGTCCCACAGAAAAAAACTGTCACACTGATCCAAAATCCTGTACAAGCCATATTCCTTGCTTAGCTTATGATTTTTCTTGTATTTGGATTTCAGGCTCACTTGGGTATTACTATATAGTGTTCAGTTTGCCTATTCTATCTGTAATTTCCAAGTATTTATTCAGCCCAGCAGCTCTGAACATTATTGCAGGGTCAAATCCAATGTTCAGTTTCATACTTATCAGAGCATTCTCTATTTCTATATCTATTTCAATTTCATACTGTATTTACATCCTGTTTTTGTGTGATTTCAGTCTGAGAGGTCTGATGATGAAGTGACTCCAAGTAATAATGTGGAGTTCAAGACTTCCCACGAGGACTACATTCAGAATGCTGCTCTTGGAGATTCTGTTATACTCAAGTGTCAAATTAACAAGCCCATAACAAGTTGCTCTTGGGTTATGCCACATGGAGCTTTCTTTAATCTATCACAAGGTAAGCAACAAAGCTCTTCATAACATTAACATTCTACAGTAATTATATTCCCTTTGAGGAAAGTTCATGCCGCACCTGCTTATCTTAAGGACCCTGTGATCATGTATGAAAACTTGAGACTTTTGGGGTGGTACTTATAGAATGTCATAGTGCTATGAATCTGTCATAAGCACTATGATTCTGTCATATCCCTTTCATAGTTATGACAAATATCCACAATCTTGGAGGCTTTATGACAGATTCATATCTCTTATGAACTATTTATGACAAATATCCGCCATCTTGGAGGCTTATGACAGATTCATAGCGCTATGACATTCTATAAGTACCACCCCAGATTCCTCTTTAACTTGCCATGAAACAACCTCCTTCCATATAAGTTGTGTTTCACGGCAATAATTGAAAGACTATTTAATTTATCTCCAATTTTCTGACTACATCACAGGGTCCCTTATTCTCCAATACTGGAGAATACTTACAAGCTGCAATAAAGTATGTACAGTAGTTGCAATCTGCATTTATGTCTAGGCAAGAATATACTTGAACAAGTATTTCTCCATCAAATTTATATTTATATACAGTACAGTATGCCCTTTAGGTAGTCACTTTCTCTGTCACCTCAGCTTCTATTCTTCAATCATAGCATCCACTTCTTAGCTTAATATTAAAATGTTTCTCAACTTCCATTTCCATTATGAAGAAATATGCACAAGAAGGTATTATACACCACTACTAAAATTCCATACTAGGCTAGCACTGTTCTACAATTACACTACTGTAGTAAAGATAGTTCAGTCAGTTTGTACAGTTTGCATACAATATGTCTACTATTTGATTTCACATCTGCTCTCATACCAACAGGCAAATTCCCTAAATTTCAGGCTTATCCTACATTTCTCTACCCTCTGAACATGGGCATTTGGTACAGTACTGTACAGTATTCCATTTCATCAAACCCCATTCAAATACAGTCCTATACAGTGCAGTATTATAATTAATTATTCAATATGTCTACTGCAGATCTGACAAACTCCAGCAATCCTTCCAAATATGCTGAGGACTACAGGCTGGAAGGTGACCTTAGCGAGGGCAACTGTACTCTACGTGTGCGTGAAGTGCGACTTCAAGATGAAGGGGACTGGCGGTGTCTGGTCGAGTCAGGCGACCACCATTCCCAGGGACCACTTCTCCATCTCCACATCTCACAACATAACTATTCTACCCACACTCATGGTCAGTTTTGCTCAATTACAGTCCTCAAAAATAACAGTCTGCTACATTGATTCAAGGATATGACTGCATTTCTAAAATTATTGTTAGTAATTTGATAAGGAACATAAAAATTAAGTTAAAAGTAAAAAATAAATTCATAATTTATGAAGAAGATGAATGGAAATGGATTAAGATAAAGAACAAGAATGACACAAAATTATGTGAGAAATAGAAATCTGTAGTGAAGTAAAGAAAATAACAGTACAGTACTGCACAATGCTGGAGTACTGGCTTGCAATATAGTGTTTCCATACGGCCGCACAGGTATACAATACTGTATACAGGTAGTACAATACCCACATTCAGTGCTATCTTATTAGGCTACAGATATCTAACAAAAATAATTAATTTTCAGAAGGGACACCTCTTGTAGCAGAGGAAGAAATCAGCTCTGGGAGTGTGTTAGTGACTGTGCTTGTGGTGATGTGCAGTGCTCTGTTCCTGATTGTGGTGCTGCTCTTCACCTGTCTCTACCGAAGGGTCAATGGTAACTCAGAAGAAACCCGTAAGATCCTGCCACTTTCACCTCGTAGTAGTCTGGACCTGTCCTGCAAGACTATGCCCAGTACTAACCTGACACAAGCATCAGTGCTGGCAGTAGAAGTGAGGAAGAAGAGGCTGCCCTGCTTGCCTTTTGAACAATACAACCAGTACCTCGACATGAGTGGCAATTCATCTGAAGATGGTTATGTTATGATGCCAGGCTCCAGCCTTCGCTCTTCAACTACCTCTAGGACTACACTGTCTACCCTATCCACCCTGCCTTGTGGCCGGTCACGCTCTGCTAGCAGCAGCACCACTCTCAGTGTTGAGTTTCCACACCTCACCAATCATGTAGACAACCCTTCTTACAATACCTCCCCACTGCCAGCTCGTCCAGACTCTCTCTACAAACCAGACCATGTCTATGAGGAAATCAAGGAAAAGGACCCAACTGAGAAAATGGAAAAGATTACTGAGGTCACAACTCCTGTAACTCCAACTTATACTAACATAACAGCAGACAGTGAAGGTTACCTTATTCCCAGGAAGACTCCACCAAGTGAAGCTCTGTTGGCTAAGCTCACCAAGGAGTGTTCAAGACCACCATTACCACCACTCCCTCTTGTACAACCAATTGAGGATCCTGATGTTGAACCACTGACATCTCCAAAAGAGGCAAACCCATATTCTCGTATCGGTGAGTGTGGTTTAGTTCCTGCCAGCCCCACAAACCCATCCCCAGTCAGCCCATCACAACAATCTCCAATCAGTTCTGTGCAACAATCCTCAAATAACCCAGGTCCAGGGTATTCCAGAGTTGGCTCCGTTAGCCCTGTGGATCCAATGGAGAGGTACGATACTCCTCGTCCTTTCAATCCAATGGAGGGGTATGATATCCCACGGGCAGTTCAAACTGCAACTGCACTACAGTCAAACATTCCAGTACCTACAGAGGTGTGTATGGAAACAATCCCAGGTACAATTGTATAAAATTGCTTTTCCTGAATAGTTGTTCAGAGTCTTGCTCAGCTGAATAAAATAATCTGGTATGAACCAGTCCCATCCCTAACCCATTAGGAATGAAAGGGTTAATTGTAGCTGGCTGCATGACCAACACACATTTACACTACCATACTATTGATTCAATATGCAAGGTGTACTTAAAAGCTGGACTACCAAAAATCTTGTCTCTGCATATAATGATATATTATATTTATTACTGTGTATTACTGTATCCAGGAAGTACTGTACTGTACAGAAAACAGTAATGGCAGATCTGTGTTATGTGTACTGGATACCCTGTTTTATATGGAAAAGTTGGATACAAATATATGTTCAGCTCTGTTTCATTGACTACATCACTACAATACTTTTCTGTCAGTCAAGGAAGCAAGTACTAGCATCCCAAAGCAACTATGAAGTTGTATGGTGAACACTTTCTGCACTAGTCCCTGATACCAATTCTCAAGTAAAATATATACGTACACAAATACAAGTACTGTTTGTATAAAAGCTTTATAAGTGTAGTTGTGAGAGAAATTATTTTGTAGTCAATGTATTGTAACTAAATGCTATGTTGTCCTGTTCAATGGAAATCTTACTGTCAATTTTGTTCTAGGTAACTGAAAGGTAACTTTCATACACCATCACTGAGATGGAGTTTCCTACTGCATTTCTAAAGTGAAATGACCAACAATATTACTTATTCTCTTACAGTATTCAGACACAAGGTGCTCTCAAAGTTGTAATATACTGTATAATATTTCAGTGCTACTATGGTACACATGCAGCAACAGTATTAGTACTGTACCTGGAGTCTTCCTTTGTCCTGCCAAACACCTAACCTATTACCTCTGTATATCCCCTTTATGTTCTTCCTGTGTAAATATTCTAAATAAAATATTTTATCTATTTCTAGCAACTCTGTTTGCTTGCCTGCATCCTCCTCCTTATTCAGTTTCAATAAGTAGGTCATATTCTACATGCAGAAACTCTGGATAAAAGAATAATGATTTATACAGTACTATCAACAACTCCTACCTAAAATTATCCAAAAGAGATTCAGGACTAACGTACTATATTGGGCGATTCTTCATATACCGGTATGTTGTCAAGTACAGGGTGAAACTGTATCTCAAAAGCATTCATGTCACATCGTATGTGTAACAAAATGCTGATTCAGTTTAGTTTCTTAATTTCAGTATGATAAAGATGAGGAGTTACTGGAATAAAGGTTAGAGTGACATATGCATAAATTAGTGCATTACAGTAACATAGCAATGGCAATAACATCCACATCCCATATTACCTCTGCCACTCACTCAAGGGTCTGAGTACTTCAGAACAAGAGAAAATTTTGAAAACTCTCAGTATAGACAAGAGTAGTGCTTAGTACTTAATACTTAATACTGTACACGTAGTCCATCTGTAATAGCTATAACTACTGGCCATCAAGAATGCTTTCATTAGACAGGGAAAATTAATAGCTACCAGTACTGTTTAGGGCTAAATGAGTAAGGAAGATGATGATGATGGGATAGATATTACACATTGACAGTCAATACAGTTCTGAGATACAAATTGTTATTATTTCACTGCTTTGTTTAGTGGTTTATTAAATTCTATCTATCTATCTATAGCTCTGACGCCTCGTTCCCTCCAGGAACTCCCCCGAAGGGAGTGGCCACGGCAGAAAGGTCTCCAGTCTTCCCTGTTCAAACACTCCCTCCTTACTTGGTCCAGCCCTCCCCTCCCCCTCACGTTTCTCTCCTTTACATACTCTTCCACTCTGTTCTGCCATCTAACGGGTGGTCTGCCTCTCACACCACATCCCACAACTTCACTTCCATATACCTTCTTTACAAACTCCTCACCTTGCATTCTCTCTACATGTCCAAACCACCTCAAAGCATTACGTTTCACTCTCTCAACCACTCCACACTCAATACCGATTGCTTTCTCATTCATACCACATCTTCCATACACACTCTCATTACTTTCTCCATCCCACCTTGTCAGTCCACATGCACCTCTCAGATAACTCATTTCCACAGCACCTATTCTCGACTGATGAGCCCTACTCCATGTCCAGGTCTCCGACGCATATGTCAGTGTTGGCAGGATTATACTATTTCGTAGTCCCCTTTTCACTTCCATACTCACACTTCTACCCTTCATTATCCTCCCCAGTGATCCTATGACCTGTCTACCCTTCACTGCTCTCTCCCTAATTCCCTCAAGATTGAAAGTCAAAGTTACAGTATAGTACTGTACCGGTATATGAAATTGTTTTGAAAATTTAGTGATGAAATCATATTAGCTATTAGCAGCACTTAATAAAAACAAATTTTACTCATCTGACAATTGCCAAAAATATAAATGTGTCAAAAGAGTTACTGAAGATCAACCATGTCTCCATCATTCACCTCAACTGAAGGTTTTGTTATGGTATGTACTCACCCTTTCCTGACGCCAATGGATCGACACCAATAGAGGCACACATCTCCTGGAACTGTTTCCTGAACTGTGGATTTTTCTTGATTTCATTCTTATGCTTAGCAGCAAAATCTTCTAAATTTTCCCTAAATTTTTCCATCTGCTGAGTCATCTGGAAAGAGATGAATGAGAAGAATATATAGTACAGTATGTCCCTAAGAGAAAAGTAGTGTATTGAGTTTATTTAATACACTCTACTATACTGTACATGTAGGCTACACAAAACAAGCATAAAACATATTATCAGTGTCAGTATGGCTTTTCAGTAAACTGCATTCAGAGTAAATCAAATAATTTTCTTTATTATCTAACCAGGTTTTTTGTAGAATACTTTCTGAGCAAAACAAATCTATTATAAATTCCATGAGCAACTTATAAAACTATCTTCCTTCAAAACTTGTTCATATCAATAATCTCACCCAAAACATTGATTTTAAAATATAGGATATATATACAGTATAAGAAAATAACATCATACATATACTTTTCGCTGATCTATTAATTCCACTCACATTCCTTGCCAGACCAAATATCAGCACTGTAAAACACTGATTGTTAGGGAGCAAGTCATAAAATGCATTTGCTTCGATTAATCTATGATTGACTGAATATATTACCGACTGACAATAATTATGACCTTCGAGGCGCACGTCAGATGAAATACAGTATGTCACGAATGGAATTATCTAACATTTAGAAATGGTCATGAACCAATACAAATAAGTTCATTATCTTTATAACAGTAATTGATAATATGGATATTGAGATCATCTTTACACTTGTATCCTATCAGTAAGAGGAAAGTTTTGCTGTGCTTGAAAATGACAGGTTAATAATAAACTCTAAAATATTTTTAAAACATAATATAACTTGATTAATTAACTTACTACATAACATTTAAATGTATCGAATGTATATAAAATAACAGCATAGAAGAGTAAGTTATAATTAGGTTCGTAACACTGTAAAATGTATAAAATACTCACAAACACTATAATATGATACTGTTATATAAGTTGGGGCATAGAATATTTTTTTAAGCCAAAAAAAGTATATATTGGGTACTCATTGTCAATATGTATTTAAAAAGAACAATAATTTAATATTGTCGATCTATTATCAAATAGGCTCGTGCGTGCAAATCTTTGTCAGCCTAATTTATCTGTGTATGATGAAGCCGTCTGAAATCTACCATGGCTCCATTATTTCGCTTCACCGAGTGGGTCGAACAAATGCACAGATAGCGAGGCACACTGAGGAGGTGAGTGTAGTAATAGACCTAGGGACTCTGTGAGAACATAGACGTTGTCAACGCAAGGCAATTTTCATTGCACAATTAATGCTTTTGGCATTCACACATTACTTTTTGTCATTTTCAATTTATCATTATAAGAAAAGGGTACTCAAAAACTACAATAATTATGGCAAATTGCACAAATTGCTGAATACTTTCTGGCAAGAAATACCAAATATGGCAGTATGTGGCAACTTTGCTTCACCCATCAGTGGACTAGGATTACCAACCCTATGTAGTGCTTGCTATAGAGGTGGTTCCAAAACTTTTTTTGCAGAGTGTACAATACCCCTTCTTTCATAATACTATACCATTTCCATAACCTTCTCCTATCTATTATCAACCAACACCTCACAGTGCTTTACTTCTGTACATGAACAGTAGCCTCTGTGCTAATGATTTACAATAATAGGCTTTACCTGTTTATTTTTATATGACAAATAACATCCTGTAACATTTCTCACCTGCTCCAACTGATTTTCTTGGATTTCACTTCCTTTCTCCTTGAACTTGTCTTGTTGGATCTTTTGCCGTTGAATGGCTCCCACTCCTGCCCTCCGCCTCATCCTTCAAACAAATATAAATACAATAGTTTCATGGACTGCAAGAAAATAAGAAGTAGAATACAATACTGAGACAATTACTGTACTTAGGTTATTTAGGAGGTGGAATTATAGGTACCATTATGGTTGATAAGTGAGATTTGATGGTATATAAAGCAAGACATAATAAACAAAGAAAACATCATGTAACCAAATCTACTAACTAGACAGGAAAAATAGAGTAATTTTTCCATTGCCACAATTGCCTTGTAAGATGATTTGCCTAGCAACAAGAAATCATGCCTCCCCTTTTTATTAATGAAGATTTTATATAATGTATAAGACTATTATTAACCTAACGTTATAATATAATAAAATACATTAACATCAAACCGGAGGCAGAGACCTCGTGGAGAACTGCCGTAACTGTAATTTCTGTGGGTCTTGTACTAACTTAGTTTTCCAAATGGTGAGATGACACAATTTTAATTTATTTATACCCAACATAATACTGTAATTCACAGTGCCTTATCTTCTCCGTCTAGGATAATTAGCAGAATGACATCACAATGACAGCATAGACACTGAATATTTTTGGTAATATTTTTTTACTTTCTCTTTTCACGATTTATTCATACCTTGCTGGTGATGTTGTGGTGTGAAGAAATCCTCAAACTAAACAATGTTTCCCCTAATAAGTTACCAGCTGAACTTCACTCAGATTAATATGTATGTACCGTACCTATACACAAATTCTTAAGTTAGTACAGTACTCTCACAACACTTATTATTATTATGTAACCTTGGAGGCCTTCAAAATAATAATAATAATAATAAAGTCCCCCTGGGTTTGTTTTTGTTGTTGATGTGATGGTGTCGAGGGATTTATATAATCTTTTCAACGGCACATTATTATCTTCCTTTTTTTTTGTCTCGAGTGTTGCAAATCTCTATATAAATTATCAGACACTTTTTTTATTTGCCCCTGATTTAGGAAAGCTTTTAGCCTTTGGGAAACCCCAGATTTTGGAATATGTCAGAATCAAAAGGCCTCCTAAAAAAAAACTAGGCGACTGTGTGTGCCTGTCTGCCTGTGTACTGCAGTCATTTAAATTTGCCATATACTAGCAAAAAGACTGAGCATCACTGTACAAATGTGTGTTTGACGAAAAGTATTGTTGGATATAGGCCTACTATACCAGCTATCATTACCAAACTTTCCGGTAAAGCTTCCTACAGTATTGCTGTAAGTTTAATTAAGCTTATTTAGAACTAGCCTAGTGGTCACCCTCAGTTCCTGTGCCCCAGATTTTGGAAAATGTCCGAATCTAGCTCCTTTTAGACCATACCAGATAGGCAGATATCATTATCAAACTAATTAATGAAAGAAAAAAAAAGACTCGGTAAATATTGAAAGGATTGCCGTTATTGCGTATGGTTTTTCTACCTTCATTACCTGCTTATTTAGACAATTCTAATACTATTTTCTTCTATGGTATTTCCACCACAAATGCCCCATTTCCAAGATAGGGCATATTCAAATGGGGCATTTTGAAATTAGCCTGACCTTACCAAACCTAACCTAGACCACAACAGACTACCGGGACCTAACCTGGGCAAACTACCGGGAAATAACCGTGGTAAAGTACAGGAATTGATCGTGGCAAAATACTGGGACCTAGCTGGATCCGGCAATACTGCTACAAGACGCCAATGTTTTCAATAAATACCGAAATATCCTTTTGGTGCGTTAGAGTTTTCCAATTCCTACATAGTATGCTGTGCCAGGGAACAAGAACAAGGAGTGTCAAGGGCTGGATGATAAAAACAATGGTGACCTGTTGTTACCGACAGAACCATTGTACCGGTACATACCACACTATCGTCAACCCCACGAATGTTCTTGAATGCGGCCCGTATATTTATGTGACTCTGTGTGGCCGCCGTATGCAAGAACATCGGTGGTCTTGTAGATGGCGTAGTGGTACCGGTACGACTACTCCATAGACAAGCCAGAAACAGACAAAATCATCGTACCGGTACCACACCAGTCAACCCCACGGATGTTCTTGAATACGGCCCATATCTGTTGTCAAAATAGTCAGTTGTTTGTATAAGTAACATCCACTCCACTACTGCCTCTCCTCCATAGGTCAATATTCCTGCAGTTATCCAATTTACACCCAGGGGCCAGGGCATTTCCCACCTTCAATTTCTCAGTTATTTAATTAACTCCTCACTTCATACCTTCCCTTGTAGGATACTGTACTTTGCATCCAATCATCTAACACCTGCCTCCTTCCCTTTTTAACTCATGCCCCCTCCTTAGCATAGCCTACTACTGTACTGTACTGGATTCTGCATCCTCTTCTGTCCTCAGTTCTCATCTTGCCTTTATTCTTTGATTGCTTATACCCCCCTTCTAATCTTGTGGTGCCTTGCACTTTGAAAATCATTGCACTAAAAAGTGATTGTTGTTTTACTGTACTTTGGATTTATTTAACAGTGATCTGTGCTACAACTATGGCCTGCATGACATATGAAGAGTTTGTGGCCAGCTGCAGGGTATTGTTACAAGTCTCCAAGGAGCTGGGAGACTCCTGGGTAATGTGCCACTCAGCCAGTGACAGCAGTACCATCTACCTCAGTAAAACCCAGTGCTTCAAGGCTGACATGCCCACACCTATATCTGAACTTACAGCAGAGAAATCAGAAAGTCCGGATGAGATAGAAAAGTTGATTGAAGATTTCACACAGGAGCCAGAACCACCTGACCCCTCATCTGTCAGCAATTCCACTCCTGGATACATCATCACCTATGAGTACCATATTGTGTATAGTCTAAGCCACTCCGTCCCAGCACTCTACTTTAATGCCTGGTATGCATCAGGAAAGTTACTAACATTGCAAGAAATATGGGAAAGGGTCAGTAATCAGTTTTGTGAACAGATCGCAGATAATAAGTGGAATTCTTTAACCCAGACAGAACATCCTGTACTGGGTCGACCCTTTTTTCAGCTGCATCCATGTCGCACTGCAGAACTAATGAATATTGTGTGTTGTGAGAGTGAACAGACACCAAAAGATGTGAAAAAGTATCTAATAAGTTGGCTGAGTATGTTTGGACCTGTAGTTGGCCTTGAAGTTCCCATCACATATTATAATAAATAAACAAGATGGTACAACTATGATTCAAGGTTTCTGTTCCCTGTTACATTAGATCAGCAATTTATGTTGGGTATGTTTTGAGATTTCCATAATATTTTTTAGTAAATAACATCATGGTACAGTACAATATTATTGTACTGTAAAACCACAATCCAAGGTTTCCCCTTGGCTACCAAACCAACAGAGTATAGTATACACTGGACTGTTATACAGTATTATCTAACAATAGTAATTTGGTAATCCAATAAACGATTAGAAATCTGCCACTGTATTGTGCCTGTAATATGGAGAACTTTCCTGTGTTATATTGAAAGCTGGAAAGTGTTTTCCCACTGGCTATGGTATGAATTATATCACCTATAAAGTGATTATCATATACTTGTATATTTTATTTCAGAAATTCAAGTTTGAGAAAAAGGTACTGTAATGTGGAACAGTCCCAACTCTTCACAAAGCTTTCGTTATAAACTTTATATAGCCTAAAATTGTAGAAAAGTTCTGTATTAATTTCCTTCAGTTGCTGAAGTCTGTGAAATTGCCACTATTTCACCATTATAATGAATATTTTAACCAGTACTACCAGTATACAGTATGTTACGCCCAACGTATTTGTTATTCCAATTCTCTATTGGCCATGCCCGGAGTTTGGGCCCAACACTAGATTTAAAATTAAAGAGTGAACACTTAATAGTTCAGACTGCAAGATCAGTATAATTTAAGGGCATGGAGAAAGATAAAGTAGTTTTACACAATTATATTACCAACATATTAAAGACACAGAAATAAACACATAAGAAACAACATACATTACACAATATTAAATACACGAAATACACGAAATATAAGTAACCCCACATATACTCAAGGAGAGGGCAGAGGTGAGAGTTCTAAATATATATACTCAACACAATGAAGTGAGTGGTGGGCAGAGCTGAGAGACACTGAGTAAATCCTTGGTGGAAGACTGGAACACACTATATGTACACCATATGAAAGCTCTCTGTGGAGTCCTACCTCGAGGCTTGAACCACCTGCCCCCGCTATTTATACATTTTATTTTCCCGCCAAAACCCAAATCCTCCTCTCCTATTGGTAGAGGGAAAAAGACATGATTGGTGGAAACCTAATCAAAGAACTAAATTGCCTAACCACTGTCTTGGTAGTTAACTGTAGATGAACCCACAAGTTTCGTATTGAGGGTCGTTAACAAGTATTACAGTATGTTACACTGTAAACTACTTCCAAAGAGATGTAGCTTACCTCGTCCTTGCCAGGATGTGAACAGCCATGTAAGCCGGAATATATGGCACCGAGAACTGTCATCACCATCCCGACGATCCCGTTGCAGGACAATTTGCTTTATTTAGCGGACCGCACCCCTTCACCTGCTATAAATCAAGGGGAGGGGACATGATATCCTTCTACTTTCTTCGTGCTTGCCGTCTCGCCTCCTTATCACCTTCTCCCTCGTCCTACCCAATTCTATGAATCCTGACCCTATATACTGTAGAGACCCTATATAGAGAGACTGGACACCTAAATTTAGTGCTGCTCGCTGATTGGCTGAATATGTAGGCCGCCATGTTTGGTCTTGCTCTTGCTCTTGCTGTTACAGGTACCCCGGGTGTTGTCTTCAGTGTTGCCAGGTCTGTTTGGCAGTGCTAGACGAAATTTCCTTATAACTTCAACATCAGAATTTCCCTTTTTACCTCAATTATTCCCTGTTTACTCTGATACCCTGTTTACTCTTTGGTATTATTCGTCTGATAGAAAATTCCCTGTTTACTCTTGAACAATCTTTAATTATAATCTCCATGTGTGGACTTCAATACTCCCTAAAACAGAAATTTCCCTGCACCTGGCAACACTGATCGTCTTTCAGTCAACCGCCTTGGTTTAGTAGCGTCGTCTGGCAACTCGTCACGTCCTATTATGTGCATTAAATAACGCATATATTACGTATAATAGTATTTATAACTTCAGGGATCTTATAGAATTAAAAAATATATACCTGTATATGGAAAGAATGCAATTTTCGTCAATAATTTGCCCACGAATGTCAACAATAGATTACTAACTGGTAGTATCTGGCATCTTATACAAACTTGAGAGGTATCGCGGAAAACTAGATAAAAAAAACAAAGATGGCAGTGTCCAGTCTCTCTATATAGGGTCTCTAATATACTGTACCTACAGGGTCTACCAGGGATTGGGCGGTCTTCTTTCATCCTCAATTTATCTTTCCTTTCTTCAGCTGTTCCTCCTTACCTTCTTTAATGTGCTTGTTGCCCCCCCCCCTTTCTGTCTCCTCCCTTGTGGTGCAAGGTCTATGTGGCCTGGCACATTCTTCTTGTGTGTCCTTTACACTCATTCCCTTTACACATATGAAAGTGGTATGTGAGCAGAAAAGTTGTCAGAAAAATATTAGAACAATCGAGTTGATATATAGGCTTGACACTTATGTGGATTCAAAGAGATGAGACTAATCAGGAGCTGACAGGCAATTATGATGTTCTTGTGTTTTTTATGTCCACCATTGATTTACCCTGACAAATCTTCCGAGGTAGCCTTTCCATGTGGTCGACTGCCCTAATTTCTATATAACTTACCTATTTATAATAATAAGTCTACACAAGGATAATGATAAGGAAGTCCCCACATGCAGACAGGTTGTAGGTGCCCACATTAAGGGACCCTGTGATTGTGTTTAAAACTTGGTGGCTTCTGATTCCTCCTGATTATGTCACGAAACAAACTTTAATGTATGTGGTGTTTTGTGGAAATGTTTGAAGGACCCTCTAACCTCCAATTATCTGACTACAACACGGGAATCCTTAAGGGGAAGAAATGTTGTCCCAAACAAGGCATCGGGTTGGTATAAAGTTAGAGGCTATCATTATGTATAAGTGTTCAGTGGTCTCCGGTCCATGAGAGCTAACAGACTCGTCATTAGTCATTACACACAAACCTTGTTGAAGGAGAAGCACCTTAAATTATAACCTCAGAGAGTTATGTGGTCTATACTGTACTGCCTAACTGGCGTAGTCTATGTCTACCATTTCTGTCATGAAAATCCATGCAATATATTATATTCATTATCCCAATTAATTTCAGGCAGTGATAACAGTCTTTCTCATGCGTATAGTGTATATTTACTGGAACAACATTTCATACAAAATATCTCAAGCTAATAATCAGGTTAATAACGCTTGTCGTAACAATGTATTTTGGAGATCAAAGTTATTTGAGTTGATTCTAGTACAATTTACTTGTTGGATGATGTAGTATTTGATGGAGGATGGCGGTCATCTGACATCACGAGATTATCTGGCACAAGTACGATCTCGTCATGAGGATTCACTGAATTTTCCTGTGATGGAGGTGAGGACGTAACACTTGTTGTTTCTTCCATATCAATGTTATTTGATGGTGGAGGCTGAGGGCTGGTTGGGTCTTGCTGGCTGATGATCCTGTCTTGGGGCTCAGCAGGTTCAGGTGACGATACTCCTTGAGCATTTGGCGGAACATGTAAGCAGTCATTGTATGAAGGAGGAAGATCAATGATAATTCTCCTCATACTCGGAGGATCAATAGCAGACCTTGTGGGTTCAGGATTAGGAGTGGAAGTATTGTCTGTGGTATAAGGTGGTGGAGGAATACCGGTGTATACCTCAGTGTATGCTGGAGGCTTGTCTTGGCTCAGTGGAATCTGGAAAATGCGATGGGATTCAGGGTCACCCACATATATCATGTTGTTAATGGGAACGATGACTGCATGACCCCCTTGTAGGAAGTGAGGTGCTGCTTGTTGTGATGAACCCAACCTTCTTGTCCTCGACTCCTCAGAAGACGAACTATCGTCTTGGCGAGCACAGGAGAAAGTGCCCCAACAGCAGTACACTAAGATGAAGAGGAGGACGATGATCATGACGATGAGGGCAAAGAGCGCCTGCGTCGTGGAAGGATAATTCATTGCACCTGTGGAGGAAAAGGAAAAATGTTAACACTTCACTAATACCTTATCTACAGTAAGTATCTATTCAAATACCTTACTAACGAGGACCTATCATTAATATCTGACAACCATAAGTTATACATTATTTGTATAAAGTATTACGGTGATAGTAAGTGTAAAAAATTTATGGTGATAGTAAGTGTAAAAATTTTATGGTGATAGTAATGGTAATAAATTTATGGTGATAGTAATGGTAATAATTTTATGGTGATGGTAATGGTAATAATTTTATGGTGATGGTAATGGTAATAATTTTATGGTGATAGTAATGGTAATAATTTTATGGTGATAGTAATGGTAATAAATTTATGGTGATAGTAATGGTAATAAATTTATGGTGATGGTAATGGTAATAATTTTAAGGTGATAGTAATGGTAATAATTTTATGGTGAAGGTAATGGTAATAATTTTATGGTGATAGTAATGGTAATAATTTTATGGTGATAGTAATGGTAATAATTTTATGGTGATAGTAATGGTAATAATTTTACGGTGATAGTAATGGTAAAAATTTTATGGTGATGGTAATAGTAAAATTTTTATGGTGATGGTAATGGTAAAAATTTTACGGTGATGGTAATGGTAATAATTTTATGGTGATGGTAATGGTAATAATTTTATGGTGATGGTAATGGTAAAAATTTTATGGTGATGGTAATGGTAAAAATTTTATGGTAATGGTAAAAATTTTATGGTGATGGTAATGGTAAAATTTTTATGGTGATGGTATTGGTAAAAAATTTATGGTGATGGTAATGGTAACATTTTTATGGTGATGGTAATGGTAAAAATTTTACGGTGATGGTAGTGGTAAAAATTTTACGGTGATGGTAATGGTAAAAATTTTACGTTGATGGTAATGATAAAAATTTTACGGTGATGGTAATGGTAAAAATTTTATGGTGATGGTAATGGTAAAAATTTTATGGTGATGGTAATGGTAAAAATTTTATGGTGATGGTAATGGTAAAAATTTTATGGTGATGGTAATGGTAAAAATTTTATGGTGATGGTAATGGAAACTGAAATGTTTTACAGTGATGACAAGGTAATAAGTCCTCATGTTTACATAGTCACCTAATTGATCCTGCTATATGTACTAAGATTGACCATGAAACTCACCTGCCACATGCGAGGTGGTGATCAAAGTCTCATGAGGATTGTCCATTGTTGGTGTGTTGTCTCACGTGGAGGCTCTTATAACTTGACACATAATACCTCCACACCCGTCATCAAACCAGGGAGCAGAATTGGTCACTGAAGAGGTACTGGAATTAAGTGTACAGTATATTAAAGATAATTAAGATAGATACTACTTGAACCATTCCACGATAGGTCTACTTCCGTCTTGCTGTAAAGGAAAATACACATCGTTGAATATGTGACATTGATGGAAAAGCCAGCACAGTAAATAATATTGAATTTCCACAGTCGATTGTCCACAGAATTCTAAAACTACCAGCAGAAGTTACGCCACAGTAGCATTTACCGTATACCTTAATAATGTTAGGATAATAGTACAGTTGCCTGACCAAGTTCGTTCAATTCGAATTGTTTTATTTTTTCAGTTACAAGGAAAACATTTAACTCAATATTGTTACACTTATATGGGTGTTGATTATATTACAGATAATGAACATAATACATGATATCTCAAACTTCACATTATTACCAGATTATCTACGCCAGTCAGGACTTTGATTTAGGGGATAATGCACTTTTGATAAATTTGATAAATATTTAGTTACCAGGCACACCTATTCCTTCACTCGAGTCAATGAAACCAAAACATTACATTACTTCCCACAACTTCGACCCCCTAGCCTACTGTAGTTCATCTCTGTTTTGATCCTTCGGGTACTAAAAATAAGTTGACACATTGATGCCACCTGTAGACCAGCAGCCACTCACCACCACCACCACCACCACCACACCTTCACTCAAAGAACAAGTATCACGGCACACATACACACACACACACTCTTTTACACATACACACACACATTCTTTTACACACATTCACACACACACACACATATTCTTTTACACATACATACACACACATTCTTTTACACACATTCACACACACACACACACACATTCTTTTACACACATTCACACACACACACACATATTCTTTTACACACATTCACACACACACACACATATTCTTTTACACATACATATACACACATTCTTTTACACACATTCACACACACACACTTTTATACATACATACACACACATTTTTGTACACATACATATACACACATTCTTTTACACATACATACAGCAGCGCCGCAGGCAAAAGCACCAACGACGTAGCCGTGGTGGGCGAAGCCCAGTGCTTGTAAATAATAATAATAATAAATAATAAATAATAAAATATAATAATTAATAAAAATAATAATTAATAAATATAATAAATAATAAATAATAATAATAATAAATAATAAATAATAAATAATAATAATAATAATAATAATAATAAATAACAATAACAATAACAATAACAATAACAATAATAATAATAATAATAATAATAATAGTAATAATAATAATAATAATCTTTTCAGTACACCATATCATAATTATAGACTGCCAGCCGAGGCATTATATACTTCTCACTATTGTCCTCATGTCACCATATCATTTTTTATGTGATTATGTTTGTCACACCACATTATTCTGTCACTCATAATTACCCCACAGAAACTATTACTTCACACACCACATAGATCATTACTCCTATCACAGTACAAATGACACTAGCTTTTTTTTTATCATCCCCTTCGTTACAAACATAATAATTAACGGGGTGGGGGGGGAATAGGGGGGCAGGCTTGGGGGAGGTTTGGGGGGTGCGGGAATAGGGGGACAGGCTTGGGGGAGGTTTGGGGGGTGCGGGAATAGGGGGACAGGCTTGGGGGAAGTTTGGGGGGTGCGGGAATAGGGCCCTTACTGGAGCTCTATGAACCCTCCAAATAATCCAGGCCACAGAACCCTTCAGTATTTCCAATAGGGAATCTGTTGCCTGGAGTAGTTTGGAGGGTTCACAGAGCTCCATTAAGGGCCCTCACATTTTTTAAACAACGGACCTTATATATTATGCACCTCAAGGAAAAAGGAAATGGTCTCTTCCTTTTTACCTTCATGCACAGAGAGAGAGAGAGAGAGAGAGAGAGAGAGAGAGAGAGAGAGAGAGAGAGAGAGAGAGAGAGAGAGAGACCTGATATAATTATAGCCTACCGTATAGTCACAAGCACTAACACTAATAAGTAACCAGGTACATGTGCTTGGAATACATAAGTAACCAGGTGTGTTTGGAATACATAGAGACAGTAAATAAAGGCACCAAAACCTCTCCATTAATATTAGTTCGTCAGTGAATTGAACTATTTAATTAAAGCTTCTGCTGTATACTTATTAGTGCTCGTGACTGTACATACATACATACCTTCACCACACTTTACACCATCTTCATTACACAACCAACTCATCTCACTATTATCTTCATCACTCAGAATCACCACCTACACACAAACAACACACCCACAAACCATAATAGTATAGGTATAATTCATTAAGGGATGCTATTGCTTTCGTATCGTCATTTAATTAAAAGTATCCCTGTGTGTGTGGAAACCGATTATTACCTCTGATCGCCTCACTTCACTCCTACGTCGCCAACTCTTGTTTAAACGCTTGTGTCTATTTCCAACGCTGCACCCATGCACCCTCAGTTGGGGAAGGGTTGTTTTTTTATTATTTGTATTTACGATGTATTGTTTTAAATTTACTCTAACACAGTGTAGTATTTTACATGCACCCACTCAACTGTATTTCTTTTACCTTGTTCATGGGAGGTACTCTAATGGTTACTAGTTGAATTAGAGTCAATGCGAGAGATAGAGAGAGTGAGAGGAGGTAAAGCAACAATCTATAGTCCACTGTTGTTGTTAGTAGTAACTGTGGAGGTGGTGTTGGCGGAGAACTACCAGGAAGGAGGGAGGGAGGGAGGGAGGGAGGGAGAGAGTGAAGGAAGGAAGGAGGGAGGGAGGGAGGGAGGGAGGGAGGGAGTGAAGGAAGGAAGGAGGGAGGGAGGGAGGGAGGGAGAGAGTGAAGGAAGGAAGGAGGGAGGGAGGGAGAGAGTGAAGGAAGGAAGGAGGGAGGGAGGGAGGGAGGGAGAGAGTGAAGGAGGGAGGGAGGGAGGGAGGGAGAGAGGGAGAGAGTGAAGGAAGGAAGGAGGGAGGGAGGGAGGGAAGGAAGGAGAGAGAGAGATGCTGGCTGACTAAACCGGAGAAAATAAAACCGAGCAGCAAACCACTACACCATTAAAGGACCATCGATATTATACATTATTATTATCATCAAAATCCTTAGGCAGCCACATACATACATACATACATATATACATACATACATACATACCTCACTTCAAACTTTACCACAAACAGCCACCACCACATGATATAGTTTAAAATATAGTAAGTGTAGAAGAGAGGAAGGTATAGTTAGGTAGTTGGTGGGGGTGACAAACAAGTAGCATGTATGAAGGTAGTATGCCAGCTTCTACTCCCTACTATATCCCCCTCTCCCTGACCCCTCTCCCTCCTATGTCCCCCTCTCCCTGCCCCCCCCCCCCCACACACCTTCCTATATCCCCCTTGGCTTTCCCTCCTACCCCTCCCCTTGCCTCTACCCCTTTCCCTGCCCCTCCCCACACACCTCTACTATCTCCCCCTTTGCCCCCCTCCTCCCTATTATCTACCCCTTTCCCTGCCCCCCCCCCCCCCCACCTCCCTACTATCTCCCCCTTAGCATTCCCTCCCCCCTACCCCCTCTCCTTGCCTCTACCCCTGCCACTATAAGCTACCTACCAACCTCTAGTGCGGCCACAGCAATTAATACTTGGGAGTGTGCCCGCTTCACCTCTTCCTCCTCCTCTCTCTCACTGCCTCCTCCTCCTCCACTCTCTCCCCCACTCTCACCTCCACCTCCTCCTCCACCACCTCCTCCTCCACCACCTCCTCCACTCTCACACTTACGCAAGAAGCTTACTCATTGCTATAGCCACTCCAACTCTCCCTCAATTTTAAAGGGCTTTGGGTGCCCCTTCGGACCTGAGCCAATCCCTTAATTCCCTCTTCGAGCCCTGAATTTTCTTTTCTTCTTTTTTTTATCTATTTTGTTGGTGTATAATGTTTTTTTCTTACCCCTTTCAGTATTAAAATTTTATGTATCAACTCATTTTTTGTATAAATTCCATTCATTTAACTAATAATTCATATTTATACATAAAGCCGATTATAGAAACTGTTTGTAAGGATAAGGAAGGTACAATGTTAACTTATTTATTTATTTATTTAAATATGAGAACAGTAAAATAAATTAATACAGATGAGAAAATATTAAACCTGTAAGAATGCCGTTGGAAATTAAACCTGAAATTCAAAAATATAATAATTAAACCTGAAATTCAAAAATATAATAATTAAACCTGAAATTCAAAAATATAATAATTAAACCTGAAATCACAAAATAATTAAACCTGAAATCACAAATGTGTAATTAACCTGAAAATCCAAAAATATTATTAAGCCTAAAATCCAAAAATGTTATACCCGAAATAAAAAAATATTTAAAATCCAAAAGCTTAAACCTGAAATCCAAAATTTAATTATGCCTGAAATTCCAAAACCAATTAAACCTGAAATTTCTAAATGTTTGCTGCAATGAAACCTGAAAACAATTAATAAAGTTAACCTGAAATTATTAAACCTGTAAAAAGTAAGTTTATTAAATTCATTGCTGTAAATAAACGTACGACAGCGAATTAAACTCTAAATAATAATAATAAAAGGTTGACTACTCTATGAACGAATGTAAAAATACACACCCTTTTTATTTGTGCATGTAGAATGTAGATCAGGAGGTTGGTAGTAGTGGTGGTAGTAGTGGTAGTGGTAGTAGTGGTGGTAGTAGTGGTGGTGGTAGTAGTGGTGGTAGTAGTGGTGGTAGTAGTGGTGGTGGTAGTAGTGGTGGTGGTAGTAGTGGTGGTGGTAGTAGTGGTGGTGGTAGTAGTGGTGGTGGTAGTAGTGGTGGTGGTAGTAGTGGTGGTAGTAGTAGTTGGTGGTGATGGAAGAGGTTGATAGTAGTGGTGGTGGTAGAAGAGGTTGATAGTAGAGGCAATAGTGGTGGTGACAACAGTGGCAATGGTGTCCAGATGATGGCAGTCAGTAGTGATGGTGATGGCAGTCAGTAGTGATGGTGATGGCAGTCAGTAGTGATGGTGATGGCAGTCAGTAGTAGTGGTGGTAGTGGTGGTAGTGGTAGTGGTGGTAGTGGTAGTGGTGGCAGTGGTGGGTGGTGGTGGTGGTAACAGCAACGGGGAAAGGATTAAAAAAAATACCATTAGTATATCCTGGATTCACACTATTACAGAGAATATGATTAATGAGGTAAACACACCCAGAATCCAACCCAATACCCTTGTTTAAGCTTCATATAATAGCGAGTACTGAATATGCAGACAACTATGATAATGACATATAAATACTATTCAATTGTCTATTGTGGTACAATATATATAGGCCGGATGGAATACGTGGCACAAAACCCTCTTTGTGGTCAAGATTTATAACCTATAGTACACACTCCTGGTCTAAGAAACACATTAATTATCTATTCACATATTTTGGCCTCAACATTGAAGATGGTACATGACCAATAGATATTTTAATCATAATATGCCATCAAAGTAACAAACACACGATGGGACAACTTTAACATACCTCTTCTTTGTTGATCTCTACAGTAGGTTCGTTGCTCCTCCACTTGCTCTTCTCTCTTCTCTCTTCTCCACGTCTGGCTCTTCTCTCCGTCTGGCTCTTCTCCCCGTCTGGCTCGTACGTCCGTCCCTCTTCCGTCCACACACACACACACACACACACACACCCTGGCTGGAAAGAAATGCAGGGTGTGGCATGGAAAGTTTCCCATGCTCTACCCTGCATTAAGGCCTGTCTACCTACCTATTCTGCAGCTAATATATTCATAATACTAATAACTAATATTTATCAATATATTTCATCACACAGTCGTGGTCAATAATAATCATCCACATATGAGTATCAAAAAATTTACGGTGCAATGTTTTCATGTTCACATATGATATTGTTTTAAGTAATGCGTAGCTACTTGTATTAAGTTAAAATATAAAGTTAAGTTAAAATATGGTAGTTAACATATTTATTGGAAAGTTTATCATCTAAGGAACAGAGGGAAGCTGTCAAACTCTTTACGAGAGTTATCCCTATATGGATGATTATAATTATATGACCATGACTGTATATCAATCAATAAAAACATAAAAGATACACCTTGGTTCCTGTGTTGTGGTTGTGGTTGTGGTGGTCCTCTTCACTAAGGAGGAGTCGTCTTGATATCCTCTTGGGTCGTTCTCTTCATGTGGGTCGTCCTCTTGGTCATCGCTCTTCAAGTGGGTCGTCCTCTTGGTCATCGCTCTTCATGTGGGTCGTCCTCTTGGTTGTCGTCGTCGTCGTCCGGGCACCCTGGCTGGCTGGAAGGATAAGCAGGGTATCGCACGAGGAAAATCTCATGTTCCACCCTGTCATATAAGGCCTGCCTACCTAAATATTATTAGCATTATATATTCACTGTTATTCTAGTATATCCATCAAAGTTACACATGTATATCATCAAGTACATCAATTTACAGATACATTACTGTAAATACCTGTGTCCCTCTTCTCTGTCCTCGGGTCACTCTGCAAAGAAGAAAACAGACATAAATTATTTTGTTCAGAATTATAAGTTGTGGTAATGCAAGCAAACTAAACACAATGATAATAATAATAATAATACATGCAGATAATAACCAAGAAAACGCACACATTTCTAAAAGGAAAAAAAATAAGGTAAACAGTATGTAAACAACAATAAATGCACGTACGAATTAACACATGAATACATATAAATCTCCAAAAAGACCATAAAAAAGACCATAAAAGTAAAATTAAGATGAGTCTCAAAAGGCATACGAAAAGATAACATCAAGGAACAGCATTAACAATTTGAGTTAGAAAACGTACACATTTAAAAACACAAAAAACAAAAACAAAATGAACGAGGTGGTTAGCACAGTAATAGTAGTAATCAAGGATAGTCTATTATCCTTGGTAGTAGTAGTGTTGTTGGGTTTCCTTCTCCAGTAGTGGTCCAGGCAGGGTACACAAGAAAATAAAAATTATATACCTAGAGATGACTGTTGTGTTTCCTTCTGTAGTGGTCCATGCAGGGTATAGAAGAATATTATATACCTAGAGATGACTGTTGTGGGTAGGGGAAGTAGCAAGTGTCCTGTACAGTCGTAATATTAATTGAGTGGGTTAGTTACCATAATATATACCTATACATAGTTACACAAACACCTCATAGCTTCATACACAGATCATGTATATATAGACAGGTTATACATGGATCCACAGACAGGTTATGGATGGATAGACATAGATGGATCCACAGACAGGTCATAGATAGATCCACAGACAGGTCATAGATAGATCCACAGACAGGTCATGGATGGATAGACAGGTCTTGGATGGATAGACAGGTCTTGGATGGATCCACAAACAGCTCTTGGATGGATCCAC
The DNA here is from genome assembly GCA_034508575.1 of Petrolisthes manimaculis. Taxonomy (NCBI): domain Eukaryota; kingdom Metazoa; phylum Arthropoda; class Malacostraca; order Decapoda; family Porcellanidae; genus Petrolisthes; species Petrolisthes manimaculis. The sequence continues at coordinate 361,303 of JAWZYT010002638.1, forward strand.
AGACAGGTCATGGATGGATAGACAGGTAATACACACATGCACACACAGGTCTATAGAATGGTTCGGAGAAGATTTTTTCAATGCTTAAATATTAAAGACTAGAAAAAGTTGATAATTATACAAATGCACATCTTGATGTTAATTAATTTACAAGAAAAAAAAACAAGAATAATAATATCAATACACACGCATACATACATATACATCACCACAAGAACGAATTTAATCCTTATATTCTGGAAATATAGCCTTATGTATGATGCAGTGACTTTGTTGTTGTATCTCTGTAAGACAAGGTTAGCTCTAATGGTAAATCTGGAGCAACTGAATCCTCCAAACTATTCCAAGCAACAAAACACCATTATTTTTGTTAACTTGGGCCTGTTTTCTGGCATACTTAGGAGGAATCAAGGCACTCCAATTAACCAAAAGTATATTCTGCCCTTAACATTACTCAGTGTGACGGCACCACAAATCATCAGTCGATAATATTGTCAGAATCAAGATACATTTCTAGCTATTGAACCTGCTAAATATTACCCTTATATAATACTAGTAGTTTGTTTTTTTGGCCATAATATAGTTAGTATTGTTAGTGTTAGTACTTTTTGCTGTTCTACAAGTATATATTATAACGTGACAAAAGAGCGACCAGAACGTGACAAAAGAGCGACCGGAACGTGACAAAAGAGCGACCAGAACGTGACAAAAGAATGACGACCGGAACGTGACAAAGCGACTGGAATGTAACGGGGCAGCCAGAACGTATGAAGATAATATCCTTGTTGCTGATAATCCACAAACCACCAGCCATCTGAAAAAAAAAAAATAATAATAAATAAGCAAGTAATTTTCAGGCTGTATGTTCCTGTCTAGTCTCTCACCACAATCTCTAACCCACGACATGGTATAATGACCATAGAGTTCTTATACCGTACACCATATAGTCCTTATACCGTACACTATAGAGTCCTTATACCATACACCATATAGTCCTTATACCGTACACTATAGAGTCCTTATGCCGTACACCATAGAGTCCTTATACCGTACTCTAACCCACCTGAGTCGAAGCCCGAGATCTGAAGCAGGAGGTTTTCTGGACGACAGCCCACCTAAACCATCACAATGCTACACATTTCGTACCATTGTACAGTCGTGGTCAAAAATAATCATCCACATAGGGGTAACTTAAGTAACATTTTGACAGCTTCCCTCTGTTCTTTAGCTGATAAACTTTCCAATAAATAGATTAACTAGCATCTTTTAATTTACTACAAGCTGCTACACACTACTTAAAACAATAAAATTATATGTGATCATGAAAACATTACACAGTAAATGGTTAAAGTTACCCATATGTGGATTATTATTGACCACGACTGTAGGTTTCTAATGAGCTGTCGACCAGAAACCAGCTATTCCAGATATCTGGTTTTGACTCAGATAAGCTTAAGGGGGAAGTTCTGTGTTCGTAAATCTGGAGCAACTGAAGCCTCCAAACTATTCCAAGCAACAGAACACTATTATATTTGTTCATCTGGTCCTGTTTCCTGGCATACTTTGGAGGAATCAAGGCACTCCAATGTAACAAAAACGAACTCTCCCCTTAATATTGTAGTATGCGACTAACTGTACAGTCACGAGCATAAGTTTCTTTACTTCCATAGCTAGAGTGAGGTCAAAGTCGTGGTTGAAGACGGGCCAGACAAACAAACACTTGAGTCAATCAACCATACCGGTGTAAAGTTGTTGATTCCAGTAAGTGAACACCTTTATTAATGACGTGAAGCAGAACCCCATCCCAACATTATGAACCCTCACCAGTTTTGTTCATCTCTTCCATCTCCAACAACTACTTTGACCTCACACTCGCCAAGGGGTAAAGAAACTTATGCTCAAGACAATAACCTACATTATAATTTATCAAGAGCATAATTAAGTGGACTATGTAAATATAACAACAAACGAATCCCCATTATCAGTTATCAGGAATGAGACTGAAACAGTTTTATTGTTTATACATACCTCGAAACACCAGCATAAATTGTTATATAGGTAAGGGGCTATTTTCTTGTTGGTGAATTGGATGGCTGCTGATTCCTCTAAAGTCTAAACTATGCCTGGAAACAAATCACTTCGATGTAACATATATATAAGGGATCTGTTTCGGGACCATGTGATCGTGTGTATATGACATGTGGTGGTGGCTTCTGATTCCTCCTGATTATACCACGAAACAAGCTCCTTGAGTGTAGGGTAGGTACTGCTTGTGTCGTGGCAATGACTGAAGGACTCGTCAACCTCCAATTTTCTGACTACATTATGTTATTTATACCAAAAATGTCGAGACACTTGTCATTCCATTGATTTTGTTGGTCAATAACTCTAGATCATTTTTTTACACTATTGACCAGAATAATGATAATTATGCAAATGTACAATGCTATAAAGAATTGCTATACATACCCAGCGTGTATACTCCTGTAGTCCTGATTTTATGTATTACTCCAGATACAGTATACTATCACAAATGAGGTACTATAAATATTCAATCCTCACTCACTCACTCTCTCTAATGGCGAGCGTCGATATGGATAATATATTATATCTATTGGTATGACTGACAGAGGATTAAGCCAGAAATACAACACTATATAATTATACCTGGAAGACCACGTAGGAGACGAGGGAGAAGGTAATAGTGAGTTATACCGTTATGAATAAGATCATTTATGAGACCTTGTGATGTAGTCAGAAAATTAGGTAAACGAGTCCTTCAAATATTGCCACGAAACACACACCTACATGGAAGAGTGTGTTTCGTGGCGTCAGGAGGAATCAGAAGTCTCCAATTCTCATACACGATCACAGAATCACAGGGGAGAATTTCTTGGTAAATTGGGAGGTTTCCGATTCCTCCTAACTATACTAGAAAACAAACGCCCTCAACGACACTAATAGGGGATCTGTTTCGAGGATTCAAGAGACTTTTCAATTCCCCAACAAACAACATCTTCCCTAAAGGAACACTGTTGTAGTCAGAAAATTGGAGGTTAGCGAGTCCAACAATTGCCACGAAACGTCACCAATATTGAAGGAGCTTGTTTCGTGGCATAGTGAGGAGGAATCAGAAGCCACCGAGTCTTATATTCGATCACAGGGTTCTTAATTAAGTCCCCAATAAAGTTACAGGAGTGAGCAACAATAAACTTCCCGGCTACATAAGGTTTGGTAACAGTGGTATCAATCCAGGGAGTCATGTATTTGGACAATGCACTTTTGTATTATTTATCAATTATCATTACAAAATAAAGAAATAAACTCGTAATAACATTCACAGTGTACGAGTCTAACGATAATCTTTATTTATAAAAATGTCAGATTTCGAAGCAAGGCAGAAAGAACCTCGAATCGAAATATTAATCTGGAGCAACTCTGATTCCTCAACTATATTCCAAGCAACAGGATACCATTATATGTATCCATTGGTCCAGTTACATGACATACTTTGGAGGAACCAAGACACTCCAACGTATCAAATGGACCCTGTGATCGTATAATTATTAGATCCGATGGCTTCTGTTTTCTCCTAACCATGCCACGAAACCAGCTACTTCAATGTCGGTGGTGTTTCGTGGCAATGATGGAAAGACTCGCTAACCAACATTTGTCTAACTATACATCACGGGGGTCCATGACTATGCTTCCTTTCAACAAGTAACTAATAACACAATAGTTGTCTATCAGAACAATGTGGCAGGAGTTCCCAGTGGTTGTTGAAGAGTTAACACGAACCCTGTGATTGTGTATGATAATTGGAGGCTTCTGATTCCTCCTCCCTATAGGCTACCATGAAACGAGCTCCTTCCACACAATTACGTGGCGTTTATTGAAGGATTGATTGATTGATATTAGGCACCGCAACAGCGAGGTCATATAGCGCCAGAAAAAGGTGATATAGGAGAGACGTGCAGAAATCAGGAAGAAAATAGAAAGAAAAGATGAATTATTGAAGGATTCATTTGCCTCCAATTATCTGACTACATCACAGCTCTGGTCCCTTAACATGAACCCCATTACAAATTTAACAAGACCCACAAAGGCTACAGGAGTAATTAACGGTACCCAGGATAATAATTATTATATATGTGATTCGAGAACCTGATTGAGGTGATTGGAAGTGACGTGTTTGGAATGGAAGCAGACTAATGACATACCTGTGGTGCCGGTCTCGTCTCCCGATCCTTCTATTATGATTTAACTACCAACAAAAAAATTAACAGTAAGTCATCAGTCACCAACATTACTTATCTAAACTTTAAAGATGTAGGAGATACCAGGCAGGACTATGCATTGATGGTGAGGTGTGATGAGTGAACTGCATGACGGTCTGTTGGTCTTGTGGTCCTGGAGTGGGGAGTGAAGAGCAGCAGCAACAAGTGATCGGGACTAAAACACACACATGAATGGTCACTTTTGGGTCAGTCGTAGGCTACGTCTTCTCGTCTCTGGGTGTGAGACTGTGAGGTCCAAATGACTGCTTTGCTTCGAGTCCCTTCCTGAATCCTGATCACCGGATACATCAAACTTAATTAATAACTCTGAACCTGCAGTAGGACGATATATTAGGCTTCATTCTTAATACAAAATTAAAACTGATAAACGCTAATACATTTATATGACATCAGCATGCTTATAGTAGAAGAATATAGATAGTCTGTAGCATACTTATAATACTCATATAATAGAAGAATATAGATAGTCTGTTTACAATTATTTAGTTTTACCATTCACAAAGCAGCGAGTCGATTTTGTTTTAATCTGGCGAGTCATTCAACCCTCCGTTCCATTTCTCCCAAAGCAGCTGGTATCACACACGGGTCTATTTTCCTCCGTCTTATTATGGCCAGTCTAAAGCTTCCTACGTCATCCAACCTGTGTTAAGAGGTGTAGAGGACAACGACGAATCTATGTGAGGCAAATGTAGCTTTAGATCGGGGGATGATGGACGGAAAACGGAGGAAATAAGTGCCAGCTGTGTGATAAACCCATAATCTTTCATCACCAGCATTTGGGTACTACACATCACAAGAATTCTAAAAAGCAGAGATGAAACAATAGAACAAGTTTCATTACTAGCTGTACTCACAAGAAATTATGACTACTTGTTATAAAATTACTTCGTAACCCAAGTACACATACACACACAATTGACTAGGCCTACTACTTTTACTATCACATACACACATAATATTTCTACTTTAAGTATTAAGCTTAATAGATTATATGTATAAATATATAGATTCTTTTGTTAAAATAGGAATAATAACATGGAACTAAGTCAACTAGGTATATATACATTATAATAATACATAATAAGTGGTTATGTAAATAATAACTAAATATAATTATACTACACACACTACAATATCCAAATATCCAAGTACTGTAATAATATTTTAAAGCTCAGAATACCTTTAACTAAAATAAAATAAAATAAAATATACTCCTTTATGTATTATCTAATGAACAAAAAGAAAAAAATCATTATATACTGTACAACTTTAACAATAATGTACACTCCTTATAAATTATAGTCATTAGATGAAACAGAACAAAAATAATATATATAATTTATTTCCATACAATAAAAGTAAGCCCTATATATTATAAATTAATAAAACTAGATTATTCATGTCCTTCTACCTCTTCCCACGAATTAATCAGACGCCTGCAGTAGTAATTATTAAGTTAAAGCCCATTTGAAATATTAATTACACTATAATAAATAATCATAATGAAATAATAGTTCTCAGATAAGAAATCGGTGAATTTTTCTCGGTCAGCCTGAAGGACGGAAGTGATTTGTTTACATTCTCATGATCACTCCACCTCCTTGAGAAACTATTTATATATCTCCACTCAGCTCACCATTTACACAAGATAGACAATTTTAGTTCACATCATTGTATTAAGCAGTAAATGTACAACTATAACCCATTTATCAAGACTAGATAAGATAATAAACCACATAATTACGGCGAGTATAAGTCACGGAACACAATTATATGGTTTATACAATCTTTTATTATTAATAGATATTTACAGTAATTACAGAATCAATTTTAGAATAAAACTAGTGTAACTGTACATAAATTTCTCCTGAACATGATGATGCTTTCAGAATTTACATACAAAGTGATATAGAAGAGAAAAGGAAAGATTTGTGTGAATAAGACGTACGTTACTGACAGCGTCCCTAATTTCTCCATTTCATTGGTGGTTCATCAATAAAGATATTCACAATAAAGCTTCCTTTTCTCATCTATATCGCTTTTTATATATAATCTTTAAGTATCATAGTTTGCATGAGAAATTTATGTACAGCAATACATGTTTTATTATCAAAATGTTTCTGTAATTTCTGCAAATATTGGTTATCAGTATAAAGTTGTATAAACCATAATATTGTATTCTCTAATTTATACTCGCTGTAATTATTATATAGTTCATTATGTTATCGAGTTTTGACAATTGTGTTATAGTCGTACAATTATTGCTTAATCCAATCATGTGAACCAAATTTGCCAATATTGTGTAGTGGTGCTCTAGTGAGAGAAATATAAATAATTTTTAAAGGTATGGAGTCATCATAGGAATGCAAACTTACCAACAGAACTGAACTGAAAGCCTGAAAGGTAGATATGGAATTACATATTAACAAAATATTGGATTATCGGTATTAATAAAGCATGAGTTTTCATTATTGGCATCTCTTAAATTAACCACGACAGAGTAACTGCATTACAAATTGACAAATAACAATAACAAAGGTGTTTAACTGGAGGTAGTGGAGTTAATATATTATTGGTGATTGGATATAATTCCATATTTATTCCGTTATATATATATATATATATATATATATATATATATATATATATATATATATATATATATATATATATATATATATATCTAACCTCGATAAATTGACTTTAAAACCGACAAGTGACAATAGCGAGGGTCAATTATAACTGGTGACGCCTTAGGGACAACACTAAATACAGGTTTTATATCGGACTCAGTTAGGCCTACTAGTTCCTTCTTGGCACGGTGTTGATCTATCCTTTTCCTGTGAAGAAATATCTGCCTTACAATCTCACTCACCCCCCCCTGAACATCCCTCCACCTCCAAACTTGACGAGGCTTCATCATACGAGATAAAGCAGTTATTTACTCTAGCCAAAGAGAACAGTCTCCATCCCAATTCCCTCTTTATGTCTCCAGGAAAGTAAAGCTCGATGCATACAGCCATTTTTTTGAGATGTGTAGATGTTGTTTTAGCTTAATAATGTGTAATTAGTATGGAACAATGACAAGTACAGAGCCTCCTCTTTAGTGTGTGTCTGTAACCAATGATAAGATTGGTCTGACCCCATTGACCCAAAACACCCTTTATATAGTATTCAGTAACCAATCACAAGTCAAGGATAATTACCCAATCATCTGGCAGTATTTGAAAATTTGAATATTTGAAGATAGCCTACTCGCCTGACCAATCAAGTAGTAGGATATCAATATTTATTTATTTCAAATTATTCGCCAAGCCAATCAAGTGGCAGTATTTGAAAATTTATATATTTGAAGTCATTCGCCTAGCCAATCAGCTATCAGTATTGGAAAATTTAAAGAGTTGAAATCGTTCATTCAACCAATCAGGTCACAGTATTTGAAATTTGAATGTTCAAATTCGCTTGTTCAGCCATTCAGGTGACAGCATTAGTTTGTATTTTATATTCTAGTCTAAAATATTTATTCCCGTTTAAGCAATGCATGGCTACCATTAAAAAGTTAAAATAAAATATATGAACCAAATTTAAAATTTAGTAAATAATATGTTGTTGATTATATTACAATGTTTACAACGGGACAGTTTTTTTTTTTTTCATTACTGTTACAGCTCCACGATGTTAGATTAATTAATTAAGCCAGATATCTCCCCAAGAATGGTGTTTATGTTGTATAAACAGTATAGGGAATGTATAATTATTACGGTGTGAAGTGTAGTCATACATAATAGAAGAGACCGAACATCTTTGACAAGATGAGGTTTTAATTAATTACTGCACAATGTTCATGGAAAACATGTATATATATTTCTTGAAGTAATTATAACATTAATTTTGTGTTCTATCTATTCTAAAATATTATAAAAAGTCATGAACGGTATATAAAATTACAGAAACGTGTTTAATAAAAGTATTATGACAGATGTCGTCAATCACTACGACAATCAGTGTCGGCAGACTCACAGACACAGACTGTCAGAGTGTCAGTGTGAGTATACTATAATAGTGTGTGTTGACAACTTGACGTGGGTGGGTTAGATTATTATACTTACATTTTGCAGGGCATTTATATAAGAATTGTAAGTATGAAACAGTAACATAAGATCTGGTGCAGTGGTTTTTGATAACTTTAAATATTGTTGATAATGAATATATATGTACATTTTTATATTTTACGATATTATTACAGTTTTATTTTTTCAGGAACCAACAACAACATAAAACCACTTGCAACCAGCCGTGTGTGATGTAGTTACTGGAGTGTAGATGTTCAGATTGCTGAACTCTTTGTAAAGTATCACTACAAAGCCTTCAAGGTAAATATAAAGAGGGAATAAGGCAGCTGTATTATAGAGGATAGAGAATAGAAAGACATCCATGTGGGTCTCCATTACCGGTGATCAGATGAGGTGAACCATTATTTCACTCACATGTTATTTCACTCAAATTTCGAGTTTATTATCCCACGTGAATGAATTGGTGCACACACACAATACTGTAGTAAGTTTATTCACAAGTGTCATTTAGGTTGGATATTATTCAATGCATTTCCCTGTATGTTTGCCCAGGTTAGGTCCCTGTAATCATTCTGCCCTGCTGCTGGTCCAGATTAGGCTAGGTAAAGACAGGCTAACTCTAGATCATTATAAATATTACCTATTTAATGTGTTATTTACTTTAATTTGCCCAGTAATACAGCCTCTGGGGGGAAGGGGGGATCAAACTTGGTCTAAATGTACTGTTACACTTATATTTCTGCAGCTCTTTTTAAATTTTATCAATAAAAATATCAAGTAAATCTTGTTTTATGAAGTTTGATAAAACTTATTACAATAGTGGTATGTAACCTACCCAACCAGAGCAGATTACAGGAACCTAACATGGGCAAACATACAGGGAAATCACACATGTATGGTTATAATGTACTGTTGCACTAGGTAATGAATTTATAAAGTAAAAACGACCAACAACCAAAATAAGAAGGAAAATGGTAAATGTAACTTACTTTTCTGTGGCTCATCTTAACTATCCCCTTTATATGTCCTAAAATTAACCAAGCTTGACCTAATCTCACCTAACTTAATAATGACCAAGGTAGATTACTGAGACCTAACCGAGGCAAACTACAAAGACCTAATGTGTTGAAATGCCTCAAAGTCCATAGTACAGTATTGGATAAATTATCAATAGTATAGATGTAATATCTGGGTACGGTACCATCTGATGGTTTGCATAGTGAAAATTGCTGTACAATATCTTCTCAATTAGAACTACGGTACCATTATTAGTATCTGAAGGGGTTCTTAGAGTAAGTACTTCCTAAGGGCTACTGTGTATCCAGGTCAAGCAAAGACTGGTGCAGTGGTATTGTTGTAGTCTTGCTTCCGAATGGTCATGATATCGAGGCTGCTAGGAGCTAACCCGGTGGGGATAACTCATCGCACCACACAATTTACCAAGCATGAATACCACGAATAACTTGTGATGTACTGTACAGCCACAATCAAATGTCCACCTACACTTTCCTTCCATCGTAGTAAATATCTTGGCGATAAAGAACAACACGTGTATGATTTTGCAGCAATTTTTGCAACGGATGTGAACAACAGATTCGTTAAAAATACACTATAAAACATTGCACTCTGAAAATCTCGAATCGAAAAGACATCATGGACAAACGCTTGAATATTACCAATTTTTTTATACCCATTTGAATGATGGGTATAATAACATGCACCGTTATTTTATTTTATTTTTTTTTTTCGTCCCGACATACTGTATAGGCAACTGTACTGTGTTGTGTATAAAGAACAGTACCGTAATTAATTTGAGCACATAAAACTCATTTAGCCTCTGTTTGGTTGCTATGGCCAGGGAGTTCAGAGGGTAGAAGAGGGAAGAGAGGTGAAGGGAGAAGGGTGGGAGGGGAGAAGGAATAGTTGAGAAAAGAGAGAAGAGAGGGAGAGGGGAAATGAGACTAAATATAGTGGATGTTTGTACTCCTGCCAGCACCTTGCCACTGCAGTCTCCACCCTCTACTATACCTTCTCCCCTTCCCTCCACTCTCCTACTGAGGCTTCACTCCATCCCCCTCACCATTTACCCTCTACTACTGTATACTCCCACGCTATCCTATCAACTCCACTCAAATTACCCTCCAGACTTACCTGCTTCCCCCCTCTTCTCCCCATCCTACCTCTCTCTCAGCATGTCATTTTTCTCCCCATCCCACCTCTCTCTCAGCTTGTCATTTTTCTCCCCATCCCACCTCTCTCTCAGCTTGTCATTTTTCTCCCCGTCCCTCCCCTCTCTCTGCTTGTCATTTTTCCTACTCATCTTTCCCTTTGTGTACAGTGTCGCTGTTGCTGCCTCAGAAAGTGATGTAGTAGAGTAGAAGCGAAATTTCCCAATCGCTGTGAAGGGGATCATTGACTCCCTGCGTATGTACAGTATGTAGGCTTATATTCCTCACCAAACACTGACACTGTCTTGAAATACATTTTAACTTTAACAATTCTATAAATGTCTTAAGGGTTGATGACCACGAACTTGCTCAAAGGGAAAATTTGCATCTTGCATGTTTTAAGTTTGGAAAATTTGTCGAAATTAGTTTATACTCCGAATATTGAGGGAATCAGTTTTGTTTCAAGGGATTAAATGTAAATTATGTAAACTTAACGGGTTGAAAATCACACTGTCATGACCACGATGTTTGTAAATACTATATAAAACCTTTAATGGTAGACGAAATATTTATTCAATGTAAACATGTTGACGCATTAGGCTATAGAATAAATTGATACATTTTTTGTTATGAAATTATTTATACAAAACGTACGTCTTTATTACATATAGTCCTAAATCACTTTATACAAAACCTTTTCTTGATTAAAAGGAATAAACAACTTGTTTTTTTGCCATAAAATATATAATACAGTATTCCTAAACACTACAACTGAAGCATTATGATTTTTTATATCTTATTTTAATATATGATTTGTATTTGTATATTTTATTTTAATATATGATTTGTATTTTTATATCTTATTTTAATATATGATTTTTATTTTTATATCTTATTTTAATATATGATTTGTATTTTTATATCTTATTTTATTAATATATGATTTGTATTTTTATATCTTATTTTAATATATGATTGTATTTTTATATCTTATTTTATTAATATATGATTTGTATTTTTATATCTTATTTTAATATATGATTTGTATTCTTATATCTTATTTTAATATATGATTTGTATTTTTATATCTTATTTTATTAATATATGATTTGTATTTTTATATCTTATTTTAATATATAATTTGTATTTTTATATCTTATTTTAATATATGATTTGTATTTTTATATCTTATTTTAATATATGATTTGTATTTTTATATTTTATTTTAATATATGATTTGTATTTTTATATCTTATTTTAATATATGATTTGTATTTTTATATCTTATTTTATTATATGATTTGTATTTTTATATCTTATTATTTTTTTTTTTTTTCAGTCAGTCATGATCTGGACTGACTGACTGACTGACTGACTGACTGATCGGGTGTGTGACATTTCTGCAGCCAATTCATATAATTATTCCGTGGCTTAAATGCTATTATTGGAACGAGGCATAAAATTACTCACAGTTAAAGGGAGAGTATACTTTTGGTACATTGGAGTGCCTTGATTCCCCCAAAATATACCAAGAAACAGGACCAGAGGAACAAATATAATGGTGTTCTGTTGCTTGGAATAGTTTGCAGGAAACATTATCTCCCCTTAAAGTTGGACTAGAGAGAGGGTCTATTTTAGGATACCTTCAAATATCGAGGTCCTGGTTTTCTATGAAGGGGAAGAAGTTTGCATGTTACCACTTTATTTTCTCCACGTTGACATTGCCACGGACGGTTGTGTGTATTATGAGTTCTGATAACTGGTTTGGTTTTGGTGGGTACAGTACAGTAGTTTGAATTTGGTTTGTTGTATTGTTTTTTTTTATTATTATTTTCTTATGGATTTTCATGATAACTTGAGTTTCTGATTTAAACAGAGAGTATTCTTCCTACCTCGGCAGACTTTTTTTTTTTTTTTTTTTTTTTTTTTTTTTTTTCAGGTGAGGTGGCAATTTGATTATGTGTGAAAACGATACGTGTACTGGTGTGTGTGTGTGTGTGTAGTTCAATCTGATTCACAAATTACTCTGATAATGCAACTTTCAATTAAATATTTGTTTACAAGTATATCAGTGAAGACAGATATTGACTTTTTCGATCACTTTGACCTTACCATTGACCTAAACAGATAAAAAAAATATAGTGTATAAGTAAGTACCGTATATATGCGGTAGCGAGCCAAGTTTCTTAAAAGTATCTTAATTGTTAGTTCACGGATCTTTTAGGGGGATAATTTGAAAGAAAACTAAAAATCCGAGAGTTATGAATATTGAGTATAAAATGCAGAATAATTTGAAAGAAAACTAAAAATCCTATTTGTTATGAATATTCAGTATAATTCAGTATAATGTCAGTATAATAATATGGAGGATAATTCATAGATGGAGTCGGTAGGGATTTTTTATTAAACATATATAAAATATTAATACAAATTCTAGAGACATCATAATGCACATGATAACACCGATGAGGGCTGGGCTGCCGTCACGGGGTCGAAGGTTTTTTTTTTAAAGCCTTGGTAAGCACAGACAGACAGACACACACACACACACACACACACAGACGTCTCTCGGAATTGATTGAAGTGGGTATCCATTCATTGTCACCCTTTGGCACCCTTTGTAACCATCCATCCATCCATCCATCCATCACCCTTCACTTACTTGGCCTCAGCTGTCCTATTCTATACATGTAACCTGGGTAGAGATGGTATACTTTCTAGTCATGCCTCACCTCACTTTTTATTTATTAATTAAAAGGCCAAACTGTATCCCTAAATCAAGACCTGTAATTGGAGGCTACATATTCATCCAAACTGTATCCCAAAATTAAGACCTGTAATTGGAGGCTACATATTCCTTCAAACTGTATCCCAAAATTAAGACCTGTAATTGGAGGCTACATATTCCTTCAAACAAGACCTGTAATTGTGGGAGCCATATTCGTTGATATAATTTGGAGGAGTGTGTAGTCTCCTTCCTACTGAGTCACCGACACACAAACAACAGCTTATAGGTATATCACTGAACGTCAACAACATTCTCTCTCAACACTGAAATGCAAACTCAGTCACGCACGCTGGTGGTCATGGCCTTATTTATATTTATACTGTTCCAAAATACAATCTCAATCCTAGTCCTTTAAAGTCGAGAAAGTAAAAAAAAGAGTGAATGTGTCTTAAACCACTATAGATAATAATTATGTGCCCAGCTCAGGACCGCACGCCACAAAAGTCATATAATTAGGGCTGTATAGGTATGGTAGGATATTGTGTCCATGTTCCCATCATAGACATTACATTGAGCTTATCTATCGTAGGTACCAGTCATCATCGTCATTGCCTAGCCAGTGAGTGAGTGTGACTTTTATAGCGTGTGGTCCCTGGAGTCGAGAGGAGGGTGGTGGTGATGATGTGGTGGTGGTGGTGGTGGTGGTGGTGGTGGTCGAGATGTACAGTTGCCAAAATTGTATTGCGACAACTATTGATACAGCATTAAATATATTAATGTCCATAGTTGTTTGTAGAGATTAATTATAAGTATGTATTACAGAAGGATATGTATATTTCCTCCTGTTATACATGCTTATAGTTCATACACAAATAGTTGTGGATATTACTACGGTTATTAAAGTTCTATCAAGATTTGTCGCAATACCTTGTTTTTGGCAACTGTACATTGACACCACCTTGACTCAGACCTGCATGCATGGTGTATAAACATAACACACTTGGTATTTATTGTACTCGGTTCAACTACAAGCGGGTGAATGTGACGTGATCATCAGGAGGAATTATATTATTGTTTATTTACTGTGCCACGAGAACTCAGATCAGTGGAGGAGGTGGTGGTGGTAATGGTGGTAGTGGTGGTGGTAGTGGTAGTGGTAGTGGGTTCTGTACGTAGCCTAAGGGAACTACCAAACACAACAACTCAACATGTGACAAAACAAAACACATTTTATTTATTTATTTATAGGACTCTTGTTCGTAATTTTTATAGGTTTCCTTTATACCACAAATTAAAGTTTATTCAGCTATAACTTATGCACGAACTTTGAATATAATAATATGTCTTTAGAATTGGGATTGCTAACAGATATTTTATATAAAGATGTTTGCCTTATCAATCATAAATCTTATGTTTTATGAATTATGAGGATAGGTTAAGTTGTGACATTGTGAGTTGTGTCTGGTATTGCCTCTCGTACACCCACCTTTTATAATGTAATGACAAAATGTGATACTATACAATATATAAATAACTGGAAATTATAAAGTTAGCTTATTATTAAAACACTGCAGGGTGTGTGTAGAACGAAGAAGGTGAGTTATTATGTACATCATAATTTGGTCACCCCCCACATTATTTATTTTCTATATATTTTTTTTGTTTTGGGTGGGGGATTTTTCTTTCATTTCCATATAGTCTCTTTTTTCACTGTTTGTTATCACTGCTTGCTCACTCTGGCTTGCTCGTGTCTGTCATTGCTCACTGCACACTCCCTGGACAACCACGGTAAGTTTGTTTGCACTGCACACAGGCACTAAATATAGTTATCTTCCTCACTCGATATAATACACACGGTATTTGTCTTTTAGTGTTAACTCACTCTCCCTCAAGGAAAGAAACAGTATATGTCTTTAACACTGAATGTCTCTCACTTTCCAGAGACACATGAAAACAATAATTACCTTTTAATAACATTATCTCACTCTGGGAGAAAAATATTATTACCGTAAATGTCTCCTATGCATTTTAAACCCCAGGCAAACGGAAAAACATTTTTCTATGTTCACAACAGGAATAAATAAAGAATCTTCATTATCAATTTCATCAAATAAAAATAAAAGCTTATATGAAATACATATTGCATATAATTTACAAAGGAAATATACATGGAAAGAATAGTAATTAGCAGAGCAAAGGTGAATTTAGTCATTAGGGTTGTCAAACAGGATGTATTTATGGAGGTGTTACCTTAGTGTTTTATGGCAGTGTTGGCTACCTTGGCACTCTATTGGTCACATCTTTAACATGTTAATGGTGGCACCATCTATGTTGTATTATTATGTCGTCAATGTATTATAATAAAGGTAGGGTATTATTTCATTATTACAGAGACTATGGTATTATGATATTGACATTATTGGTTATTATTATGTCATCATTGTGTTATCATAATATGGTCAGTAGTGTATTTTGTTGGAAGCATTAATGTATTATTATAGTATATGTATTATATTGTTGGGTAACCATTCCATTAGTACAATGAAATAATCATATGAGTATCCATAGTCTTTATATCCAATTGTTGATGAATATCCACAACGATGTCTGGAAAGCCAAGCAAAGAACAAAAAAATCACCTTTATTTCTTTACAAATCATCCATTACATGTATATATATTTTTTAACCTCTTTTGACCATTTTCTATAAACTTTGGTACTTTCAATATACATGTATTACAATAATTTAACGTGTTAAGTTTTGGTGTAAAACAAAATTGTAAAGAAATGTGAATGTGAATGTGACGTGAGATTTATTTGTCTGGAAAACCTCTTGTTGTTAATTACTGCAGATAGACACAGTGTTGGTTCACCTGGAACAACTGATTCCCTCAAACATTTCCATACAACAGATCACCATTATTTTTGTTCATCTGGTTCTGTTTCCCTGCATACTTTGGAGAAAACAAGGCACTGCAAGGTACCAAAAGTGTATTCTTCCCTTAAGTAAGTCACACCTCCCCTCCCCCTCCCCTGGCAACTGTTACAAACATTTTACCCAAAAATAAATGTTTATATACTGTAGTTGTTAACCTGAATACTGTATTAGATAATGAATACTTTGAGATGCACGAGAGCACACACACATACATACATACATACAGTACATACACCCACTACAAAACTAAGGATGTAAACATGTAGGGAGGGAGGGAGGGAGGAAGTACTGTATATAGGTTTGTAGTGTATGTGGTATTTATAAAGTATAGTTAAGTGTATGTGGTATTTATAAAGTATAGTTAGTTCTCCTTGATTCATGTCTGTGTTGTGTAGAGTCCTGAGTTGTTGATGAGACTTTTATTTGTATTACTTTCCACTTTTATACTTTTATTTGTATTACTTTCCACTTTTATACTTTTACTTGTATTACTTTCCACTTTTATACTTTTATTTGTATTACTTTCCACTTTTATACTTTTATTTGTATTACTTTCCACTCTTATACTTTTATTTGTATTACTTTCCACTCTTATACTTTTACTTGTATTACTTTCCACTCTTATACTTTTACTTGTTTCTCCTTCCATATTGGTGGTGTTTTGTGGCATTATTTGAAGGACTGGTATTTTATATCCAATTTTCTGACTACTGTACATCACTCTGGGTCTCTTACTTAATTAACGGAGCTCCCACTGTCCAACTCTTAGTAATAATAACGTGATTGGAATATATTTGTGCCACTTATTGTATACGTTTCCAGGTTATACATCACAGTGCTTGACAAACCCTTCATTACTACACAAATAATAATAATAATAATAATAATAATGATTATTATTATAATAAGGGTAATAATAACACCAATAATAATAATAATAACAATAATAATGATAATAATGATAATAATAACACCAATAATAATAGTAATAATAATAATAATAATAATAATAATGAATAAACATATAATTTTCCGTTTGTAGTGCTGAGCTGGGGACGTGACATTGGGCAAGGGGAGGACTCCACTCAACGTAAGTACATAACTACAATTTCCATTTTTTTCCTCTATGAATATTCTACTACTACTAAAAAAAAAAATTATAGTTGTTGTTGTTGTTTGTTGTTGAGGTGTGAGCGTGCCACAGCCTAACTAAACACATGTCCCATGGAATACGGAATGTTGGCAGTACAAATATTTAGCAGCAAGAGTGGGAGGTATTTAGTGAACTGGAATTTATATTTTTAGTTTCTGTCAGGCATTTTCTTTTCAGTTGTTGTTGTCGAGTTGCTATTCATTAATGAGCTTCATATCCATTTGTAACCAGAAACACACTTGGATGATGAATTAATATTTCTATCTGTTGATTACAATTTTTTATTTGAGGTTCTGTGTTGCCACTTATTTTTTGGATAAGAATTCTATTTAATTACAAAGATTTTGAATCTATTAAGTAATTCCGGAAGTTAAAATTGCTACTATTTTATATAGCTTCGATTGACCTAAACTTGGGAAACGTATCTTTAGCGTATATAATACGTTTATATTAACTAATTCATTCCCTGGTGCTTCAAATCTACAAACATAATATATTAATCAGAATGTGTGGTTTTCAAATTTCTCAATGAGGATGTTTCAAATGTTGAGATCCTCAGTGATGTGTTTTAAAGTATTACCATTGCAGTTGGTATTGGCTGGGTAATTATTGCTTAACCTTATTCAAATTGGCAAGGCAAATGTTGGTTGGTTGGTTATGGTTATATTTATAAGCTGGGCAAATGTTGATAACCAATATTATGATGATATTAGGGCTCAGTTCTCCCCCCCCTCCCCCCACACACACACTAGCTATTATAGTAGACACAACCTGGGTGAGTTCTGACTAGATAATTGTCCCCAATGCACATAGTCACGTCACTCTCCTTCTCAGCACTATTTTTATATTTGTATCGGACATAAGTATAATCTATTAAGTATAATTTATGAAGTATTGTAAACCCTGACGCATTGTTGCTGAATATATATAACAACACACATCCTTAAGAAGTGATATTGCAGTCTGTTGGAACCATGAAGAGTATAATAATGTATTGTATGGAGTGCCTTGATTCATCTCTGCAACACACACACACACACACACACACACACACACACACACACACACACACACACACACACACACACACACACACACACACACACACACACACACACACACACACACACACCACACACACACACACAGACAGTTTATTACAGCTGATGTGTATATTATCATCACAATCAAATTCTGAGCTGAGTTTGAATGACACTATAAAAGAGGTGACATTGGACTGACCTCAGATCTATAGTGTAGTGACGAGGGATAATGTCACTCCAAAACTTGACACGTAACACTCATGAATCATCAAGGTAAAACTTTTTGCATCGCTCTGCATGTTTGTTGTAGGTTAGGTTATGATGGGGAAACTTTTGCATCGCTCTGCATGTTGTAGATTATGACGGGGAAACTTTTGCATCGCTTTTCATGTAGTTGTGAAATTTTTGCATCACTCTCATGTTGTTCTAGGTTACCGATAATTTTTGAGGAGGCCGTGGGGGGATACTTCCGGAAGGGTTGGGTGTCGATATCTAGTGAGTGTGTGTGTGTGTGTGTGTGTGTGTGTGTGTGTGTGTGTGTGTGTGTGTGTGTGTGTGTGTGTGTGTGTGGAAATGACTGGGAACGCAACCAAGGCATTCCGTATATTATTATAGAAGGTGTGGAGAATTTATTTCATTTTTATATTTCATTTTTTTGCGTGTTATTTTTGGGTGTGGATTATTTATTTATTTTTTATTATTTTTATTTTTATTTATATATCTATTTTTTTTAGGGATGTGGTACCGCATGCAGAAGTCTTTGGTTAGTTTTGAAAGTGGCTCACACAGTCGAGGATGTATATACGGCACTTGTAAACTTGGAGAGACATTTTTGAGAACGTGTGGCACTTTTCAGTAACTTGGGAGCACTTTTCGAAAATATAAAAATGGGGGGTGAGGGGGGGGGGCACTCTTGAGGACACGTGACCATCCTGCCTGAAGATGAGTGGCATGTGTGTGTGTGTGTGTGTGTGTGTGTGTGTAAAAGTGTGTGTGTGTGTGTGTGTGTGATGTGGAGTGATAAGCCTCTGTAGGACTTATCACAGGAACATTTTATCACCAGTTTTATCAGTCTTTCTCTTGACGTTCTTGTAAGGATCATTATCAAGTGTTGTCTCACAGGACCGTCATATATACATTCATGTTAAATGTTCTTTTTGCGGCACCAACACAATGCGTCACCATATACTTACTTATAAACACACCATTAATGTTGTTCTCTTAATTAAATAGCAACCAAAGGCTTTGTCACACGTATAAACAATTGTCCCCACTTTCATGTAACACATAATATATATAATGTTCTTTTCCCTAAAACAACAACATAATAAGAACTTGTATACAACGTTGGGAATTTATATCGTGTAACTTTGCTTAATCAAAAGTGTCCTCTTCTTCACACTCACACACACACTAACCAAAGTAGAATTAATGCACTATTAACATCGAATAATATGTCCTTGTTGTATTCTGAAACACCAAATATTATGACTTTATGGGAAAAAATAAACACATACACTGATGTAGGATAATATACAGTATAGGGTATAGCTGCTACACTCACGGGGAATTAAATGGGCAGGTGCTTGTTGTAGGTGAATTGGTGATTACAGGTGAATTGGTGATGGCAAAGTGACGAGGTGACGGTAGGTGTTGGAATGATAACAGGTGCATGGGTCGTGTTACAGGTGAATGGGTGATGTCCTGTGAATGGGTGGGTAGTAGTGGATTATTTATGGTGGTGCATGGGTGATGACAGGTGAATGGTGCATGGGTGAAAACATGGGTGGTTATATAGCACGTGAACGGTGACTGACGGCAGGTGAGGCGGTGGTGACAGGTGAATCCATGGGTGACCAGAGTTAATGGCAGGTGAATAGGAGTCGAAAGCGTCTACAAGAAAAAAAATGGTTGAGAGAGAGAGAGAGAAAGAGAGAGAGAGAGAGAGAGAGAGAGAGAGAGAGAGAGAGAGAGAGAGAGAGAGAGAGAGAGAGAGAGAGAATGGAATGAACTTGATGATATGGTGTGACGTGACGGTGTGTGTGTGTGTGTGTGTGTGTGTGTGTGTGGAGGAGGGGGCTGGTGGGAGGATAAAAGGACACTACTACTACTACTACTACGACGACGACGACGAACGAGGTCCAGAAAAAATGATGATAAACAACAACACTTAGATGATGAGAGAAACACACTGAAGTATTGAAGCAACACTCATGAGGGGGCTGTGGTGGATGACTCACTATAAACTACTGAGACAACAACACAACACCCACGGCCACATTGTCCTTCCCTCCTGGTGTTGTTGTTGTGGTTGTTGTTGTTGTTGTTGTTGTCATATGTATGGGTCCCACGTATCCCTGCCTGCCTGCCTGCCTGCCTGCCTGCCTGGTTGCTGGGGAGGGACAGGACTCATGGGGGGTAATTTCTGGAGTTCATGAAGTGCCCCTTGAGGAGGCCTTTATGAGAGGCACGTTGGTTGGTCTTCTGATTCTACCCTATTTGCTTCCTTCATTCTCTCTTCCTCTCTTTTTCCTTCCTCTCCTTTTCGTTCCTCTCCTTTTCCTTCCTCTCTTTTTCCTTCCTCTCCTTTTCCTTCCTCTCCTTTTCCTTCCTCTCTTTTTCCTTCCTCTCTTTTTCCTTCCTCTCCTTTTCCTTCCTCTCCTTTTCCTTCCTCTCTTTTTCCTTCCTCTCCTTTTCCTTCCTCTCCTTTTCCTTCCTCTCCTTTTCCTTTCTCTCCTTTTCCTTTCTCTCCTTTTCCTTCCTCTCCTTTTCCTTTCTCTCCTTTTCCTTTCTCTCCTTTTCCTTTCTCTCCTTTTCCTTTCTCTCCTTTTCCTTTCTCTTCTTTTCCTTTCTCTCCTTTTCCTATCTCTCCTTTTCCTTTCTCTCCTTTTCCTTTCTCTCCTTTTCCTTTCTCTCCTTTTCATTTCTCATTCTAAGCAGCATTTGAGAAAGAGAGAGTAAAAAATAATATATATTTGTAACCACCACTGCCAGATTTCAGAACACACACAAAGCATGCAGTCCCTTTCTATATACACGACCTCACCATTTCACATGTATAAAGCTGCCTCATTGCTGCAAAACCCTCCCCAGCAGGAGCAGCGAACCTTTGTGTCAGACGAGGTGGTTTGTGGCGGAATATCCCGTGTGGCCGCGTCAGGTCCACTTCGTATAAAACCATTGAGGGATGAGGAGGAGAGAGGAGAGGGTCCGGGAAGTGGATAACACACAACACATGGACGGAATTGGTGTTTGTGGTGGTGGAAATCGGACTGAGGTGCGGCTGGGGTGAGGGATGACCTTGAAGGGGTTGACTGGTCTGGTCTGGTCTGGTGTGAGGTGTGTTGGTTGGTGTACAGTACTATAAGTGTTATGTGGTGTTGGTATGGGGTGATGGCTACTGAATAATGAGAGATAAAGTGTACGAGTTTGAGGCTACTGAATGATGGGGTATAAAGTGCAAGAGTTTGACAGGGAGGTCAGGGATGAACAGTGAGAGAGAGAGAGAGAGAGAGAGAGAGAGAGAGAGAGAGAGAGAGAGAGAGAGAGAGAGAGAGAGAGAGAGTTGGGTACATTGTAGTGGTTGTGAGAGGCGATAGGTTTAGAGAAGGAGAGTGGCTGGGCTTAACGTTGTGTTATGGGATATTGCGAGGTAACACGGATGAGAGAGGTGGTGGAGTGTATGGTGGAAGTAATGACAGGTATGGAACGAGTGTGTTGTGATGAGAATAAGAAGAAGGTACGTACACTACTAATGACAGGGGTGAGAAAGATATACCATTGCTAGCCAGGATGTGAGGGATAAAATAGACAAGGACTGTTGAGGTGGTATGGATTAATCTTCAAATATAAAAAACGATACTGTATAACCAGTTTGAACGTGGCTAACAACAGACAACTATACTTTAGGCATGTCGACCACCAATGTTGTTGTAAAGTTAAAGGTATATAATTATAAAGGTAGGCATGTAGACCACCAATGTTGTTGTAAAATTAATGGTATATAATTATAAAGGTAGGCATGTAGACCACTAATGTTGTTGTAAAGTTAAAGGTATATAATTATATAGGTTAGGTTTGTTGTATTTGGTGAGGGTCCGGACTGACACATGCTCTGCTCCAGCCCCAGTTCAAGTTAAAGGAAATCCAATTAACAGATAAAGGATTAATGAAGGTCTGGTGGTGAGGTTGGCAAAAGTGATGGTGATAAAAGCGTTTGTGGAGATTAAAGTAATGGTTGTGTGTGTGTGTGTGTGTGTGTGTGTGTGTGTGTGTGTGTGTGTGTGTGTGTGTGTGTGTGTGTGTGTGTTCACCAGCCGGGTACCAGAGCCAGATGCCTCTCCACAAACGGATGCAATAGGGTTTAAGTGAGATTGAGGACGATATGGGAAGTTTGGGACCAAAACTAAGACAAGGACATGGGTGAAGGTGAGGGTAAGGGTGAGGGTGATGGCCAGGGTAAAGGTGAGGATGAGGGCATAGGTAAGAGTGAGAGCATAAGTGAGGGTGAGGGCATAAGTGAGGGTGAGGGTGAGGGTGCAGCTACAGGGCCAAACAACATCAAGTTCTACTGATTGTCATCTTTCCTCCTGGAGGCGGGCACACTCTCATAAGTGGGCGGGGATTGTACCGTCCCAGAGGCCGCGTATGTGGTGGGCGGCGGGTGACAGTGTGCGGGCGCGGCGGGTGAGGAGTACTGGTGATGGGAGAAGAGGGGTGACGGGGGACACTCGTACGCCTTGGCGTCGTGGTGGATGGTGGGTGTGAGGCTTCTAGGGGTGTCACAAAAACCAGGACTGAAGAGTGGCGTGGTACATAGAGGTGAGGAGGACCTGGTGGGTTGGGTGTTACTGGAGGTGGTCGAGTTAGGTATAGGTGGATGGCCGCCGCTCCCCACCAGTTCACTCAAAGTCTTGGCGTCCATAATGAGTTCCGGGGAGAGACTGTTGTAATCCGGCGGAGACTCGTAGGGCGGCGGGGAGTCCTTCATCCACTTCTTCACCACGATGCCATGCGACTCCGTCAGGTACGTGATGTTAGCGGCCTGCGGGGAGGAGAAAGGTCAGTCCATGGTGTACGAAGGAGCAGGGAGGGGAAAATATATGATAGGGGACATCAGGGAAAGATAAAATATAAGTAGGAGGGGGCGTGAAGGGAGGGAAAGACATACAGTAAGGCAGGGAACGTGAGGGAAAGGAAACACATGAGGCAGGGGACGTCAGGGGAAGGAAAACTATAAAACAATGGGAGCATCAGATGAAGGAAAAGATAAAGGTTCATCAGAGGAAGTATATATTGTAAAACACGTTGACGGAAAGGGTGAAAAATGTCAACAAAAGAGAAATCGAAATGGGTTGATGAAGAGTAGGCGAAGAGAAGGAATAGGCAAAACAGGGAGAGGTGAGCCTGAGTAGGACGAGGATGCCAGGCCAGGGGAGAAGACGTTCACAGGTGCCCCCCGAGGAAAGGAGGAGTATATGAAAAATGACAACGAAGAACACGAAGGGATCTGGAGGGAAGCGAGGAGAGAAATGTGAAGGTCAGGGAAGGGTAGAGAAGAGGGACAACAAAAGAGATGGGTAGTGTGATGGACGGGAAATGTAGTGTGATGATGGAAGAGGAAGGGAAGAGTAATGGAACGATGAAGGGAAAGAAGAATGTGATGGCTAAGGGAAACAAGGAGTGTGATGGGTTAAGGGAAGGGTAATATACTGGTGAAGGGAAGGGTGGTGTAGCGAGGAAGAGAAAGGAAATGGCATATGAAAGGGAGAGTTGCAGTTTGTTGGGAAGGGATGGGGAAGGGAGTGTGTTAATAAAGGAGAAGGGAGTAACAATGAAGTGGCCTGAGATATAATTATATATAGCATTACCGACTTACATACAAATAGTACAACTTCTTATAACACAAACAGGAAATCATTAATCAAACCAATCAGGACCTGTGTCACTCCAGTCCTAAATGGTTCACTGTGTATCCTAACTCATACCTTGGCTTCCTTATCCAGTGAATATAGTCTCACCAAACAACCATGTAACTCATGTTAATATTAATATTAAAATACCTATTTAATTCCTTGGAACATATGACTCTAAAATAAATGGAACTGACCATTTTATTGGCCCGTTAAAGATGGAATTAATTGTAAAGTCATTTTGAATGTGTCTGAAAATAGCATGACCTTTCAAATTACATTCTCTGCACACTCACACGTGATAAACGTGTTGGCTAAAACACATTTGTTTCCCTTTTGTTTCCCTTCCCAATAGAGGTACTTAAATTCTTTACTCTTGTACACCCGAGCTCGTAAATTCGCGACCACGTACTTAAATGTTTGTGCCATAATTATGAGCTGGTAACATTTATTTGGTGAGGAATCAGAGTAGGTGGAACATAGTAGAACTACATGATACAATCTTTCACCTACAATGACACCTTCCCCACACAGTGTTACCAGCTCAGATGACATAAACATTTGGGGACGTGGTCGCGAATTTACTAGCTCGAGTGTACAAGAGTAGAGAAATTAAGTACTTGTATTGGTTCAACTTAGTATCGGTGTAAATTTCGATATTATATTCTATAAATAACTGGTACAGAATAGAGGGTTCTAACCGGTAGTCAGGGCAGGTGTTCAAAAAATATCTCGTGCCACTTTTCAATATATTGTATGTTATAATAACCCAATGAATGGAATGACAAAATGTTTTTAGGTAATCCTGAAACCGATCTTGTCCAAGGGTTGTTTGACTGCACAGGGAATATTAATATGGTCACAGTAGACTTAATATTCACACATGTTTCTTGCCACTGATTTTGTAAAAGTTTTTGGTCTGGTGGTCAACTTCCCAGACCATACTAAATAACATCATGAAACAAATCAGTGAAAAAAAGAAGAATCAAATTGTAATTTCTTCCAATAAAGAAACAAAGCCTAATGATTAAAAGGAAAATATTCGCGTAGTGACTTTAATCATCAGGGACAACTTTCAACTCGGCTCGGCCTTCCAAAGTTTTCAGCTTTGGACACCAAATTTATTAATAGAGTGTGAGGTCAAACGCCTGGAATATCCTTCTCTGATATGACTTTATAGGTCACGGGATCTAGACAGTCTGGAACACACAGAGATATTCATCCCTCCAAGAGACTAAAGGATTACCATGGAATAGGTTGTGTTGTTGCTGCCAAGAGATTAGTACTGGTGGTGCTTGACAATGTTGTGATGTGTTGTGTTGTGTTGTGTTGTGTTGTGTTGGTTTGGGGCAGTTACTGAGCAATAAAATAATGTTATGTTTAGACGACGAGTGTGTTGCTATGGAGGGGGTGTTGATGGGTGTGTATGGCAGTGTATGTGTGTGTATGTAGGGTGGGAGTATGATGGCACGAGTGATGATGATGTGGGTGTGTGAATATATTGTACAGTTGCGGACACTTGAAACAGAAACACTTGAATTGGGGCCCCTGATCAGAGAGTTATAATGAAAGAGTCTCATCCAACCCTATATGCATGAGTGGCCCCCATGTTCTGATGTATCGGATTCACATGTTCGCAACTGTACATGTGGGTCATCTTTTCAGTAACCTGTAATTCCTGGGATCCCTCATGACCCAAACAAGGCCCACAACATGACCTACATTATGTTTTACCCACCTTGTATTTTTATCTCTGTTTTTTCTCGTGTTTTATAAACTTTCTCTAACTAGGCTATATAACCCCTATTACAGTATACTCATACGGGGTTTATGTTTATTATTGTATTTCCATAGTGTGATGGTGAGACGAAGCGTTTATATATAGTAGAGTGAATTGAAGTATTGGCCTTGGTTTTGGTGTTTGATGTGGGGTGGTGTGTTGTGGTGTGATGTGATGTGGTGAGGTGTGGTGTGGTGTGATGTGTTGATATGGACGGTTTGGTGCTGTGTGTTCTGGTGTGGTGTGGTGTGTTCGATATGGTGTGGTGTAGTGTAGTGTGATTGATGTGGTGTGGTGTGTTTGATATGGTGTGTTTGATATGGTGTGATGTGGTGTAGTGTGTTTGATATGGTGTGGTGTAGTGTGGGTGTGACAAGGACGGCATGGCCAAAAAACAAGACTGTCCAACATTTACCGACTGTCCCATGTCAACTAATATCACACTATCACACTTTGAGGGCGGATGGTTGGTGGTGGTGGTGGTGATGGTGGTGGTGATTGGAGTGACATTGTTGTTGGTGATGGTAATGGTCTTAGGGTGTGATAGTTTAGGTAGTAGTAATAGTAGTGGTAGTGGGAGTAGTGTATTTGTGATCTGGTTCTGTCCTGCTAGCATAGGCTAACGTGGAAATCAAATAAATGAATATGGTTAAACTGTGAATTGATACCATAACACCCTAACCAAGTAGATGTAACTTTCATTGGCATACTGTAATATCACAAACACAACACAACACACTACACTACACAACACAACACACCACAACACAACATAACACAACACACTACAACACAACGCAACACAACACGACCCACCTGTGATCCCGTGCTACCCGCTGCTGAAGCCGATGCGTCGTAAGGGTCATGACAGCAGGGACAGCAGGGGGGTCGACGCATCAGTAGGAAGATAAGCAGGGCCACGGTGGTCAGCACGAACAGCAGGAACAGTGTCGTGATGAGCATGTTGTACACCTGTAAGAAGAAAGCCAAACATGTACTCATTCTGTTGTACATTTATAGGAATAATATTGTTGTTACACCTGCAAAAATTAAGCCTCACATGTACTCTTTCTGTCAGTTGTACACTTGTAGGAATATTACTGTTGTACACCTGCAAATATTAAACCTCATGTACTTTCTCTGTCTGTTATACATTTGTGGAAATAATACTCTTGTACCTTTGCAAAACTTAAGCGTCACATGTACTCTTTCTATCTGTTGTACACTTGTAGAAATAACACTACACATGTCCTCTTATCGTTGTAAAATTGTAGAAAGATCACCAATAAGTACACAAGTATTCCTACTGTTGTACATTTGTAGGAATAACACTACATTATAAACTCTTACTGTCGTACACCTGTAGGATACACTACACATGTACAGTCACAATCAAATAACCACCGACACTTTCCTTCCATCGTGAAAACAAATCAGTATCATATCAAACTATAATCATACAACACCTTACGTCAACTTAAACCCCTCAATTATTATTATGAGATGCTGAAAAATCATACACGTGTTGTTCTCTATTACCAAGATATTTACTACGATGGAAGGAAAGTGTTGGTGGTTATTTGATTGTGGCTGTACTATTACTGTTTTATTTACAAGATTGACATCACACACATACTTCAATTGTTGTGCTCCTTTGGTCGCTATACACTGCATATACATTTCTATACATTTATTTTATTATATATACGTGCAGTAACAAATATACTTCTGAGTTACGGTACTTTATATTACGGTACAAAATCGGTTGCTATATTTTGGATTATTATTGAAAAGGGGAAATACAGTTGCATTGTTAAGTGTCCCAGTTAGGTTACTTAATTCAGTTGTATTCGCGCTGAGGATAATGCAGGAAATTAATATTCATTGCAGGAAAACAATCATTATTTATATTTTGTATTTATGTAAGCACAAAAATTCTGGAATCCGAGATAGGCATGCATAACAAAAGAAGTGTTTATGAATACCCACAAAGAGAGTGAACAGTTTATCTAAAAATGTGTTAATAAATATGCGATGACACTACAATGTATATAAAGTGACAATGGTAGTGTAACGCGGCGTGTGTTATCCGTAGACTTATACACCATTAACACCCTGAGTCACAACATTAATAGACTAGACTCCTTCCTACCACAGCCACATATTATACTCCACATATGACACGTATTTATCAAGAGTTACAACAACATGTTTAACGAGAGTCATCCCATCATCCCATCCATCCCCTTCACCTCATCCAAATCCACTCCACTCCACTCCATTCACCCTGGCTGTCACCCTGCATCAACACCTCACCCAACAACAACAACAACACTCTGTCAGCCTCACCCTTACCCACCCTGTCAATGTCAACCCACATTACCAACCTCACCCATGCACCACGACTCATCACACCACCCCATGTCCAAGACCTACCTACCTACCTACCCATGCCAACCCCATCATCTCAACATATCCCACCCCACTTCCTGCCCCGTCCTGTCGCCGCCTACACACCCGCACCCAACCTGCTGGCGAGGGGGAGGGGGACACGCTGGAAGGGAAGAGAAGGGGAGGGGGACACGCTGGAAGGGAAGGGAAGGGGAGGGTTGCGCCGGGGGGAAGGGGGAGAAACAAGCTGGGGGAGGAATGACGTTGGAGATGATTGGGAAAGGCCTGCGCAATGAGATGAGATGGGGAGGAGAGGGGAAGAGATGGGGAGGAGAGGGGAAGGAGTGCATGGTCTGGGGTGGGTGTTGTTCAAGGATGGCGAGGGGAGAGACAGAGCTGGGGAGAGTTGGGTGAGGTAGGGAGAGTGAGATGGATGGACAGGGGAAGAGAGGGAGGGAGAGAGAGGGAGAGAGCAGGTCACACAGACTAGCCAAGGAAAGAGTGGATGAGGAAAAAGACCAACTGAGAAGAGAAGTATAGGGAAAGTTGGAGACGACGGTATATAAACAAGAATTAAGATTAGGTGTTAAGTACGGGTTGATGAAGGAAGGAAGAATAAAGGAAAGGAAGAAGACTTAGTATAATAAAGTAAGTCAAGTATAGAGCGGATGAGGAGAAACACAGCCAAGGGAAAGGTAAGATAATGGGGGGATAAAGACACAAACTATAGAGGCAGAGAGAAGGGTGAATAAAGGAAAGGAAGAAGACTTTTAGTAATATACAGATCAACTAGGGACGGAGAAGAAAGGTATATAAAGTAATGGGGGATAAAGAGACAACACTATAGAGGAATGTTGTTGTACAGAGAGAGAAGAATATTATACAGTTGGTCAAGTAGGAACGGAAAAGAAAGGTATATACTGTAAGGTAATGGAGGATAAAGAGACAAAAAGTATAGAGGGGTATATAAGGTAATGGAGGATAAAGAGACAAAAACTATAGATGAATGTTGTTGTACAGAGGCAGGTAGGGTAAGGGAGGGTTAAAGGGAAGCAAGACTGTCCAGACCGAGGGGAGATTGGTGTGTGTGGGGGATGTGAGGCAATTTTGAGACACACATTCACTGGAGAGGAGGAGGAGGAGGAGAGGTGAAGGCCTGGCTGGATGGATAGACTGAATATGTAAGGAGGGAGAGGGGGATAGATAGATAGAGATGAGGTCGACCAAGATGAGTGTGTGCATGAATGTTGTTGTGTAATTGGTGATGAGTGTAGGGGGGGGGGGAGAAGGATGTGAGTTAGTGAATGGATGGATGGATGGATGGATGAGTGAGGGTAAAAGAGAAATATTAAAAAGAAGGGTATAAGTGATGGGTGTATGAGGGATGGGGTGTTGAGAGATGGATGAGGAGGCTGGGTGAGGGTTGATTAAAAAAAAAAAAAAACTATTAGGTATGGATGAATGGTGAACAAGGAACTGGTCATAGAAAATAAAGGACAGAAAGACAGGGAAGTTTAAGAAATGATAAGTGAGGAGGGTAAGGGTTATATAAGTGAAAAGATGATATTCAGGTTGAGTAATATGAGTGGGGGAGTGACGAGAAAGCTTGGATGGGTAAGGGGGGAGGAGGAGAGGGAGGGAGAAAGTGAGAAAGGGAGAAAGTGTGTGAGAAAGTGAAGAAGTGAGTGAGTATAGTGAGGGAGAAAGTGAGGGAAAAAGTGAGGAAGTGAGGGAGAAAGTGGATGAGAAAGTGAGGGAGAAAGTGAGTGAGATAGTGAGTGAGAAAGTGAGTGAGAAAGTGAATGAGGAGGAGTGAGGGAGAAAGACGAATGCCAGGCCAAGTCTCCAGAACACAAGTTGGACAGTATATCAGCCATTTCTTCCCTCGCCTTCAATTAAACCCCAAAACTCTTATAAACTGTAGCCAAGACCTTCCTTCCTTCCTCTCACCACCCCACCACGCCAAGGACATCTGGCTCCATCTTCTGTTTTGACACATAATGAAGAGGTAAGAACTTATTTCAACTCGGAGTGGCGTATTAACTCATCATGTTGTAGGCTAAAGTAGTAATTCATATAAGTCATTTTTATAGACTGATCGAAATACTGAGTTGTGTCATTGTCAATTATTATATACTGTAGATATCAGATGTGTTGCATTTTTTGTATATATTTATTAAGGGGAAGTACAGTGTTGGTAAATCTGGAGTAAATGATTCCTTCAAACTAGTCCAAGCAACAGAACACCTTTATATTTGTTCATCTGGTCCTGTTTCCTGGCATACTTTGGAGGAATTAAGGCACTCCAATGTAACAAAAGTATACTCTCCCCTTAACTTGGAAGGTTTTCTAATTATAAAGAGGAATATTGTTGAACTTTATACTGCAGAGGTGATATTCTATTATTTTTCTCTCTTTTTATTACTGAAAAGTGTAAGAAATTATAGAGACATTATCTCCACCAGCCTCTATATTGGCGATAAAAGTGAAGAACTGAACATATAACTCTGGACAAGTCTGTATATTGAAAAAAGTTAAAATTTGTAGGTATAATTCAGCTGAAAAATGTGCTATCATATTAGTGATTCAGCCTGGTCCCGAGGGGGGCAGGCAAGGTCAGCTGCCCCTCTGTCTTGATGGTTGGGGTGGCTTAAAGTGGAGGTGTGTGGGGGGACAGGGGCAGTGGGACGGGGTTGTTGTTGTTGTTGTTGTTTGTTGTTGTTGTTGGGGAGGGGTGGCAGAACTGACGTGTGATGGGATAACAACAGGGTGGGGTGATATGTGTTGTATAATAAATACTCCTGTGGAACCAAAAGTTTAAGTTGGGTATAATCTCTTATCATCAGGGTTGATTATGCCACCGATATAATTATTCTTTCTAACTCGACTCTCTGGGTTTAACTTGTATCATTCTTGTTCATGGGGAGTTTATCAGTTTTTATATCCCTTAATCGTTAGTATATCAGGGTTAATGGAGATGAATCCTGAGTTAGAATGGTGGCAACGTTAGACTCACGTGTTATTACAGCGACACAAGCGAAATGAGGGAACATAACATAGCAAGATAATTAAGACCAAGCAGGCACTGACGATGACCCAATGCGATGGCTCCATGCATGACTGTCCTTGCACATGGTGGTGGTGGTGGTGGTGAAATTAGATGATACAACGTTGGCAACATACAGTGGGATGCAGGAGGACGAAGTGAAAGGGCAGTGGGGTCAGTTGCATAAGAGGGACACATGCAGGTTGGAGGGAAAGCGAAGAAGACCTGTAGGAGCAGTAGAAAAATACAGAGAATGAAGGAGAGACACAGAGAGAGAAAGTGTAAAGGCAGGCAGAGAAAGAGAGAGAGAGAGAATGAAAGAAGGTGAAGATAGATGGTAGCCAGGAAAGGGAGAGAAAGAGAGAGAGACAGACAGAAAGAGAGAGAGTGAGAGAGAGGAGGGGGCCATGAGTGTGACCTCCATCGGCCTCTCCCCTCGCTCCAACACCTTCACTTCAGCTATAATGTACACTGGTCTATATTCGGTCGTGGGTCTCTTATGTCCGTCCCTCTGCTCCCCTCCACAGCCCCACGACCCGACCCCCTCTCAGTAACCCCTCTCCACCACACCCTCCCCACCCCCTCTCCACCACACCCTCCCCACCCCCTCTCCACGACCCCTTATTGACATACCCCCTTTATTTTCATTTTCCACGTTCCCGTTTAGACTCCTCTTGTTCACCCATAACCCCCTCCACACCCTCCACGACCTCCCCCCTCCTCACTCCTCTTTACCCCTCCACGACCTCCCCCCTCCTCACTCCTCTTTACCCCTCCACGACCTCCCCCCTCCTCACTCCTCTTTACTCCTCTACGACCCCCACCCCCTTTTGACCCCTGTCCAGACACCTCTTAGCCCTTCCATGACCCCCTCTCGACCCCCTCCTGCATGACCCCTATTAAATCCCTGACACTCATACACTCCCTATCATTCGTTCCCCACCTTCTGTACAAGCCATTCTAACAATCTTCTGGTCCACTTCTCCTTCCCTCTATCTGTCCCTTCCAGAATCCCTTCCACTCGTCACTATTCTTTTCGTCCGTCTCTTCTTTCTCCCATTCGTCATCCCTCACACTCCCCTCTCTCTCCCTTCTTTCTCCCATTGCTCAACCCTTCCACTCCCCCTTTCTCCCATTCCTTATCCCATTACCCCCTCCTCCCCTTTTCTCCATCCCTTTCCTCCTCCTTCTTTATCCCCTCCTCCACTCCGTCCCCTGATATACCCCTTGCTCTTGATCAGGTGTCCCTCTCCCCTTCCCTTTTCCCTCTGGTCCCTCCTCCCCTTTTAGGCTTGACCCTGAGCTTGATTTCTGTACCCCTATTTATTCTCGTCTTATCCACCTTATTCTCCAGACATATCTTTCTCTTACTTTCCTCTGCTCCTTTTCGTCTACCTTTTCCCTTACATCTTTCTTTCGCCATCTGAGTTGAAGAGGTTATGTTTTATTTAATGTCAGTTCTGTCTTACCGTCTGGCTGTCCGTCTGACTACTTATAAGCGAGAGGATGGTTTCTCAAAAGACCATGTGCCGTTTTCATGATATTTAGTTAGTGAGTAGATATGCTGATGTGCCAAGAAAAAAGGTATTACATTTTGAAGGTGATTGGTAGAGCACAGGTGGAGTTATGAGAACAAACGTCCCCCATCATTGCTAAAAATGAATTGTAAATCTTGGTGATTGTGTCCGTAAACATTAATTAAATTAGAGAGAATGAACCTTTTAATGGAGATGATGGCGGAATTTTAGGAGTCTGTGAACGCCTTTCTATTTGGGTTTTTGCTGTAGGCTAACCCTCCTTGTTCACCGTTCACCACCACCACCATTACTTATACTATATATGGTACACATTTCCTTGTACTTATGTGACTGTCTCTTATTATCTCCTCCTAATTACTTACTATATATGGTACACATTTCCTTGTACTTATGTGACTGTCTTTTATTATCTCCTCCTAATTACTTACTATATATGGTACACATTTCCTTATACTTATGTGACTGTCTCTTATTATCTCCTCCTAATTACTTACTATATATGGTACACATTTCCTTGTACTTATGTGACTGTCTCTTATTATCTCCTCCTAATTACTTACTATATATGGTACACATTTCCTTGTACTTATGTGACTGTCTCTTATTATCTCCTCCTAATTACTTACTATATATGGTACACATTTCCTTGTACTTATGTGACTGTCACTTATTATCTCCTCCTAATTACTTACTATATATGGTACACATTTCCTTGTACTTATGTGACTGTCTCTTATTATCTCCTCCTGATGCAGACCTGAGCACCAATTCTTTATATATTCTCCCAACACTCGTCTTTTCACAACACTCCCTTTACTCTTTAACTTACAATGTTCCTCAGTTCCCTTGCGTCACCACCATACTCTATATAGCCAAGTTTCCCTCTGTTCGTCAGCTGAGAAACTTTACAATAACTAGTTTGAGACGCATCTTCTAATGAATTCAATCAAATACTCACTAATCACAACAATAACATCATATGAGAACGTGAAAATATTAGTCAGAAAGTGGTTTGAGTTACCCATATGTGAGTGATTATTATTGACCACGACTGTACATTGCCCACCGTCATCACATTACCCTTGCATCCAAATTCCAGTAAGTAATGGTTGAGTGAATATATGAATGAGTGAATGATTAACCTAGTGAGTGAAATAGGGTGAATGGATGAGTGAATATATGAGTGAGGTAGATTAGGGTGATTGGATGTGGAAGGAAGGTGATGTGTGGTGGATGGATGGATGGATGGATGATTAAGTGTGTGTGGTAAGTAGAGGATGGATGGATGAGTGAATGAGTGAAGTGGGGTGGATGGATGGATGGATTATTAAGTGTGTGTGGTAAGTAGGGTGGATGGATGGATGAATGAGTGAGTATGGATGGATGAATGATTGCGTGTGGAAAGTAGAAGTTGGATGGATGGATAGATGAATGAGTGAATGTGGATGGATGATAGTGTGTGTGTGGATGGAGTGGATGGATGAGTGTGTGTGTGGATGGAGTGGATGGATGAGTGTGTGTGTGGATGGATGAGAGTGTGTGTGGATGGATGAGTGTGTGTGTGGATGGACGAGTGTGTGTGTGGATGGATGAGAGTGTGTGTGTGGATGGATGAGTGAGTGTGTGTGTGTGTGTGTGTGTGTGTGTGTGTGTGTGTGTGTGTGTGTGTGTGTGTGTGGATGGAC
Organism: Petrolisthes manimaculis; assembly: GCA_034508575.1. Taxonomy (NCBI): domain Eukaryota; kingdom Metazoa; phylum Arthropoda; class Malacostraca; order Decapoda; family Porcellanidae; genus Petrolisthes; species Petrolisthes manimaculis. Next base: position 396,055 of record JAWZYT010002638.1, read on the forward strand.
ATGTGTGCGTGCTGGGTTGGACATGAGGGCAGAGACGAGGGATGTCCCCACACAATCACCAGGAGTACCCCATTATGTCCCCTTCCCTCCCCCCCTCCACTACCACCCCTCCCCTCCCCTCCCCTCCCCTTCCATCCCTCCCATCCCCTACCCTTCCATCCCTCCCCTTCCCTCACCACCCCTCCCATCCCCTCTCTCCTTCCCTCCCCTCCCTTCTTACTGTCACTACCTCCCCTTCCCTCCCCTCCCTCCCTTCCACTACCTTCCACTACTACCCTTCCCTCCCATCTTACTGTTACTACCATAACCACCACCACTACTAAAACCAGTACCACCATTACCAATACCACTGCCACCCCACTATCACTACCACCACCACCACCAGAATCACTACTACCTTTACTATTACTACCATCACTACTTATACTACTACTACCATCTCTGCTACATTTACCACTAATATACCTCTACCATTACTAATTTTGCTACCGTTTCCATCACCACTACTGGCACTATAGACATCTCTTTATACCACCACTGCCACTGCCACTGCCACTGCCACTCAAAGCTAAGACAATCAAACACTTCTTAAACAACTAACTACTCGTATGTCCATAAAAAACTCAACCCATATTCATTAATTAAAAGGGGGAAGTGTTGTGTTGGTAAATCTGGAGCAACTGCATCCTCCCAACTATTCCAAGCAACAAAACACCATTATTTGTGTTCGTCTGGTCCTGTTTCCTAGCATATAGTTTAGAAGAATCAAGGCACTCCAATGTAAAAAAAAAAATAAAAAAAAAATTACCAGCTTAAATTTAATGAAAAGTTAGAATGAAAAAAAGTTAGTCAGTTTGAGGTTCACCCATGACCTAGAGTCTATATAGATGCTGCATGGATGTCTCTCCCTTGTGGTCCCTTCCTGTCATAGTAATTGGGGACCACTTTTATTATTTTTTATGCTTTTATTTATCTTTTATTTCTTTATTCTTCACAGGAATTATTTTGGTTCGGGCACTTACTGAGGTATAACTGTAGTTGTGTTTGAACTACAAGTGTGTTAATGTGGAGTACTTTTAATTGGTGTATGTGGGAGTGTGTATGTACAGTAGGTAAAAAATGGAATAACGAAACTAGGCCACCTAACTTATATATAACCAATAACTTCTTTCAAAATGTACAGTACCAGATGTTTTTAAATTAATGTTAGAGGCAAAATATCCACTCTTGGACTTGAAATGAATGTGACGTGCCCTATTTGATACGCCGGGCGAGGACGTACTAAAATGAACGACACATCTCCCCCCCCATGGGTTAATTAAATACTTATAGGCTACCGGTACCCTTCTGACTGGTAGCCAAACCTATTTCTGAAGATGAGGCATAGTCGTCGCGCTGTTGTACCCCATCATAGACAACAACATACCGGTACCTAAACGCTCTGTCCTCTTGCCTGCCATAGAGAAATAAGGAAGAGAGTTATTGGTATTATATTATTCTGAAACCTGTCTGTCCTATTATTCTGTAAAGTCCTGCCATTTTGCAGTTGTCGTTAATGCAGGAGTGAATACAATGAGGTTCTCGCTGCTTGTGGTACGTTGTGATTAGTAGTTTTTATTTATTTATATGATTGTAACATAAACACCAGACATACACACACACACACACACACCATCCCTGTTCAAGACATATAGACTATAAACAAACACACAACACTTACCATACACCTTCCTGCAACAAACACACACATACACACACACACACACACACACACACACACACACACACACACACACACACACACACACACACACACACACACACACAAAAGGTATTGTTAGAATTTAATATGTTTTTTCTCTTTGTCCAATAATATTAATTTAAACTTATAATGATTTAATAAGGATACTCATTTATCTGAGTACAAATATTAATCAATCAATCAATCAACAACAATCAATCAATCAATCAATCAATCAACAACAATCAATCAATCAACAACAATCAATCAACAATAATCAATCAATCAATCAACAACAATCAATCATATCTACCCGCTATTACAATTCTTCACCCTCCTTCACCTCCCCCTCCCCCCCCTCCCCCCCCACCACCACTGAAAACACAGGTAGATTTGTTTTGATTTATTTTACAGGTAGAGAGACAGTCTAAATCTCCGGGTATCTAAACACAGACAGTATTTATTTATGTTGATTATATTATTATTATTATTATTTAGGTCGGGTGTTCTTATTAGGCGTCGAACATCTATTTTTTTGTTTACATTTTTTTTACTTCCTTTCTTACATTGACGAGGGAGTGACAGGTGGTATACGCCTACTGACCTACTCTCTCTCTCTCTCTCTCTCTCTCTCTCTCTCTCTCTCTCTCTCTCTCTCTCTCTCTCTCTCTCTCTCTCTCTCTCTCTCTCTCTCTCTCTCAATACGCACACGTGCAAGAAGTAACTCACGGAGATATGGATTGGAACTCAACACACACACACATGTAAATGATTCTCACACACATATACACTACAACAAGTATACACTCACACATGGAAATACACATACACAAATATACTCCAACACACACACACACACACATATATGCACTTCAATTTCACATCTTTACGCCCCGATTCTCTACCCAACACACACACACACACACACACACACACACACACACACACACACACACACACACACACACACACACACACACACACACACACACACACACACACACACACACACACACACACACAGAAGCCTTACACGATCACACCCACCCCGTTAGCGTGTTGCACAAAGGCTCCAAAGGGTGACTGACAACCTGTGGCCTAGTTAGCTCCAGTAAAGACAGAGGAAACAGAACGGTTCCTGTATCATAGTGTTATTGTTTGGGTGTTGTGTGTGTGTGTGTGATAGTAATATATATATATATATATATATATATATATATATATATATAGAGAGAAGAGAGAGAGAGAGAGAGAGAGAGAGAGAGAAAGAGAGAGAGGGGGGGGGGATGGGCACAACTCCAGTAAGGATGTTTTGGAATTTTTATGTGCGTCTGTGGAGGGGAATGAGAAGGAATATAGAAATAAGTACCGTAGATAGATAGATCGAGAATATATATATATATATATATATATATATATATATATATATATATATATATATATATATATATATATATATATATATATAGAGAGAGAGAGAGAGAGAGAGAGAGAGAGAGAGAGAGAGAGAGAGAGAGAGAGAGATGCACAGAATCTTTCAATGCAGGAGAAGCCAATATTTTTTATCTGCGAACTCGCAAACCTCATCCTTTATTACCCATTTCCCTTTCTATTTTGCTCCTCTCCTTCCCCCACACTACTCTCTCTCTCTCACTCTCCTCTCTCTCTCTCTCTCTCTCTCTCTCTCTCTCTCTCTCTCTCTCTCTCTCTCTCTCTCTCTCTCTCTCTCTCTCTCTCTCTCTCTTTTGCAACTTCTCTCTGCATCCCACTCACCCCACCCTTTTTATTTACCCACTACATACCCTCTCTCTCTCTCTCTCTCTCTCTCTCTCTCTCTCTCTCTCTCTCTCCTCTACACTCACCCTATTGCCACTGACAGCCAATATTCAAGTGGGTTTGTTATGGTTATCCCAGTGTGGTGGTGTTATTGGCACATTCTGTTATCATTTCTGGCTATCCCTATTTACATCTCTCTCTTTCTATATCTCTCTTTCTCCATTTCTCTCCATCCATCCCTGCATTCGCTCAGATCTCTGCCTCTTCCTTTTCCTTTTTTGGTTCTCTCTCTCTCTTCTCTTCTCTTCTCTTCTCTTCTCTTCTCTTCTCTTCTCTTCTCTTCTCTTCTCTTCTCTCCTCTCCTCTTCTCTTCTCTTCTCTTCTCTTCTCATTTACTATCCCTCTTTCATTTCGCTTCACCCACCCCTTTTTCCTTCTCTCACTCCCTCCTCTCTCTCACTCTTTCTCTTTCAATATCCATCCATTTTCACACAGCCATCGACATTCTCCCACCGATTTCAGATATTCCATCGCCATACTCGAATTCGGACAGCAAATTTTCCTTTTCTGTTACTTACTTTCCTGAATCTTGGAGAGTGGCTAGAGGGGTGTGGTTGTGTGTGTGTGTGTGTGTGTGTGTGTTTGGTAGAAGGTGTGGCCTGGGTGTGGTTTTGTGTGTGTGTGTGTTTGTGTTTGGTAGAAGGTGTGGCCTGGCTGGGTGTGGTTTTGTGTGTGTGTGTGTGTGTGTGTTTGGTAGAAGGTGTGGCCTGGGTGTGGTTTTGTGTGTGTGTGTGTTTGGTAGAAGGTGTGGCCTGGGTGTGGTTTTGTGTGTGTGTGTGTTTGGTAGAAGGTGTGGCCTGGGTGTGGTTTTGTGTGTGTGTGTGTTTGTGTTTGGTAGAAGGTGTGGCCTGGCTGGGTGTGGTTTTGTGTGTGTGTGTGTGTGTGTTTGGTAGAAGGTGTGGCCTGGGTGTGGTTGTGTGTGTGTGTGTGTGTGTGTTTGGTAGAAGGTGTGGCCTGCATGGGTGTGGTAGGTGGTGTGATGGGGGATGTGGTATATATATAGAAGGTGTGGCCTTGTGTGGATGGTTGGTTGTTTGTGTGGTGTGGATGTGGGTGAGTGTGAGAGGTGGTGTAGGTAGTGGTAGTGGTAGTGGGTGTGAGAGGTGGTGTGGTAGGGTCGTGGGAGAGGTTAGGTGAGGCGTGAGAGAGATGTGAATGGAGTGAAACGGAGAAGAAAGTATGGCAAGAAGCTTATAAGGTGATGTGGTTGACCTGTCTGTAGGGAAGGAGGTGTGGCAGGGGTGTAGAGATGTGGCATATAGAGGGGTGAGGTGTGGGAAGTAGTCAGGGGGAAGAGAAATAAAGTGTGTGTGTGTACTGGGGGAGAAGAAATAAAGTGTGTGTGTGTACTGGGGGAGGAGAAAAAAAGTGTGTATGTACTGCATGT